>JARGCV010000666.1:4390000-4875000 GCA_034064705.1 Bothrops alternatus
TCTAAGCTGATGGCACACTTCACTCTGCCCTCCCCCCAATTCAGCCTGTTCTTTTCCTACAAAAGCTCTTCTTTTTCCTGCTCCCTAACTTTCCCACAATGTATAGGTTGTGCCAGCAAAACAGTTTAAACAAACCAGCATGACAAAAATCACAACATGAATACAACCTCTCAGTTGATGCTAGGGAGAGGGGAACAGCAATATAAAATGTTGTTTATGAGCAGGTGGTGGGACTTTAATAAATAAAATCTGTAATATAGCAAATGGAGATTATTTATTCAGGGATATGGGTAGATTAATGGATAGATACTTCAGAACATTGTCTTTTCTCTTCCTTTTAATGTGCACCATAATTCAACCATGAAAACAGAGGAACTATATATTCTTTTCTTTATTACCCAGCATCCAGGTCTTTCATAGTTATCTATCTAACCAGCTGTTACTTTCACATTTCAGAAAGAATGACATATTGTCAATAGCAGCAATGTAAAGTTTTCCTATCTGTAGACCATTTAGCAATTGGTATTGACAAATGAAACCCACGGGCTCCCACTGTGATTTCTTAGTGCTGGAAAAAAAGATCCGTCTTCTTGCTGCTGTTGTTGCAAACTTGTCACAGAGTTTGGTGAAAAGCAAAATTTCAAGATGAAATCTCAAAGTGCTCCATTGAAAGCTCTCCCTGGATAGACTGATATTCTTTAGAAATCTTTTGCATCTCACTTACCTATGATAGAGATTAGAAATAATCCCAATGACATAGTTAAGAGAAAGGCAATTGCTCCATCTGAGGGTATTTCTTCCACTGTTTTATCTTACTTTGCAGACAACAATTGTCTCCTCACATTTTTTTTTAAAAAAAAGACAGACAGACCCAAATTCCAGGACACAGGAAGGGAAAGGTAGACAAAGGCAAGGAAGGGAGTAAATTATTCAAAATCAGAGCTAAATAAGTAACCTAAATTAGCATTTGTACTTATAACCAGGATTGGTTCTAAGCTGTGTTTTTTTTTTAATTTAAAAAAACTGAAACTCAGGCTAATGGAGTTCTAGGGGGTTGAACTAGATGGCCTCCAAGGTCCCTTCCAATTTTATTATTATTATTATTATTATTATTATTATTATTATTATTATTATTATTATTATTATTATTACCTTAATGCAGTTATTGAAGACAGAGGCTTCTTTCCGAAAATCATGAGAGAAACCTGTTTTTCAATCCTAAAAATGAACCTACCAGTCGGTGTGAGGTAGCCTCTCCCAAAAAAATGTATTTTGGAAGTTATGAAAGGCCAATAAATGGTTTCTTAAGAAATTTATAACAATTGATTTTCCTGGCAGAAGAGGACAGGCACCTACATTTTATTTTGCCCAAGAGATGAAAATAATTTGAACAGCATACTTTGGCACTTGACCTTGTGGAAAGATTTTCTGTTCTATTCTGCTTCAGGCACTGAAGTATTTTGGACCAGCCCTGTTAATTCCTGTTAACTCCTCTATTACTCCCTTCCATGTGCAGCTATTCCATCTGTGCACAGTTTAGAAAACTAAAAAGTGCATTCAAACTATCTGTAGGGCCCCAGCTGTGCTTCCAATGGAAGATGTGTTCAGGAATAGATGGTTGGCTATACCTTTAGCTAAGCACATAGCTTAAAGAAATTCTTTTTCTCCAAAAGAAACATTGATCAACTGCCTCCCAAAAAAATCCATGCTTAATGGAAATAACAACGAGAGGGAAGAAAATAAGCTTGAGTGCATGCATCTCTCTTCAACCACACTTTTAACCATCATGTATACAGGCTAAATTTAGAAGGCAATTTAGGGCAAAGATGTGCAATCATTTGGAGGGTTTACAAATGCTCTAATCAGTGTGGTATTCCAACAGGCATATACAACCCACTCCAAAATGGGCAAATAAAATGGCCTTGGGACTGTAGGCTATACCACAATGATTTAAGGGATTGGAATCAAGACATATCTAAACTGCAAAATATTGCAACTTGTTCTTCACGTAAACAAAGGGGTCTATATTTTAAACCCTAAGTATAACCCATTTACTTGGCTACTTTAACAGATATGTTTGCAGAATATATTTTAAGAAAAACTGGATTGGAAGACGACCATGGTTTTAAAAGTGGGAGAAGAAACATCAATAACCTGTATTATGCTGACGACACTACTCTAATAGTTAAAAATGAAAATGATTTTGGAGCTCTGCTCCTGAAAGTCAATAAGTGACGTGAAAAAAATGAGATCAAGATTAAATATAAAGAAGACCCAACAGATACAGGCAGCAGCCTTAGATTTGACAATGAATATACTGAAGTGGTGGATAGCTTCAGAGTAGAACTCAGTAAAGTAGCAAGTATTACCCACTGCAGCAAGCGATTACCTTGGAAAGATATTCAGATACTGGGGTATGCCTACATCTGCAAAGATCAGAATTGTACAAGCAATGGTAATTTATGTAATACTCTATAGAAGCAAAAGTTAAATTTTTGCAAAGCAGGAGAGAAAGAATATTAATGCTTTTAAACTATGGTGTTGGAGAAGCCTACTGAGAATACTATGCATTCCCAGGAAAACAAAGAAATGCATTATCAAATAAATCAATCTAGAGTTTTCATTTGAGGCACAAATGATTAGGCTCAAATTATCACTTTGGACACATTATGCAAAGGCCTAATTCTTTGGAAAAGGTGCTAAATTTGGGGAAGATGGAAGGAAGGAAAAAAGAGCATGACAAGAGAAAGGTGGATGGGCTCAGTTATAGTTGCAATGAGTCCACTGTTGCCAGATCTGAAGGATCCAGTTACAGACAGATCATCATGCAGAAAATCTACCAGTATGTATGTAGTCTCTGAGCCGACACCAACTTACTGGCACATAACAAATCTATCAGGTTTAATTGACACTCATTTAACTGTGATGTTTCTGTTGATTTTAAATTAGGTTTGTGCATGTATTATAAGAATTATAATTTTATTACAAACTATAGTTAATATCGTATTCCTACAGTAAGCTTAATAAGTTAATAAAGATGGATTTAGAGTAGCATGGGAATGCAAATACAACCCCTACCATTCACAAGTAGTCTTCTCAGCAACAGAAAGGCAGAAAACAAACAGCTGAAAAAATAACCTGATTCATTACAGGTTATTTCTATTTGTTTACACCAATTCTGAAGGTTAGAACTGCCAGAACACTGGGCAGGTGTCTCAACAACCCAGAAGTAGTGCTTGCAACAGGAGGGTCAAGTGATGGGCACAACTAGGGATGGACATCCGACTCCTACCTGAGTCACACTGCATGCAGGTCCAAAAGATATTTATTTATAACCCACCTTTATTATTTTTCCAAGTAACTCAAGGTGATGAACATATCCAACACACCTTTCTCTTCCTCTTTTCCCCACAACAATCACCCTGTGAGAGAGGGACTGGCCCAAAGTCACCCAGCTGGCTTTCAAGGCTAAGACAAAACTTGAACTCATGATCTCCCATTTCCTAGTCTACCATTGGGCCAAACTGGTTGGGTCCTCTTGTTCTCCTTGACATCCAGTCTAAGGAAAGTGTGGCAGAAAGTTTATTGCCATGGAAACTGATGAACAAGAGAGGCATAATTCCAACTCCCGGATGCGACATATAAATAGAGTCACATCCCTACAGCTTAGACCTTTAGCCTCTGCAATAAAATCAACTTATCCATCTGAGACTCATCCTCGAGTCCCTAAAGAGAGATTCATTGTCATGCCCAGAGTGACGCTCTGACACGCATTATATATTTTCATTCGCTTGCTGCAGTGGGTGCAGTCAAGGTATTTGAAGCAGCACTTGTTATTTAAGTTTATTGTTATTTCATGCAAGTGGCAGCTTGTGAAGCTTGTTGAAGCTACCAGGCACCACAGTGGCACAATTAAGGGAAAAAAGAAATACCCTGCACTACCAATAAATGTCAACACAGAGAGGTGATATTATAGTCAGCACTGTGAAAACAGTCGTTTCTAAGTGTCTCATTGCCCCTGGTTTATATGTGGGCTGCTCCTGCTTATAAGGGCAGTTAGCCAATTATCAAACATATGCTCAGATGGTTCTCTTGATGCTGCCTACCTGCCCCACTGGCTCTCAATTAATCCAAGAAAGGGAATGAATTTCTTTTGCACTTTAATTTCCCTGTTGTGGCATCATACAATTTTAATAAGCAAAAGATTTCACCAGCTTCTACTGGGTAATAAGCCTCAAGAACTGACTAAATATTATTCAACAGCAGAATACATTTCTGCATGTATTCAGTTCTATATGGCTTATGCTGTGGATTAGCAAATCAATGTGAGATTAAATGCAAGAGAAAGCAGTGATTATAAAGCAGACACCAGCATGAAGCTTGCAATGAAACCATTTTGGGTACCATTTATAACCAGTATGCAATAACCCACTGCCCCTCCCTCCTTTCCATTACTTCTTTGCCCTGACCTGCTGATACAGAAGCATTTGGTGTATCTTGATGTTAATTCAAGTATATTCTATAGTCCTTTACTTATGAGCAGAGCATGCTTCCAAAAGCAACTAAGTTACTCATATAGGGTAAAAGCAGGACGTTCTTCACACATTAGCTCTGAGGACTGCATCCTAGTCTTTTGGTGTACTTGTATTTGTGCACAACCATGTTGACTCCATGTTATTCCTGTTAAGTATGTTAGGAAGGGAGGGATTCAATTAACATTTAATTTGATTTTTTCATTATAATAGGTTGTAGCTATTCTAATCTGCAGGACAGATATCCTAAGCAGAAATGGATGTGACCATTACTTAATTATTCCATTTGACAAAGTCAGTCCTTGCTGTAATTCACACATGAATGGCATCAATTTGCATGTAAATAGAAACTCTACATGCTTCCCTGGAGCTAAAAAGCTGCTTTTCAAGGTTTCAAGGTGGAATTAGCAGTGGGCACATCACAACTTGATAGCTCAACCTTGTAGAAAGACATGCCAGCTAAAATAACTGTAAATATTTTTTGTGTGCTTCCTAGTAGGATTACATATTAGTTTAACACAGGATGGAGAATCAATGACCTGGCTGCTACAGACCATGGCAGATCCTACCTGGCATGTCTTCTCATCCTTAGGCCAAGCTGTCTATTCCTTAAGGTAAAGCTTTAAAGATCTGCCCAAAACATCTTATTTTGGGGAACAAAGCTCATTTTATTTCAGTACTGAATGAGGAAAATGTTCTTTCTACAGCTACATAAACAAAGGCAGGTGCTAATGGGAGAATAGATCATTTTAGTCTTCAAACTCAGAAATTCCTTAGTGGACACAAAGAACTGTGTGTTTTACTTCTTCTCCATTCAGCATGGAAACAGAAGAGCCTGCATCATTATGCATCATTTTCTGTTCCTCATCTAGCATGGATGAATATGTGTATCAATAGGTTGTGATTCTGGGATACTTCAATCATTATAAAAGTAACAGAAATAGCTTGCGGGAATAAGAGTATTCTTAACTTGCACAATCACAATAATATTACTCTGTTTTAATGAAACAAACACAGCTTTAAAAACCTGATGTTGTATAGATAGAATGATTGCAGTGTATATACTTTGCATTCATGAGGCTTGAGCCTTCTCATTTCCACCTGGAAGATTCAACAGATGTACTTAAGATGTTCAGAAGCCATGACAAATCATGGTTATTGCCTTGCAATAGGCTTCATTCACATGCCATCATGTTGAGCAATGTGTTGTTGGGCTTTTTTGCTCCATATGTTCTCTAAATCTAGGTATTATTATCTGTAAAGCATAGCAAACTGTGCAACTCAACCACTGTATCTATGGTTTTATTCAGTCAATCCTTTTACTCAACAAAGAAATATAGCTTAACATGAGCTAGCTCCTTGGATGTTGCAAGATCATTCTTAATCATTCTCCACAATGTCTGGGAATGATGGGAAATCAAGTCAGCAATATCTAGAATACAAGATTGGAAAAGGCTAGGGGGAAAAAGCACTGATCTGGATGGAAAATTTATCTGACTTGATAGAAATACAATGTAGAATCAGGAAAGTGTGTTTTCTAACTCCCAGAACTGTGCTTCAATTGAGTTCTTCAAACTAACCCTGCTGGCTATCAGAACTTGCATCACTTGGAAAAATAAAGCACATTCATCAGGAAATTGTATCAGACACAGACCTTTGCATTTTTAAGCATTCACACTGAAAACTGAATGGGAGGCAGCTGAATATTCTACCTGAATTGATGCATTAGCAAAGAAAGGTTAATGAAAGTTCAGGATTAACAACAGAGGCATTCAACCCAATTGAAATCAGCCACATTTACTCAAGTACAGCTTTTTCTTTAGTGTGTACTCTTTTTTTTTTTTTTTGCAATAACTTTCAAATTCAAATCCATCAAAATGTAGAAAGGAGAAGAACCTGGATGCCAAGTTCTCCCACGGAGGTTTTCCAGTAGCTATTTTGAAGAGGATCCTGCCCTTGAGAAACAATTGGAGGAATGTTGCTTTCCTTATGCAGATAAAGTCACCCAGCTCATTTCTCTCTCCATAATTTGGCAGAAACGTTCAAAAGGCAATTTATTTTCCCATACCCTCAAATCAGAGCATGGCTACTCTTCATTTCATTAAAAGAGCTATAAACTGTGTATCAAGAATTATGAACAACATGCCCTGCTTTCTTTCCAGCTACTTGAGAGTAATTTAAAACAGAAAGAAAAAAAAAACAATGATAAGGATGTGTGACCCTGCATTGGCCATGAGAATTAAATAGGATACTAAGAGATATTTCCTGGCTCCAATGTTTTGAAGAGCTTTTCATTGGTCTCACAAGGCAAATTTTTTAAAAAGAACATCTTATTGTTCCCTGGTTTTTATCTCCTGCTCTTTTCAAAGCCACAAAGTTCCATCTGCTGCATTTAGAACTTAAACTGTCCCCCAAACCAAGGAAATTGAAAGTATTCCTTTTTAGAAGTGCCACAGAACTTATAAAACCTTGACTTTGCATTCTTCCAGGACCTGTGCATGCAGCTCTATTCAATTTATCTCCACCGCCAAAGACCTATTTCTTCTTTCATCTGCCATCAAAAGTTGAATAAACATTCAAACAGTATGCACTCTTGAAACTGAGAAGCACCATACTGAATGCTGTTATTATCACTTAAAATGAGCCATATCCCTGCATGATTCATGCTCAAATTAAATCATTTCAGCCCCCTTTCAGCTCAGTGGGAAACTCTTTAATGCAACAAAAACTAATCATATTCCAGTTATATTGGATGAAGCTCGATTATAGCTTAGTCTCCAGCCTTAATATTTGTGTAGCGATTGTGTTTTGTGTGTGTTTGTGTCCTGGACAATCATTTATCCAGCGCTCTGCATCAACCTGGTGTTTCAGGATTCAATTAAATCTCAAGGGTAGATAGCAGATGAGATACACACATGCACGCGCACACACACACACACACACACACACACACATTTTTTGATCTCCAAATATAAGAGCAGCCAGGGAAACAGAAAAAGGGAGAAATAAATCAGAAAAATAAAAAGAACCCTCCAGCAATTTGTAACAATAAATTATGCCTAAATGGACTCTGGGATGGGTCCCGTCTACTTGAGGAAATGCCTCACCCAGTTGCAACTGGCCCATCCCACCCATGCTGGCAGATGGGACATACTGTGGATCTCATCAGCCAAGGAATTTTGGCTGAGGGGCTCCATAAGACCCTTCCCTGCCATGGCTCCTGCCCTCTGGAACATCTTAGCCCTTGAGGTGAGATTGACTTCCACTCTCCTGATTTTTCAAAAGAACCTTAAGATGGCTTGGGGACCCAATGGGGAAGCTTCACACTGGAGGTTGTTGACTAATTAAAATTCACCACCACCTCCTGCCCATGCCCACCCCCACCCCCCTGTGTGTCTGGCTCCCTTCTTTGCCATCTTGTCCTCATGATTTTATCTATTAATGTTTTTTATCTGCTGTATTTTTATAATGGATGCTTTTGATGTTCTCAGTGTTTTTCTATTGTAAGTCATCAAGAATCGTTGGATACAAGATGGGCAGCAAATAAATTTAATAAATAAACAAATAAATAAATATAGAAAACCACAACAATCTAAACCACGCTGATAATGAGGAAGAAAAGCAGAAGCCTCTTTTCAAGGAGGAGAAGTTACATTCCAGAAATCAGAACATAGTAACATCCTGCAAGAAGGGGAGCCCAGGTGATCCCTATGGCTCAATTAATTCTATTCCATCAATAATTCTCTTGTTAGAAGTGTGCAGTGTGCTGCAGTCACCAAAAAGGCCAACGCAGTGCTGGGCTGCATTAACAGAGGGATAGAATCAAGATCACGTGAAGTATTAATGTCTTGGTAAGGCCACACTTGGAATACTGCATCCAGTTTTGGTCACCACGATGTAAAAAAGATGTTGAGACTCTAGAAAGAGTACAGAGAAGAGCAACAAAGATGATTAGGGGACTGGAGGCTAAAACATATAAGGAACGGTTGCTGGCATTGGGCATGTCTAGTCTAATGAAGAGAAGGACGAGGGGGGACATGATAGTAGTGTTCCAATATCTCAGGGGCTGCCACAAAGAAGAGGGAGTCAAGCTATTCTCCAAAGCGCCTGAAGGCAGGACAAGAAGCAACAGATAGAAATTAATTAAAGAAAGAAGCAACCTAGAACTAAGGAGAAACTTCCTGACAGTTAGAACAATTAACCAGTGGAACAACCTGCCTCCAGGAGCGGTGAATGCTCCAACACTGGAAGTTTTTAAGAAGAGACTGGACAGCCACTTGTCCAAAATGGTGTAGGGTTTCCTGCCTGAGCAGGGGGTTGGACTAGATGACCTCCAAGGTCCCTTCCAACTTTAGTAGTAGTAGTAGTAGTAGTAGTAGTAGTAGTAGTAGTAGTAGTAGTAGTAGTAGTAGTAGTAGTACCAACAAACATATTCCCATTCTTCTTTTCTCTAAAGTTAACTTGTAAAAAAAAATTGAATTGAAAAGGATTTTTTTTCTCCCACAAGTTCTCATTCAATCGCAAGGAAGACAATCAGTTCTCCCCTCTGCCAGGCAAAATGGTTTTGATGGAATTTTCAGAAATGAAATATGGCATTTGTAGACTTGTTTATTGACCAGAGAGTGCATGTAAAAACTCTCTATTTCATTCTATAATTACCTCTTCAGTGATTTATACCTTCCTTGGCTTCCTTTGCTCCCATTAAATCTCACAGAATGACATTCCATGACTAATGTGGAAAAGATCTTGGAAGATGGAGCAAAGAGATGCTCCCTAGGAAACAGTCAGATAAGATACAGCAGAGCCTTCAGCTGCATAGTGGGTAGAGCAGCAGACTTAGAAAGGACCCTCTCTAAATTCCCAAGCTGTAAAGGTGACAGTGGGAGATCTGTACTCAAACTTGCAAGAATCTGTCAGTGTGGTAGAATTAATTTATCTGATCATGTTTCCCTGGTCTGGTCCCCCTGGCATCAAGGAGACATTCCCTATGGAACTTTTTTAGGTACAGACCATCATAAGAGAAGTGAAATCTTTGTCTCTCTAAGACAAACCCACCAACCATGACACAAGAAATCTAGACATCTGGAAAAGCCACCAATTTAAAATCAACCTGAGAATTAGAAAAACAGAAACCTTGGTAGCATGGGGGAAAAATTTCTCAAGAACCACAAAACATTTTGCCACAGCATTGATTTAAGACAGAAGAAGAAATAAAAAGAAAGAAAGAGGAAGAAGGAGAAGGAGAAGGAGAAGGAGGAGGAGGAGGAGGAGGAGGAGGAGAAGGAGAAGGAGAAGGAGAAGGAGAAGGAGAAGGAGAAGGAGAAGGAGAAGGAGAAGGAGAAGGAGAAGGAGAAGGAGAAGGAGAAGGAGAAGGAGAAGGAGAAGGAGAAGGAGAAGGAGAAGGAGAAGAAGAAGAAGAAGAAGAAGAAGAAGAAGAAGAAGAAGAAGAAGAAGAAGAAGAAGAAGAAGAAGAAGAAGAAGAAGAAGAAGAAGAAGAAGAAGAAGAAGAAGAAGAAGAAGAAGAAGAAGAAGAAGAAGAAGAAGAAGAAGAAGAAGAAGAAGAAGAAGAAGAAGAAGAAGACAACGATGATGACTAGGGATGAAAAGATAGCAGTTTTCCAAATCTAAGGGATGGCTCACAAAGAAGAGGGGGCCAACATATTGTCCAAAGCATCTGAAGAAAGGACAGAAGCAATGGATAGAAACTAATCAAGGTGAAATCCAACCTAGAACTAAGAAATAATTCCTGACAGTTAGAACAATTAATCAGTGGAACAGCTTGCCTTCAGAAGTTGTGGGTGCTCCATCACTGGAAGTTTTTAAGACGAGATTGGGTAGCTATTTGTCTGAGGTCCCTCCCAACTCTATTATTTGCTAATTCTATCATTCTAAAGAGCATCAGAGAGCTGTGCAAGATAAAATGCTGATGCCTAAAACTTTGCTTGTACCTCAAAGCTGCTGAGCCTCTTGAAGGGATCTCAGTTCTACTACCGTAGTTATGCTAATGCTCCTTTTTCTGCTAAAAGGCAAAACACTGAACACCTAAATGAGGCAGCCCAGGAAAGGACTGCTAGCCTTGCAAAGTTTGTTCTATTCCATTCAGCTGTCGTTCTGGCATTTCCTTGTAAAATTTAGAAAGGAGGGGGAAGGAGATTCTTTCTTATTGACATTTCTCTTGGCAAGATGTTAGCAAGCCTCACCATTAACAAAACTTCCTGTAAATGCATTTGCGCTTATTGATGGAGTCCTTCAGTCATTCTCAGGAAACCAAGCTTCAGGCCTTCGGCTTTGTTTTCTTGAAAATCCCAACACACTATTAAAGAGCTTGCCTCTTTTCATAAAGCAATGGATTGCAAGTGCTGCTGAAGAGGATTACAGAAACTAGGAGTTCACACACTATAAGCTTTTACTTTTTAGTGTCTTAATACACACAGGGAAACTTTGCCCGGCCCTCTCAAATAAATAAATAAGACCATCAATCATCCTGCTAGGGATAAACCCTAATTCCTAACCTGGCTAGCAGATTTTAAAGGTCAGGGATGAACAGAAGTGTTTGGCTTAATTTTAAATGCCATCGTTATTCTTGCAAGAGATCGTGGCCATTTATTCCAACTCTGCTTACTTTTAGGAAGCGATTTAAAATGGGCTACAAATTGAAGATTATGAATGCAAAGCAGTATATCCAGATACTGCATTTTTTTTTTTAAATCCAGTTTTAGTCCAGGGAAAGAGATTTGTCAGGTTTGCTTTTCTTTGTAATGTTTGGAGATTTACAGCAGTTTATCTTCTTCAGCTATGATTTCAGATTCCATGCTGGGGACAGCACAAAAGCAGAAATGACTATCTGAATCATCTTCTATCTTTTTTAACATACAAATGGAGGGAGATGACATTAATTGGGGTGGGGACAGGATGATTGCAGCAAGATGATATTGCTGTAGTTCAACAGAAGCAATGGGAGAAAAACCTGTGCTTTTTTTTCTTTCAGCCATGTACTAATCATAATAAACCGAATATCTACCCTATGGTATTTTGTAATGCCACAATTCATTGCAGAACCTAATTATAGCTTGACCTGCTGATTTCAAGGTGCATCCATGTAATATTCTTGATAACTATTTTCATGGTTTGCCACTCCACTTCCTAATCTAGCCTACACTTCTACTCTTTCCTGCTAGTCCTCCATCCAAGTATTGATCAGGTTCAGCTAAGGTTTAAGGACACTTTAAAATGGAGTGCCTCACCAACACTGACAGAGCAAGCCACTTGCAAATAAACAGGAATTGCCGATGGTCATTCCTTGATTAGGGTATTGTTCCTTGCTTGTTTGTCTGATGTTAACTCCCATCCTCTCCAGCACAGATGATGTTACACAGTTGGGTAATGAAATGTCTCTGTAAGAGGTCAGGCTGCTTGCAAAATGTCCAGCACCTGAGGGTGATTGTATAGTTTTGAAGTTTCCATATTTTGTAAATCACTGGAAGTCAGCAGGAGATACATGCTATAAATGAAATGAACACATTAAAAGGCTTCTTCCACACAGGTGTATTGGCGTATGGTCTGGGAATGCGCAATAGAAATGACTAGGCAAAACATTCTATACAAACCTGAGGCATTACTATTAGGAATACTAGAGAAAAATGTAAATAAAGAGGACACATATTTAATTATTCACGTGGTTACGGTGGCAAGGATACTATTTGCTCAAAAGTGGAAAGCAATGGAAGTACCGAGTGAGGAAGAATTAATAAAGAAAATTATGTATTGCGCAGAACTAGATAGGATAACTAAAAGATTAAAAAATCAGGAAGAAACAGAATTTTATTGAGTATGGAATAAATTTTATAGATGGAGGGAAAAAAATGGAGGTCACAAATAAAGAGATAAGATAGAGACCAGAATTGTATAGTTTGTATATAGATATATTATATGTAATTAATGTACAATATGGACTGAGATGTCAGTCAAAGACGATTTACCGTGTTCAATGTTTTTAATTCTTTTTTTTCTTTGTATTCAATAAAAATTTTTTTAAAAAAAGGCTTCTTCCAGATTATGTTCCCTTCCTGCAGAATGGCAAAACAAAGCTACTGCAGCTGATATGTTAAAGCAGAATACCTACTGTGATGGGATGCATTTTAGGCTACTAAGTAAAAGGCATGATGGGATACAAATTGGCCGTACTTCCAAAAGGATTGGAAGAAGCCATTTTGAACTTCCCACTGACACAGAATCTAGCAATTGCTGATACATGCATAACTTTTTCCAGGCTTCCACACATGTAGGTCAAAAAGTTCAGCAGGGTCACATTAAAGATGTCTGCTTTCATTATTTGATTCATTCAAGATGACTCTTTTGGTTTTTAGGTTTGGGCAGATGACTAAAAAAAAATTCATACTTTAATGAGTAGCAGAGGGAAGATGTATTTGCAGGAAGTCTGAAGCACATCTGCCTAATTGTCCTTCAAGTATACAGAGCTATATTACCTGATAACACTCTTCAAATATTTGAAGAGCTGTCACACAGAGGAGAAGAGCAAATTTTAGCTTGCCCAGCATCTAAATTTAATGTTTGGTTTTGTTATTCAGTTGCTCATCGTTGCTTGGTACTAGATGGGCATAGTTTCTCCATGGTTCTCTCTAAATCACTGATTCTCTGAGTTCTTGGAAGTTCATGCTTCCCTCATCGTGATCCCATCAAGCCTTGTCCTCTGTCGGCTTCTTTTCAATTGCCTATAATTTTTCCAAGCACCAGGTCTTCCCCAAGGAGTCTCATCTTCATATTATGCACCCAAAATGATTCAGCTGCATTTCCATTATTAGTGCTTCCAATTGACCCGTCTGGTTTGACTTCATCTCATATCACATGACTCTCCTTGCAATCCAAGATATTCTCAACCATTTTCTCCAGCACAATTCCAAGGCATCATTCAGCTTTTCCAATGCTCCAATTTCCACCGCAATGTATTAACATCTGGTAATACTACTACTTAGGCAATATATACTTCAGCAATAGTGGCGAATATCTTTAGTTCGTGTGTAGGATGAGGGTGAACGGTTTGTTACCAAGCTAGGTAACATCCTTTGCAGACCCATCCCAGACCCTCACTCGACATACCCACACCTGAAACCCTTATAAACAGAAGAACATTGACACTCCCTAAATTTTGCTGAAGATGTTATTTGGTCTGGTAACAAAACATTCAGAAACCAACCCACAAGTTTGGAGAACAATCTTCATCCTCAATATACAGTTCTACTTTCAGCGTGATATGTCTGTATTTTATGAGACGGTAACTTTCACCAGAAATGCTAGGAAAATATATTAAGCACAGTATGACGATGAAATAAATGGTGGTCTCTAAGTATTTTAAAAGGTTGGGTGGTCACTTGGGATGCTATAGCTCTGAGATTTTGGTATCCATAAAGATTTCAAGAAGAAGACTTACAATGACCATTTATGCCAGACATATCAAACATCGCGCTACGTATCGGAACTTTTTTGCCATTGCCGGCAATTGTTATATCTGGCCTCTCTCAGCTCATTAAAAGCCACGTAAATATGTCTTTAAGAGATTTATTAAACACATTTCAAAAGGATTCATTTCAAAGCAAGCTGCTGACATTTTGCTGGCAGAAACATCCAAGACTCATTATTTACATTTAGATTACAACAAACTCCTTCCAAACTTTCCAATTACTCACTCTGTCTTTATCACATTGTCCAAGACCTCATTATCCTTCGGTAGGTTTTCAAAACATCAGACTTTCAAAGCACTGCAAAAGTTTCCAAACCTCTCCTTGATAAACGTTGCTCGTAACAAGGGCGTAGTCTCCTTCCCCCCTCTAATATAGTGTCCGATACGTCACTTCCCCCCATTACTTCCTTTTTCCAGTTAACTGACACCTTCGCTTATCAAACCTTCGGAACCTCGGATCAATCCATTTATCTTCTTGCTCTAAATCTGACTCATCATTTGGAGAGTCTGATTCAGAATGCATACAAAACTCCTCATTGTCTGACTCGGCTGCCGGGGGGGGGGAAATACCCAGAGGGGCCTGCTTGTGCTTCCTCATCCTCTGATATGTCATCATCCAGTCGTGAGACACCCACAACAGCAATGGGGTGGGTGTGGTTTTGTGATAACGTGTCCAGCCCACGAGCCGGCAGTTTGACATCCCTGATTTATGCTATTATTTTTATTTTATTAATTTGTTTTGTTAATATCCAAACGTTGGGGAAAAGGAGTACCAGCCAAGGCAATTGAATCTCAAGGCAGTGCATGCATTAAATCCTTCACATTTATTAATAGATGAAGAAAGTAACATTTCTGCCAAAACCCAAGGCTGGTTGACTTGATGTGTGAATGAAAAATAGCTTTTGACAAAAATCCACTGGTCTAGTCAGCTATAAATAAAGTATCAGGTAATATTGTGTTCAAAAACCATCCAAGAATGCATTGGATATGAATGTTGGCTTGTTAATGTAAATGAAGCAAAAAAAAACTGTTTTCAAGGAGAGTGAGAAGGTTTGTATATTTTGCTTGCTAATGTAACAGGATGGAAAAACAATTTGAAAAGTTGAAAACTGAATTAACCAGTTCAGGGATGACAAGCTACTGTTTTAGTAATGTCAAAATCTTTTTCATTAAAAGAAAAATGTTGCTTAAATCAGAAAGACTGTATTGCAAACTTCAGACTTCATTCATGAAATATTACAATCATTTTCAGAAACGGAAAAGAAACTCCTAGATGTTTTTAATAGAAGCCATGTTTAGAGTTAATTAGCCCATTAATGGATTAATGTAGTGGGCGTAGGAGTCAATAACATGGGTTATCCAAGGTAAACTGTTAAATACTTAAGTGAAAATGAGAATCCAAAATCAAAATCAAAATTAAAGCAAACGATATGGAAACAAAAATAGGTTATTAACAGGTATGTAGAGACCTCTAGTGTCCTTTAAATATGACATTCAAGGATAGCTCATTGTTATGCAAATCTGGTTTTCATATTATTACAGATAACTAAAATTATCTCTCTGAAGACAAATGGAGAAACTCTCATGTTGAAGTTCTTTCCTTTTTTGTTATATTTTTCCCCTTCTAATGAAAACCAAAGGGACGGAAAGAGGAAAATAGTCCCATAGCAAGGTTTATCAATTAATCCTAGTTTGTTGAATAAACCACAATGTCTGTAAGTCAGAAACTAATATGATTTGTTAACATAGCCAATAAACCTATCTATTCTTTTCTCTAGTGTTGTTGCAACCCAGAATATCTCTTCTCAAAGGCCTTGATTTATAATACAGCTACCAACAAATGTTAAGGAAAAAAAATATATTGTTTGGCATCTTGATCCTGGGTGAATTAGATTCAGGATTCCCTTCAGTTAATATTTTTATCATCTATCTATCTATCTATCTATCTATCTATCTATCTATCTATCTATCTATCTATCATCTATCTATCATCTATCTATCATCTATCTATCTATCCTATTTCTTAATCACCCATCTCCCTCATTATGTATAAGAAATAACAATTTCTAAATAAGAAACTTCATACAACCTTAAGACTACCCATTAATAACATATCTCCAATACTTCATTCAGACCATCCCTGAAATATTTCCAATATCAAAACAAAGACCAGTTGTATCGCAAATATCATGCAGCCTTGCCCAGCTTTTTTTACTTCAACTAAATTCAAATTAATTAAAATTAAAATAATGAAATTGTTCCAAAAACCAAAAATACTAGAGAACTATAAAGCTCCAAATGACACACATTACTCCTCCTTCAACCAATTTCCATTAACTCTGCCATTCGTGCCTCGTCTGCCATTTTGTTTTAACATTGGACCTCCTGAGGAAATAAAAGTAATATCAAACTCTAAGGTAAATTATTTATCCTTACCTTGAAAATCCACTTTTTCATCTCTGAAGAGGCCCACATGAGCTGGGAGAATTAAGTCCCCAAAGTCACAGCCTTTAATTTTTTTGTATTCAGAGACCATGTTTCAGAAAACTTTATCCTGACCTAGCCTTCTGCTGTTAATAGCTATTTGGTAATCAGAAGGTGAAACTGTTCGCAGCTGAGAGCAAAGTCTTATCACCTACAGATATCTCTAGATGAAGCTGATGTAAAAAGGGCTGGGAATAGAGCAGTTTTAAAAATAATAATAGAAAACTGGGCAAGCCTGCTTAGAGTATTAAGAATTGCTTTGCTGAATCAAGCAAAGGATTATCTAATTCTTAAATCTTATCTCAGGGGCTATCCTCAGCTGCTGGAAATATGCCAAGAGAACATGAAGTTGATGGCTTGACTTTATCTTTTATCCCTGTTTCTTTTCTTCCAAAGAGCATTCTGGTTGCACTGAGATAGAAGCAATGCTGATGGCAGAGTTTAGTGCATTTACTGTCCTATCCTGTGGCAATGCATAAGCCACAGGTTCTGGTTTGCAATGAGTGGAAATAGTTATATAGTTTTTTACACTGTAAATTAGTATTTTAATTGATTTATGCTATATTTTTGTACTTGTATTTTTGCTGTGAGCGGCCCTGCGTCTTGGGAGAAGGGCGGCATATAAGTCAAATAAAGTCAAAAAGTTCTGTGAAGGCAGTTTTTATGTTGAACAGACGTGATTTAATAAAGAAGGGTATGAATCACCTGTGTCTTATTTGCATTGGAAATTCTGTTTGTTTATTTATAACCTGCCTTTATTATTTTTTATAAATGACACAAGGCAGCAAACACGTCTTCGTGCTCCTATTTTATGATGTCATCCACAAGCTCTGCCCTCAAACTCACAATATATGACATATAAGCATTTAAGAAATGGAGTTTACATTGCAGTAGGTGGCATTCATTTTGTTGTTCTTCTCCCACCATCCTGGTCAACTATACTGTATATGGTAATAGGAATGTGGTTTGCTCAATCCAATTTTCTGGTTTCACACAACCAAATGAACCATTATATAGGCTGAAACCTTTGGGAATACCACTCGTAAATAGCCAAAGGATATAGAAAAAGCTGTCTCTCCTGCCCTCTAGTGTTTCGATGAGATTTTGCAACCAGGAAAAATAGAACCCTGCTTATTAAATTTATTTATTATTTATTTATTATTCAAATTTATATGGCGCCCTTCTCCTAAGACCCAGGGCGGCTCACACCAACAATACAATAAAAAATTTAAAAATTAATGGCATTCACACAACACACAAACACAGTCAGCTCACAGACACTGATGGATAGGCAATCGTTGACAACGTATTACAAATTCTCTCTCCTTGCCATCTCCTTCAGTAAGCTATGTGTAATTGAGAGATAATTCTACTAGTACTGTACAACCTCATGGCAAGTAAACCTAGTAGAAAGATTGAATAGCACACTGTAGTTAACTACCTCAGGATCTTGTCAAAGTGCTTCAGCTAAAGTATTATCAAATTGAACTCAAAAGATATTCAGCCAGTTCTCTAGGTCTTCCTCTCTCATATAAGCGTTCTAATTTTTAGAATTATTACTAATAGTTCCTGGAAAAAGAATCAGTTTGTCATGGATGTATATTTTAACAAGTATTTTAAGAAACGGTTCCCCTATGCATCACATTTTCTACAGTGAGGTTAGACTGCCACCTACTGGTTTACAGTGAAATACCGTAGCTTTAACAGGGATGAGAAAAAAAAATCAGCTTAAAACCCCTTTTTTGCAATATCTAGGCATGGGGAAAAAACACTTTTTTTGTTGTTTGTATTCCAATAGGAAAACAGACCTGATCTGCATCTCTCCAGGAGCACTGTTTAGTGTTTCAGATCTAACATTAGAGAAATATACTCCTGTATTCCTTTCTACATTCTTTCAAATCTCGAACTGAAGATAGCTTTCTCCGTCTCCTTTTTAGCTCATGATCACTATAACCCTGTGTTTCTCAGCTTCAACAACTCTACCAGGTGTAGATTTCAACTCCCATAATTCCCCAGCCTTGATGAGAAAATTTGCTGAGTCTAAGTAACAAGGCCACAAGCAATCCTTGTTTTAACTGCAATTATTAAAGCATCAGGATTCGCACAAAAACCCCAAATTCATAATTTAAAAAAACACTGCTTACAAACACTCAAGAGGGTTGAGGGTACATTTAGGTCGTGAAGAGCCCATAGAGGATGAAACGACCAAGTTTTCATCCTCTGGAAAAATTTACTGCAATTTTTAGAACCTTTACAAGATAATGTATTGGTAGAAATGTCCCAGGGTAGCAAGCAGAGTTCCCAGCCTGCAAATCATCATCAATGTTTAATCAAGGATGTTTTTACCTTCAACATATCCCTATTTGAGGGAATATTATCATAGTTAGCAGGCCACTGCTTACAAACATTCAAGAGGATTGAGGGCCTACCGAATATCATGAAGGGCCCATGTTAAAAAATTATTTGTCTTCCTTTGAAACCCACAGTCAGACCTGGACAAAAAAAAACAGATGTTTAGTGATAATACCCACAAAGTCACTTCTGAGCATAGAAGAGCCCTTGACTTGAAATTCTCAATAAAGAAAGAAAGAAAGAAAGAAAGAAGGTAAGCTGAACATTATTCTTGGGCTCACTCTTCATAAAGGAGCATTTTCAATGTCATGAAATATGTCACTGTGCTCTAGTAACAAGAGCTCTATGGCTTGGTGACCCTCCTGAGTTTTGTTGAAAGAGTCATTTAGAACAGTTACAGCTTACTCAAAAGAAACATGAAACATAACTCCATCCATTTATTGAATTATTCATTAAAAGGAATACATAAAAATCTGCGTGTGGTTGAGAAACAGAAAGGATCTACAGGTGAGAGGGGTGGGTGGAAAGAATTATCACTGAGTGCATTTTTGTGCATCGGTTTACTACTTCTTGTATTTTAATTTGTGAGGGAAGTTCAGTTCTCTTTATTGGCAGCCATCATTTACCAAAAACTAGACATTCAGGTTTTCCTGGATGTCACTTCTTTTGATTTTTTTTAAATTATTATTATTATTATTATTATTATTATTATTATTATTATTATTATTATTATTATTATTATTATTATTATTATTTTAACAGCAGGTTAAAACATACCTTTGATAACACAGAGAGAATATATAAAAAGCAAAGAGAGTAAGTGGAAATTATTCAAGTACTGGAGGAAAAATTGCTGCAGGCGACACTTTTCACACATTGTTGCTCAAATCAGGATTACAAGATGACAGTTCTAACTCTCCTGCCGACATTCATGGTGACTCTATTACATTATTTACTTCTCGTAAAATAACATTCTATTACAGCTCCGGCAAGTTGCTATTCTGAGTTCAAGGAGAAAAGATTCTCCTTGTCTGTAATTTGGGGCTCCCAATTCACTCGGATAGATCTGAGGAGACCTTTATTAAGAAGATATATGTACAGTCTCTATTTTTCTGCCTCAGAAAAACAAAAGGGGGGGAGACTAATTCTCAGATCATTGGATCGTGCGAGCTGTGATTAAAATTGGTTCCGATATCAGAAGAAGCTCACTCATGCCATAGTAATCTCTAGATTGGATTACTCTAACTGCTTTAGATGGTGCTGTCCTATCCAGAAGCTTCAGCTGGTGCAAAATGCAGCAGTATGAACAGTTACGTGTGCTTGTAGAACAGCATAAATTATAAACCTGCTTTGTGAGTTGCATTGGTAGCAAACATACTTCCAGGTCCTATCAAGGTGCTGGTTTTGACCTTTAAAGCCCTATAGGGCAAGGTTACAATGGTACCTTGGTGCTCATTGATAATTGGTTCCAGGAGGCGCAACAAGGAGTGAAAATGACAAGTAACAAACAAATGATGTGACTAAGGCGTAACCCTTTGTTTTGGCTGGAAAGAGTAGTGGGTCACTTGTCACTGAGAAGTTCTAGCCTCCATGTCAAGTACCAAACAAACAATGAGATGGGCAGCCATATATATTTGATGAATAAATTAATTAACTTACTAAACTGGATTAGCGAAACACCCTTTGTGATCTTTGCTGAACGGGCTACACCTGAACAAAGCAACAAAGCTTTGACTTTTGTGATGGCCTAGCTCATATATCACGGTATTTTGTGCAAACCCAGCCATTAAATGAGAATGAAACGTTGAATGGATTCTGATACATCCTTGACAAGAGATGGGTGGTTGCCAGCATGGTGCACTTTAAAGCATGCAGAATTGACTCTTGGCTGAAATGATTCAGAATGCATTTGTAGAATTCACTAGCATGAGATGCTGTGAGAGACACCCTAGATAATCATTACCTCCACTTCCTTTTCCGTCATTGTTACCTGACTTGTTCTCTTGAGTAGCAGGCAATTTTTTTAAAAAAAGGAGCAAGGTTTGGGAAGCAGCTGTCCCCATGTCCTTCTGTCTTTCTACATTTCTCATTCATTCATTTTCAAAGCAGTCGGTTTGTAGAGGGGTCAACATCACCCAGTGGTGTGTTTATCACTTGGTAACTGCTGCCAGATTATAATTAGTTAGGCGAGAAGCAGAGAGACCAGGAGAGAGTGATCAAGCACTTGAAGGAGTACAATGTTTGAATAATAATAATAATAATAATAATAATAATAATAATAATAATAATAATTTTTAAAAAATTAAAAAGTTGGAAGGGAGTAAACCCTTAAACTTAAAAAGTTTCCTCAGGTAGGAAACCCATTTCAGATAAATGGCTGTCCAGTCTCTTCTTTAAAACTTCCAGTGTTGGAGCATTCACCGCTTCTGGAGGCAGGTTGTTCCACTGGTTAATTGTTCTGTCAGGGAGTTTCTCCTTAGTTCTAGGTTGATTAGTTTCCATCCGTTGCTTCTTTTCTTATTTCTGGTGCTTTGGAGAATAGCTTGACTCCCTCTTCTTTGGGGCAGCCCCTGAGATACTGGAACACTGCTATCCTGTCCCCCCTCGTCCTTCTCTTCATTAAACTAGACATACCCAATTCCAGCAACCGTTCCTTATATGTTTTAGCCTCCAGTCCCTGAATCATCTTTGTTGCTTTTCTCTGTACTCTTTCTAGAGTCTCAACATCTTTTTCACATCATGGTGACCAAAACTGAATGCTGGATTCCAAGTGTGGCCTTATCAAGGCATTGTAAAGTGGTATTAACACTTCATGTGATCTTGATTCTATTCCTCTGTTAATGCAGCCTGTTAAGGATAGTCAATAATTATCATGGGATTGTCTGGGCTTCATGATCTGACATACAAGATAAATTCTGGCCTGCTATATTTACATTGTTGTTGTTGTTGTTGTTGGATTTATAAAGATAGCCAAACCAAAAGACTCAAGGTCAGGAGCAGAAGAACTTCTTAGGAGATGGTAGATGACAGGAACATGATAGCATGAATTTCTGAAGTTGAAGGATAAGCCCAATAGGGTTCACAATACTTAAACCCAGGCCAGATCAGAATTCTTCATTAATTCTAGCGATGGAATAGAGGACACTCTTCTTCCTTTCGTTTCCTTATCCCCAGGGTACTAGAAATGTGAGAGGATAGAAGGATGACTTGTGTAACATATATTGTTTTATAGAACAAACAAAGGGGGCGGGAGCTAAGACGACTTCCTTCTCTCTCATATTAGGGCTGTTGCAGTTCACTTTATAGACTGCATTCACGCATCATGCATCAGTCATGATAAGTTACATTCTTTGTGTCTTTATATATTCAAATTCCAGTTGCAGCTGTCACAGATAAAATAGGTAATGTAAATTCATGACGAGGGTTTAAAAAGCCTGCTGAATAGTAATACTGTAGACAAACCTGCAGATAACATTTATGTAATTTTGTATGTAAATGCTAGCAACGGGAATCCTTTTTAATTTATTGCAAAGGCTAGCACATTCATCAACTTGCCTAATTAAAATTTAGCAATTAATGAGCAGGGGCCAAATGCACAGTGAGGTCAGAAGCAGCCTAAGCAAACTTATCATCAATGTAGAGTACAGTGGAGTTTCTAAAAAGTTCAGACTTTGCTTAATTAACCAATCTAATTACAGTCTTGACATCACCAAATGTAAAATGTCCTCTTCAAAAGACAAAAAGTCAAAGGTTTAATAGAGCAAATAACCTTTTCTTTTCTTTTCTTTTTTTTGGAAAAGCAAGACAGAACTCTGAGTGGATGGCAAGAAGCTTTACCAGGCAATCAACAGAACTGCTGCATTATTTTTTGACAGAAATTAAAGCTAAGCAATAGAGAAGAATCCCAGCTCAACAAAGGAACATAAGAACATAAGAAGAGCCATGCTGAATCAGGCCAAAGCCCATCGAGTCCAGCATTCTGTGTCACACAGTGGCCCACCAATTGTACATGGGGATCTGAGCAGAAAGAGAAGGCAAAACCCTCCCTTTCCCTTGACCCCCAACAAATGGTACTCAAGGGAATCCTGCCTGCCTCAACCAACATAGAGGCGGCACATGGACATCCGTTTTAATAACCACCGATACACTTGGCATCCATGAAGCTATCTAGCCCTGCCTTGAAGCTGTCAAGGCTGACAGCTGTCACAACCCCTTCTGGAAGTGAATTCCATAAATCAACGACCCTCTGGGTGAAGAAATATTTCCCTTTATTTGTCCTCACTTTCTTAGCTATGAGCTTTAGGGAGTGCCCCCTTGTCCTGGTATTGTGTGATAGAGAAAAGAATTTTTCTCTATCCACCTTTTCTATCCCATGCATGATTTTATACACTTCGATCAAGTCACCCCTTAAACGCCGTCTTTCAAGGCTGAAGAGACCAAGGCGTTGCAATCTGGTTTCATAAGGGAGGCGCTCCATTTCCTTGATCATTCTTGTTGCCCTTTTTTGCACCTTTTCCAGTTCCATTATATCCTTCTTGAGGTGCGGTGACCAGAACTGTACACAGTACTCCAAGTGTGGTCTCACCATCGATTTGTACAGAGGCAATACAACACTTGCTGACTTATTTTCGATTCCCTTCCTAATCATGCCAAGCATGGAATTTGCTTTTTTTACTGCTGCTGCGCATTGGGTTGACATCTTCATCGAGCTGTCCACCAAAACCCCAAGATCCCTTTCTTGGGTTGTCTCAGAAAGTTTGGTCCCCATCAGTTGGTAAGTATAATTGGGGTTCTTTGCCCCGATGTGCATAACTTTGCACTTGTTTAGGTTAAAATGCATTTGCCACTTTGTTGCCCACTCACACAATTTCGAGAGATCCTTCTGGAGCTCCCGACAATCAGTTTCACTTTTCACAACCCGGAACAATTTAGTTTCATCAGCAAACTTGGCTACCTCACTATTAACTTCTACATCCAGATCATTGATGAATAAATTAAAAAGTAAAGGTCCCAAAACTGAACCTTGGGGTACACCACTTCTCACTTCTTTCCATCCGGAGAATTGTCCATTTATTGCCACCCTTTGCTTCCTACAATTTAGCCAGTTACCAATCCAGGACAAGACCTGTCCTCTAATTCCGTGGCTGGAGAGCTTTTTTAGGAGCCTTTGGTGAGGAACTTTGTCAAAAGCCTTTTGAAAGTCAAGATATACAATATCAACTGGGGCCCCTTTATCTATGTATTTATTTACACCCTCAAAGAATTCTAACAAGTTAGTAAGACATGATTTGCCTTTGCAGAAACCATGTTGATTTTCTTTCAGCAATGCCTGTTTTTCTATGTGCCCTGTAATTTTATCTTTAATAATGGTTTCCATCAGTTTGCCTGGAACTGAGGTTAGACTGACTGGTCGATAGTTTCCTGGATCACCTCTGGATCCTTTCTTGAAGATCGGGGTTATATTTGCTTCCCTCCAATCCTCCGGTACAATGCCTGATCTTAGAGAAAGATTGTATATTTTAGCTAGAAGTTCAGCAATTTCACACTTGAGTTCCTTGAGTATTCTAGGGTGGATGCCATCTGGACCCGGCGATTTGTTGACGTTTAGTTTAGAAAGGCATGCAAGAACATCTTCCTTGTTTATCTCTATCAGGTTTAATTCTTCTATTTCCCTCCCTGGGAAAACTAATTCAGTGGCAGGCAGATGTTCTCTATCCTCCTTGGTGAAAACGGAGGCAAAGAACTATAAGGGAATAAAAACTTGTGCATATCCTGGGACATGAACTAACACCAAGTCAAGGCATTTAATAATCATCTTTCTTTGCAAGATGTTAGTTTTTATTCCACAGCCTCAAGCAGCTAATTGGGAGTGGGGGAAAAAACATGTCCGTCTATAAAGAAAGCAAGCTTTGCGATTATCGTTTCATTGATCCAAAATGCAAAAAAAAAAAAAAAAGCAAAAGCAGAAATATTGTTCTTGCTCTCTTTTCTGTATTAAATAAAGGATCACTAGAGAGTGGGGTGGGGGAGGAAAGGGGAAGCACTGATTCTTGGTGACGACAAGGATTCAAAACCCCATTCCAAAAGAGACTATAGTATATTCAGTTTTGTCCATATTTAAAAAATCTGAAGACAGTTTTTGTGAGTGTCTTCTGGGACCTGATAGGGTTTCATTTGTTTTATTCTCATGTTTCCATATTTCCATAGAGTCTTATGATTGCAGCAGAATACTATTTGAATAAGAACAAAAACACTATTCTCAAATGATTTTGCATTTTGTGAAGAAAAAAAACCCCAGCTCTCTATCCAGAGATCTGTGATTCATGCTTGAATCATTTTCCTTCTACAAATATCTGGGTGTTATCTGAAGATGCTAATCACTCCAGTTATAAATCTAGGTGAACAGCTATTTGATATCCTGAATGTCTTAAAAAGCAAAAAAACAGCTAGTGTTATCCTTTCTCTCCCCCTCTCTTTTACTCGCTTTATTTTTTGGTACTAAAGAGTTTTCAGTCTTCAGATAAGATCATTTATTAATAGTAATCTAAACAAACAAAGTTGTTCACCGTAACATATAGCCCAGAAAGGCTCTGTGAAAGGGCAATAAATTAGTCTTTGATGAAAAAATACCAAAAGAGCAACAAGAAAATCTTCACATTTAATGATCCAGCGCTTGAAATTTATATACTGACTTTGGGCAATAAAGCAAAGATAAAGCATTTGGTCTCCTGGTTGACAATCCCTTTTATAAAGATGCAAACAGGAGGAGTGTACAGAAGAATGAAATGTATTATTCGTTTTTCATTTTTCTTGTGTTCCCCCCTTGAGACTAGAAGAACAGAGAATAGGCATAGAATGCCTTCTCAAAAATATAGCCTTGGTTTTAGAACTCATTGTCCTTGCATTTGAATGTCCCAAACAAAACAAGGGCAAGATGTTTTTTTCTTTACAAGATGTGCATTCTTGTAAAGAGAGAAGACAGAACAGTGGCACCTTTCTAATTTGCTGAAGGAGAAAGGTACTTCAACACATCACAGTTCCTATTTCTAATTCCTCCAGACCATTACAAATTTGGTTGTTCTAATTGCCTTCCTTCCTGAAGCTGAGAATGGGCAGAGGGTGCCATGGACTAATCAGGAGTTGTTTGAGAGAACCCTTTGTTCTGTCTTTCACTTGATCTGCTCAGCCTGCTTTTTGACTCTGTGAATGAGGAGATTATGGAATAACAGTTCATTATCTCCCATGCAGTTATGTACAACTGTGTGCAGAGCTTAAAGGTAAGTGATCATCAGCACCTTCAAGAGATAGAAATTGCCAAAATCTGATGCCATTGTCGCCAGTTGCAGCAGTTCCAAGAAGTTTCCACAACCAATTGCACCCTGATTCAGGTGACTCTGAGAGTACAGTGGCCTCAACAGTTCTCAGAGAGTGCTAACATTCTGCAAAGAAATACAATCCTTCCATCCCCCTCCCCACCATCTCTATCAGAACTTATCCTTGCATCCCCCCATCATCCAGTCTCAACTGTCAGTACCTCTCCTTCCATTCCAAGCAGCATCTTCTCCTTCCTCAAGAAAAACAAAAAACAGTCATTGCCTTTGGAACAAGCACCTTTGAGACACCAATTCAACCAATCTGATATATCCTAGGTGAGCCAAAACCCTGACCCATGTCAGTTCCACAGCTTCTGCCAAAATGTATCCCTAGTATTCCTACTCTGAGTGCTATCTCAAACAACACCTCTTTGTCACTTATATAGAATATTGTGCAACTTCTTTGATTTTGGATTAGGATGTTGGGAAACCATTTATGGCATGGGTGGAAATTAAGTTTTCATATCACTCTTAGCACAGAAAAAGGAATCCATTTCATAATGCTTTCTTTTGTTGTTAGGGTTTTATTTCCGACCCGTGCTTTATTTCTTCTTTTTCTCTTTTTTGACTTTTCTCTCTCTCCCTTCTTTTCTTTTCTACTTAGTTTTGGCAAAGCCCAAAGCTGTCATTCTTTCAGCTAAGTTTCTCTCTCTCTGTGTTTCTGCCTCCTGCAGGCAGGCCTCTTTCACCCTGAGGGCAATGACAGATGGAGGCAGAAAGGACCCAGTGAACTTACTGGCTCTGATGTAGAACTGTTTTGCCATTTAACTGAAAGTGTTACAAGACAGAACCAAAAATAATCTCCAGGAAAAGGAGCATTGATTTGCACCGCCCTTGTTCATTTATCTTCTCGAGCTGTTGTTCAGAGTCTTCTTCCAGGTGCAATGTTTTAAAAAGAAGAAGAAAGATCCACAGTGTTATGACATTTAAGCTGGAAAAAAAAAACAATTACACCTTTGTTCTGTGTCTCCCAACCATGATCTTGAGCAGGGTGTAGAAAAGGGTATAGGCTGAAGATAAAAGATCAGAGTAGAGTTTCTCTTTGTCTACCCATCCATTCATTTTATTGCTCCAGTCCATCTGTCTTTTAGTCGCTTCCTGATTGTATCAGATGTCACTTTAAGTGCTGCTGCTAAATGCCAAAGGATCGTTCTGCATAGGACTGTGCTTGCCTTACATTGTTTTGCACTGACTTGTTAAAGGAGCTGATGAATTTCAATGGCACAACTCTAAATATATGAACAAAACAGTTCTGGGGAACCTAGGAAACCTATCGTGTAAACATGTATAGATTGCCCTGCATGACATATTTATTATTCATGCCTTTCTAAAGTATTGTGCGAATCAATTCAGTGATTGCAGCTCAGGATGCTAGGCAAACCCAAAAAAACCTGGATTAAATAAATCATAATTAAGTTAACCAGGAGTGCAAACATGACATAAATAAGAATATCTTCTCTGAATTGATCCCTTTCTCTTGAAGCAGAGCTGAAATCTTGTAAGACAGGACATCTTGAGAAATTGCTCAGATGGTCAGATTTCAGGTTTATATTGGATCAATCTTCAGGAGATGCTTTTGAGAAGACCCTTTGCATATAGCAACACATATCGGATTTAGAAAAAGTATCTGAACTATCTCAATTTTTCCCAAACCTGACCATCCTTCAGATATTTGGATTTCAATATCGCAATTCCTAGACCCCATAAGTATTACTGAGTATTCTGAGTTTTTGAAATTCTAGAAGATGCCCACATTAAGGAAGTATGGCTTCAATTGTCACGTACAAACCATCTGGTTTAAGTTTTTACATTTTGTGGTAGTGTTGGTAAAGCTCTTGCTGTAAATGCTGGAGATCTTTGGCTAATTCACAAATAGCTCTTTCCTATTGTCTTGGCCAATGGTGAATCAATCTCCTTAGCCTGCCCTTACAAACAATAACATTTATTTAGGACTGTACACATCTCTGGAAAGATGTGGGCTAAGCCATCTATTAAATGAGTATAAATGTGACTTCACGGAAATGAATCAAAGATGTTATCCTATTGTCTGCACTGAATTCAGTTATTCATTCAACTTCTACTGTATATATGGATCGAAAGAGAGCCATTTCTTCTTGAACTGCTGAAGTACTTTGCCTCTATCCTGCCTTGTCTCATACCACAATCTTATTTCCTTGTAAGAAAATGAAAGGAGTGTGGGGATGCCTCTGCTCTTCCATCAAGTGAATGTGTGGATCGAGCCGATAGTTTGTGATTGCCATGTAACAGTTGTTCACCTTGCCTTGTACATCTGTAAGTGAACCTTGAGAAAAAAGCCTGATTAAGTTATTGTTTGGCACAAAAGCACCGAACAGATGAGCACAAATATTTTGGGGCTGCATAGAGGAGTGAATCTGGAACATGCATGAAGGTTGCATTGTCCCCTATGAAAATGCCAGCACATCTGTCTGGCTGTTGTGGGCTTGAAAAAGAAATGTCACCTGTTATCTAACTCTGATTTGCTTTCACTGCTATCAGGAAAACAAAAAATAAAACAGCATCTGCTGTAACGTAAAGACAGGCTAAGGCGCAAGAAAGGAATGAATAGTGAGAATCGACATTCCTAACAAGATTAGCAGCTGCAGCTTGATGGATTGTGTGTAGAACGGGACCTGGGGACCTCAAGCGGTATTTCACAGCTTTGGGAAAAGAGACAAAAATACTAAAAATGAAGGTGAAGGTAGCACTAATCTTTTTACCGCTGGGCAAGACATTTGTTTTGTTATTTTTCCTTTGCCAAGGCTGATTATTAATGCCTTGAATTCCTCCAACTATCTGATAACATTTGATAACATAGCTACACAGTCGATATTAAAGTAATGTCGAAATTGGCCTTCGCTTATTCATGGTTATGGACAGGATAAATACAGGGAGTAATCTTTTCAGTGCTGGGGTAACTTTTCAGCACTGTGGTAGCTTAGAACAGTCACCAAACAAAGCAGTTATTAAGCAAGGATTATCTGTAATAGAAGGCTATTGTCCAGGATTAACAGCTGCTAAAGCCCACACATCAGAAAAAAAAACTAGCCGTTTTCTACATCCTATATCCATTTTTTTTGTTTTTGTTTTCCTTCCTTGTTCCTGCAGTCATTGAGAGTGTGTGATACTTTAGATCAGGGGTAGTCAACCTTGGCTTTTTTATGTCTCGTGGACTTCAACTCCCAGAATTACTGAGCCAGCTAAGCTAAGCCTCTTGCTTTGTCTAAAAGACATTAGCCATGCTGACTACCAGAAACCCATGATCTTTGAGCTAAACGATGCTCTTAAGGTATATTCAAAACACAATCTTTGATTCCCGATGACATTTGACCTACCCACTTGAGTTGAGCATCACACCTAATTCTTGTCCCTTCTTAAAATTGTGCACCCTGTTATAGTCTTATTCCCTCAGCACTTATTTATTGGCCCTAAAAGTTGCATAAATACCATGAAAGCTGTATACATTCTGTTGTATCTGGCCCTTCTCAGCTTAGTAAAATCCACATAAATATTTCTTTAAGAGTTTTATTTAACACATTTCAAAAGATTCACTTCAAAGCAAGCTGCTGGCAGTTTGTTGGCCGGAATGGCCAAGTCTGATTTATGTACATTTAGTTTAAACATTCTCCCACCTTCCAATTAACTCACTCTTTATCTCTCACATTGTCCAAGACTTCATTAATCTTCCGTAGATTTCAAAAACACCAGAAAACTGAGTTCAAACGAACTCGGTGATGCATCAGACTGCCTCTTGATATTAACGTTGCTCGTGACAAAGAATTAGTCCCTTCTTCCTCTTCTAATATAGTTTTCAATACGTCACTTCCTTTTTCCACTTAACTGACACCTCCGCCTATCAAACCTTCGGAATCTCGGATCAAGCCATCTATCTTCCTGTTCCAAATCTGACTCATCACTTTGAGAGTCTGACTCAGATTGCATACAAATCTCCTCATTGTCTAGCTCGGCTGCCGGGAGGGGAAAATACCCAGAGGGTATCAGAGGTGCTTCGTCATCCTCTGATATGTCCCCAGCCAGTCTAGAGACACTCACAACACATTCTTGATAATCTCAAAGGGATGGCAGGCATTCTAAAAATACAAATATAAGGTTATGTCTCAAAACATTCTAATGAGTGTGTGACAAAGACAGCGTGTGTCTGTATATGAATGTAATACTGAATCATCTTCAAATGATAGCTGGATTAGCGCCATTCTGCATGTAATTGGTCTACGAGATCTTACTTTATCTGATTTTTTGTGAATATATTAATGACTATATCTAAGGCAATAAGGAGTTGCCTTTTTAAGTCTGGTACTCAATCTTGCAATTATTATATTATATTATATTATTATATATTGTATTGTATTGTATTGTATTGTGTTGTATTATATTATTATATTATATTATATTATATTATATTATATTATATTATATTATATTATATTATATCATATCATATCATATCACATCACATCACATCACATCACATCACATCACATCACATCACATCACATCACATCACATCACATCACATCACATCACATCACATCACATCACATCACATCATATTACATTACATTACATTATATTATATTATATTATATTATATTATATTATTATATATAATATTATTATTATATTATATTATTATATATAATATTATATTGTATTGTATTGTATTGTATTGTATTATTACATTACATTAGATTACATTATGCATTTATACCCCAGGCAATCAGGAACTTGCACAAAATGAACAAGTAAGCCCACTTGCAAATAAATAAGAAGTGAGGTATAACTGAATGGTTTTCTGGGGAATTCTGTCATTAAGAAATCATCAGAGAACTTTTTGTTTTCCTGGAAAAAAAAAATCAAACAAAACTGTCAATTTCTCTGCCTACAAATGTGGGAAACAATTTGAAATTCTAATTTGTTACTGACGATAATTGTATCAGGGAGAGGTAGATGTTCCCTGTGATTCTAAATTACATTTTCTTTAATTAGGACAAAAGTTCTAATCAAGGCTGATTCTTTGGCCCTATCGAATTCTCAGTATACTTTTCATTCCAAATACAGTTGCAGGTGAAAATTCCTTGCTGTTATTCCTTAGCGTGACCACATGATAGCAGCCTAGGAGAACCAATGACTTTTATCCTAAGCTGGAAGGAAAGTGAATGTTTTAACTTTTGCTTTTTCCAGCTGTACGGCAGAGGGCAGCAAATGAATGGACTGGAAATATTATGGACTCATAATACAGGTAGTCGAAATTTCTGTTGCTAAATGAGACATTTGTTAATTGAGTATTGCTCCATTTTACAACCTTTTTTGCCACAGTTGTTAAGTGAATCACTGCACTTGTTAAGCTAGTAATGTGGTTGTTAAGCGAATCTGGCCTTACCATTGACTTTGCTTGTCAGAAGGTTGCAAAAATTGATCACGTGACATTTATGCAACCGTCATAAAAACATGCCAGTTGCCAAGCTTCTGAATTTTGATCACGTGACCGTGGGGATGCTGCAACGGTCTAGCTGCCCTCAGTGAAAAGTGCCAAAATGAGGAACTCCTTCCTTAAATCTTTCTGTGGGATTTTTAACATGGAAAACCAAGGAGGGTGCAATCAGCTGGAAAACAGGAATACAGTGAAATATACTTCTGCATAATCCTGCTATTGTCTGAACTGAAGGTCACCACATGAAAGAAAGAATAAAGAAAAAAAGGAAGGAAGGAAGGAAGGAAGGAAGGAAGAGAGAGAGAAAGAAAAAGGAAGGAAGGAAGGAAGGAAGGAAGGAAGGAAGGAAGGAAGGAAGGAAGGAAGCGAGAAAAAGAAAGAAAAAGAAAGGAAGGAAGGAAGAGAGAGATAAAGAATAAGAAAGAAAGAAAGAAAGAAAGAAAGAAAGAAAGAAAGAAAGAAAGGAAGGAAGGAAGGAAGGAAGGGAGAGAGAAAGAAAGAAAGAAAGAAAGAAAGAAAGAAAGAAAGAAAGAAAGAAAGAAAGAAAGAAAGAAAGGAAGGAAGGAAGGAAGGAAGGAAGAGGAGAGAGAAAGAAAGAAAGAAGAAAGAAAGAAAGAAAGAAAGAAAGAAAGAAAGAAAGAAAGAAAGAAAGAAAGAAAGAAAGAAAGAAAGAAAGAAAGAAAGAAAACTCTCTTATCATATAAAAGCATTTTCAAAAGCAAATTCTCTTTGGTTAAATCAAATAGGAAAAATATGTAGGATCATTTTTCTGCATAGCATTGATATTGGACATTGGCTTTACAAAAAAAGTTGCACCACTCACAAAAAAACTGCTGTTCTTGGCCCTAAAGCTGGTGGATTAATATGAAAAATTAAGCCATGATACTGCAGTTGATTAAACCCTTCTGAGACATCACTTGAGGGGGATGTTTTCTCAGAGGGGTCCTAAAATGTGTTCTTAATCTTCCTCCTCCTTCATTAAAGATGACTGAAGAGCAGCAAGCGACTTAAGACGGAGCTTGAAGTTCAGAAGGCAGCGGCTAAATTGTTGTTTCTAAAGCTATATATTTGGAAGCAGGAGAGTTTGCCTGTCAAAGGGGATTAATGCAGGCTTGGGAGTAAAATCGTTCCCAAGAAAGAAAGAAAGAAAGAAAGAAAGAAAGAAAGAAAGAAAGAAAGAAAGAAAGAAAGAAAGAAAGAAAGAAAGAAAGAAAGAAAGAAAGAAAGAAAGAAAGAAAGAAAGAAAGAAAGAAAGAAAGAAAGAAAGAAAGAAAGAAAGAAAGAAAGAAAGAAAGAAAGAAAATAAAACTGTGTCCGGGAGGAACAAGGCGAAAGAAAGAAAGAAAGAAAGAAAGGAAGGAAGGAAGGAAGGAAGGAAGGAAGGAAGGAAGGAAGGAAGGAAGGAAGGAAGGAAGGAAGGAAGGAAGGAAGGAAGGAAGGAAGGAAGGAAGGAAGGAACCAAAAGAGAGCTTCACTATCTATTTAAAATATTTGCCAGTGGAAAAATCTGTTTATTAGGCTCAAGTGTGTGTGTTATCATAAAAAACACTCTACCAAAGGGAAGCCTATGCCTTTGCAAGTGTATCTTGTGGGTAAAAAAGAATGTTTGAAAAGCCTGGCATGATTCCAATCAACCTTTGGTTCAGGAAATTTCAAGGCAAAAAAAAAAAAAAAAAAATCAAGAAGAGACATGTAGGAAAACCAGCCTCAACAATAACAAACTTCTTCAGCTACTCTCTAACCAACTCAAGGAATGAGGAACAGTTACCATCTCAAAATCAGGGAAAGCAGAGTAATTAGATAATTTCAGAAGAAGGGAAATATGAGATGTTATCAAAGAGATACGATCATGGCATCTTAACTTTATCTTTTTTTTAAATAGACTCATTTTAATGAGCCAAGAGTTTTGTACACCGCATTCCTAAGGAGAGTTGGATGTTGAGGGTTCACAATCCTCCTTTCCTTTCCTTTCCTTTCCTTTCCTTTCCTTTCCTTTCCTTTCCTTTCCTTTCCTTTCCTTTCCTTTCCTTTCCTTTCCTTTCCTTTCCTTTCCTTTCCCTTTCCTTTCCCTTTCCTTTCCTTTCCTTTCCTTTCCTCTCCTCTCCTTTCCTCTTCTCCATCTTCCATCCCATGCCTCTTCCTTTCCTTTCCTTTCCTTTCCTTTCCTTTCCTCTTCTCCATCTTCCATCCCATGCCTCTTCCTTTCCTTTCCTTTCCTTTCCTTTCCTTTCCTTTCCTTTCCTTTCCTTTCCTTTCCTTCCCTTCCCTTCCCTTCCCTCTCCCTTCCCTTTCCTCTTCTCCATCTTCCATCCCATCCCATCCCATCGCTATCTCTTCCCTTTCCTTTCCTCTCCTCTTCTCCATCTTCCATCCCATCCCATCCATCCCTTCCCTCTTCCTTCCCTCTTCCTTTCCTTTTCTTTCCTTTCCTTTCCTTTCCTTGGAGGGATTTCAAGAACAACTTTAATTTCTGGGAATGCCTTGTTTTTCTCTCTAACATTCACCCAAGCTCCATTGGATTCTGGTAGTCCAAATCCTCCATTGGAGGTTGAAACAAAGAGGCTTTTAAGGGCAGATTGTCTCCATCAATCACAGACTGTCTGCTGGGCTTGCAAGCTGTAGGGCCTGCCCAGGAGAAAAAAAGGAAAGAAGGGGGCCAAGGCATCACTATCTGAACTGAATTCTAAACTAATCAGAGCAGAGAAAAAGGTGTATTTTTACACAACACAGAATTAAACCTTGGAATTAATTACCACAACATATGGAGCTGGCTACCAGCCTAGTTAGTTTGGGGAAAAGGATTGGACCAATTCATGAAAACCATGGGAAAGTGTAGTATTAGCCTTGATGGCACTGTGATGGCCTCCGCAATGGTCATCTGTTGGGAGATGTGTAGGCTTCTTTTAAAGGTGGTTGGCTAGTGTGAAAATAAAATGATAGACTAGATGAATCAGGAGTCCGGTCCACTTATGTTCTGATGATTGAAGTCTCACCCCTTCTATTTGACTGCCAATGCTAGACAAGAGTTTACATTACAATGCTGTGACCACCATCTTGTTTGTTTTCTCACATACACAAACAAAGCTGTTGCTACTTGTCTGGGGACTTAAGGTTCATCTTACAAATTTCTGCCCTCAGAAATGTAAAGTGTATTAGGCTTACCTTAATATTCCACCCTCTGGATCATCTCCGACTGATTTATAGAATTTATTCAAAGAAGTCGGTGAATGGATTGATTGGATTCACTGAAGTGAATCCGTTCAATTGCTTTCTATATATCTGTGCACACATTTAATTATTGGAATGGATGGAACTGGAATAGAGGTGGAGATTTGTCCAAATCAATTCGGACTTCTGGATTCAATTAACTGTATGAATCAGTCTGAGCAGTCAAATCATATTGATTTGAATCTTCAAACTGAATTACATCTGTGGAGGTTCTTATAACTCCGGTTTCTAGAATTATATTCTTTCTCCTTCATGAAGGGCAATATTAAAATTTTAAAAGTTCTTCAAATTCCTATCAAGATTCTGGAGTGGAGGACTTTAGATAACGAAGGAGAGAACCTTCCTAGATCTAAGGAGAAATTTCCTGACAATTGTGAGAACAACTGATCAGTGGAACAAACTGCCTTCAAAAGCTGTGAATGCTCCATCACTGGAAGTCTTTAAGAAGAGACTGGACAGTCATTTGTCTGAAATGGTAAGCAGGGGGATGGACTAGATGACCTCCAAGGTTCCTTCCAACTCTGCTATTCTGCATCTAGATAACACTGGCTGAAGTTTTAACAGAGAAAATACAGATGACAAATTAAGAGAGTGACTTGGGCAATTTTATCCTATTGCATTTACAAAAGAGGCTTGTTAAAACCTTAAAGAACTCTGTGTGATGAGTCAAAGAAGAAATGAAGATAAATCAAACCCTACAACAAATTTGAATTAAAGTTGAAACAGCTAAAGAAAAAGTGATCTAGTCAAAGACGTAGATCTCTGGAAATGTTAAATATAACTTACCATATTGGTAGATGAGTAATTTTAGATTTTTTTTTTCAGGAAAAAAACCATAGTATTTTAGGAATTGACAGAAAAAAGCCAGTTATAATAAAGTGGGAAGAAGAACACTTTATGCACAGCTATATTTAAGAAATCTGAGCCCCTAGGTGTGGTTTCGTGTATACCAGTTACACTTCCACTAAACATTGTTGGTTTTGATAATGATGGCTGTGCTTTATTTTTAAGAACAAACTTGCATGGTTATTTGTTCTTTAAAGTACTACTGACACTCCCTTCCGTGTGTACACAGCATCAGCTGCAGAAAACAAGCCCGCAAAGTAAGGTTTCACAATTTAAGGCCGGGCACGATCCCTTTTTGTGGGATATATAATTACAGTGGTGTTCTTTGAATGGTTGCCTTGAAAGTTAAATGCCAATTAATGAATGCCAAATTGGAGGGGTGTGGCAGAGATGATAGAGGGGATTTGGGGTTTGGTTGTTCAAGAAGCCAGAGACACAAATGAACACATCTCAATTTCTGTAAAAAAAAAAAAGAGAGAGAGAGAGAGAGAGAGAGAGAGAGAGAGAGAGAGAGAGAGAGAGAGAGAGAGAGAGAGAGAGAGAGAGAGAGAGAGAGAGAGAGAGAGAGATTTAGACAGCATTAAGAAGACAATTGGCAGGGGGGCAATGCATTGGATAATGAAACACATACTCTCAGAATGGGGTGAGCTCTCCCTCAGTACAGTTATTTTTATGGAAAAAAAACTGAATAATAATCTATGTGTAGGAGCAAAAGAGAGTGGAGTTAAGAGAGTCATCAGTCTGGAGTCATTATGTTGCCACAAACAATCCAAGTCCAGCCCCCTCCCCTGAATTCCATTGACTCTTATCCAGCGCCAATTTGGTACAGGGTGTTAGTTGACTAGATTCTTGTGTGTAGGCTTCAGCTATAAATCCTGTGAACCACAACTTCATGTATGGACCTGATTCTTTGTGCCTGACATTATAGGAGGCACAGTAATAAGCTCCATAGTTTTGTCAGAATTGCAAAACAAACAAACAAACAAACCCTCTCTTTCTATTAGTCTGTAAACTGACTTTCTACTAACTCTCCTTCATGGATGGCCATTCCAAAACAAAAACCAAAACCTTGAGATATCACCAAGGATCCAGAAATTCAGATAGATCCCAGGAGGACCTCTATTCTAGAATAGAATGGAAGAGACCTTGGAGGTCTTCTAATCCACCCCCCTGCTCAAGCAGGAGGGCCTATTCTCAAGAACTGAGACATGGCTGTGATTTGCAAGCATTGTGAATTCTATCCAGGTTTGCATTGGAATTCTTTGTCCCACTATATGCTGTAGTGCATGTATAACTTTTCACAGCCACACAAAATCATTTTATCAATTACCCAACAATTAACATTTGTACTGGAAGAGACCATCATTGTCTGTCTTTGATTTCAAATGAGTTTCATTCAAGCTTCCTCCAGGGGTTTTCAAGTTCCTTTGTTCCAAGAGGATTCGTCTTCTGCCTCATGAATCCCAGCGACCGGTTAGGGCACATAGGGTTGGCCTCCTATGAGTCCCGTCTACTAGGCAGTGTCATCTGGCGGGGCCTAGGGCAAGGGCCTTCTCCGTCGTTGCCCCAGTCCTCTGGAACCAGCTTCCCACAGAGGTTCGCACTGCTTCCTCCCTCCTAGGTTTCCGGAAATTACTGAAGACTCATCTATGCCGACAGGTTTGGGGCGTATGAACTGTACTCTGCCCCTGGGCCTAGGAATGTTTCCCCATCACTGATTGTATCTTGATTCTGATTGTATGTTGTATGAATGTGTTTTAGATTAAATGAAATGTGTTTTAGATTAAATGGTTAATTGTTATTGTTAAATTTCTTATCTGTTATTGCATTATTGCTGTAAGCCGCCCTGGGTTCCAGGAGAAGGGCGGCATAGAAATTTAATAAACAAATAAATCAATAAATCATTCTTCTACCAAGGTATAAAAGCTAAGGGCACTTTTGTGATTTCACCCTGTCTACATAGAAGATTCGGTGGGTTTTCAGCTATGTACCAGAAAAATCAGGCAGCTGCAGAGAAGGTTCATATACTTCACAGCTATTATGTGGTTTATTTGGTTTTTGGCTTTGTAAAGGAATGCAAAAAAATTATAAGGCAGGACCACTTGTTGTTCCTTAGAATCCATGTGTAGCCCTTTTATAGCCATGTTCTTTTCACTCTGTGTGATCTTATGGCCAAACTACTTGTTTGTCTGCCTTAGTCTCTGACTTTGTGTCCACGTTGTCTCTTCATAGGATGTGGTTCTTCCCCAAAAAATGTTGCATTGCTTTTTTTTTTTTTAGCTTAGAGGTGAACCCCATGTATATTTACCTTGAAAGAATAAAACTATTTGCATCCAAAAGAAAACATGATAAGCAAAAACTAATACTCTATCGTTAGTTCCCTCATGTTTTTCCTTCTTTCCAATAAATGTGGCCTTATATTACATTTGGGTCTAAGTATGTGTGCACACACATATATGATGCCTAGGTAAGTATTTCTGTCTTTTTCTCTCTCTTTCAGAAGCAGAATTCAAGCAAGGAGCAGAATGAAAGCAAAATAATTACGGCTTAAAATTGCCTTAAAACCAGATACCCAATTTATATATATAAAAAATTCATCCCATCTGTATATGCCAATCTTTCTCTCAGGCTAAAAAATATAAAAGTATATAGATACTAACAAATACATTTACTCTCAGCTTCCTTCCAGTCAACACAGTTAAAAATAAGGGAGGAAAAGCAAGGAATAAAAGAGGTAGGTAAAGGATACCTTCTGAGAGAAGAAAATCTGGGGATTTAAAAAAGGGATAGAAATAAGACGAAGAAAAGCAAAGTATTATATTCTTAAAATGCATCTTATTCTAAGAAAATGCTAATCTTGAGACTCATCTTCAAAGAAAACCAGGTTTTTCAACCACAGTGATGTTTGCAATCCTGATGTGTGCAATCCGTGGCACGTCCTGCCAATTCCTTTGTTTTTAACAAGTTATTTCTAAGATGTAAAATAACCATCTCCCCCACTCCCAATTTAAAGATAATTATTTGGGAAACCAACTCATTTATGCCTAATAATGCCTTTTTTAACTGCGCTTACAGAGCTGTTTACTTGAATGCACATTGGCTAAAGATTAAACTGAACATGCATTGAGTTTATGCAATTACAATATACCTCTTTTGTGCATGAAGCAAGAGGTCTGCATACTGTGTAATAGTTTCTGGGCCAAAGAAATGAGTTAAGGGGAATTTAATGTCTCCTTTTTAATAAAAAAAACATGTTTCTGAAATTGCTGTTAAACAAAGCTTCCCTGAAGCCACTGGGAGTTTTCTGTGAAATGCAAACGGTGGTTTCGAATGAAAATTTTAATCAGGAGAGTGAATGAGAAAAAAATGATGAACTTTTTTCTCTCCAAAGGTCTGCTGAGGTTCTACTCACAATGTAGCAGTTAACCTCCCACTGTGTTTGGCTTCAAAACTGTCCTGTCAACCCAGAGTGGAATTTCATCATTACCCCTTTAACTTTAGATAGGATCTAAGAAATCAAAAGAGTTTATTTGCTCTGTGTAGTGATAATTGATTAACTGCACACAGTAGGCTTGAAAGCTGCAAGGAGCACTAAGGAACCCTGATTAGTGAAATTGGTTAAGTTTGTTTAGCAGACATTTTTCTGAAGCTAAATTATAACCTTTTTGGTGGCAAGTAATAAATAGCTTTGTCTATAAATCAATATGGTTGGAGGCTAAATAAAGGAGGAGGGCTGTGGTTTCCTGACCATGTTCTGAGGCAAAAAAAATAAATAAAAGTGCAACTCATCATGATATTGGAACGACTGTATCAGCAGAGAACTCAAAAAAACATCAGTGTCTGGAAATGAACTATTCTTTGCCTAGATGTCAAACGGGGACATTAAAAGTCTCAAAATTTTAAAATGTGCTCACAAATGAGCAGGTTTTAATATAAATAGCCCTCAACTTGCAACCACAACTGAGCCCAAAATTTAGGTTGGTAGGTGAAACATTTGTTGTGAGTTTTGCCCCGTTTTACAACCACTGCAGTGGTTAAGTTAGCAACACAGTTGTTAAGTGAATCTGGCTTCCCCCCCCATTCATTTTGCTTGTCAGAAGGTTGCAATGGATGACCCTGGGACAGTGCAACTGTCATAAATATGAGTCAGTTGGCAAGGGTCTGAATTTTGATCACAAGGTCATGGGGATGCTGCAAAGATTGTAACTGCGAAAAATGTTTCATAAGTCACTTTTTAATGTGCCATTCTAAGTTTAAACGGTCACTAAATTGAATCGTTGTAAGTCAAGGACTACCCATCGTGAAGTAGTGCACCCAAAATGGGTCAAAACCTGAAAAAAAGGCAGGGATCCAATTAGCAAACTTGTTATTTTTTTTCACTGACTCACATTTTTCAATTAGACTGATGATTTGGCCTAAATTATTAAACCAGATGCCTTCATATCCTTTGATGATTTGGAAAGGCTTTTGACCTAAGAAAAATGGAATGGCTCAATTTTTTTGAAGCAAGTTGGAATGATCAATCCAAGTGATGGTCTAATCTGAATAGATCCAAAACCAGCTTGCAAAGCCTAGTAAAGACTTTAAGAGGCGCAGGATACGGGTGGGGGTGGGGGAGGAAGAAGTAAGACACATACCTTAATTGATGGAACCACAGAGGAACAAGACATACTACAGGGAGTTAAATCAGAGTTTGCTTTAACAGACAACTTTGATTGTCATTACAATAGCGAAGATGCTTGAACAAGTCATGCATTCTTCACCCACATTCATAATATATGTGTTATTGTGAGCAGACTGAAATACAAAAAAGGGTAGGAAAAAAGCACAATAAAACAAAAAAGACTACATTTAGATTTAGAAAAATACTAAAAAAAAAAGATAAATTGCTTTCTGATGATACTTTCAGTCACTCCCATTTATATCACCAACCTCTAGCCCAGTGGTTCTCAAACTTTTTAAGGTTGAGACCCCACTTGCGCCGCCCATGCGCGCTGTGACCCCGACCTGGGCGCGCGCGCGCAATGGGCCGATCCACGCATGCGCGGCGTGCGCGTGATGAGAAAAAAATTATAAAAATGGCGGACCGCGACGGGCCGATCTGCGCATGCGCGGCCCGCATGCGACGGGCCGAAACGCGCATGCGCGGTGCGCAATGAAAAATAAATAAAAAATAAAAAAACAAAATGGCGGATCACGACGGGCCGATCCGCGCATGCGCACGTGCGACAAAATTTTAAAAAAAAAAAAAAAAGGCGGACCGCGGTGTCCGGCGACCCCTGCGAAACGGTCGTTCGACCCCAAATGGGGTCGCGACCCATAGGTTGAGAACCGCTGCTCTAGCCATTGTTTAAATATTTAAGCTTTGTATTAAACATTAGTAATGATTGCTAGTTTCTATTTAAGTCTTAGAAACCATATTGCAGATGTCTAAATCTGCCTTGCTCTGGGATATGTGTTACACAAGAGAACCAATCCTGCTTCAATTTGGTTAAAAAAAAAACTGTTGTGGATATATACTGTCAATTTTTCCAGTCTGATATAGTAGGTAAAGTATCTCTTTTCCAACCATTTAAAATATGGCTCATTAATTTGCATCCGGTGTGACAGGGGATTGTAACATGAAAAAAGTGCCATGATTTGTGAAATAACCAGTAAGTCTGAAAAAGCACAAGATCCTAGATATGCAAATAACATTTTGAGTACAGCTTCCATAGTTTATTCAAGACTTGTACAGGTACCAAAACATAATGAAATAGAGTCTTTTTATTACAACTTATCAAACAATTAAATAGTACAATTTATGCTTTAAGTTTCTTCTCTTTTTTTCCTTTTACATCACAATCTACATTTCTATGCAACATTTATTTGCATTGCCATCACTTACTTGGGAAGCCAGTGATAAAATTAAAAAGAAGGGAGAGCTATGCATTAATAAATTAATATTTTTACATCAAATAATAAAATATGACCATTGTAGAACACCTTGTTGGAGAGAAAGGTCTCTCATTTTAAAATGTTCAAGGATAGTCTACTTCAAACTCAAGACTGTTGGAATAATCATTTCCTAATGCATCGCATTTCATGCTGTTCCTTGCAAAAAGGAAACTGCTAATTCTGACTGACCACTTTCTGACATTAATGTTGATGTGTCTAATTTTAGATCAGAAATGATAGTTCAGAGAGCCATAAACCTGAACTACACTCATCCAAGGATGATGTGGGATTGGCTGGAAAGAAGACAAAAATGTCCAGTATAGCCATGCCCCAGAAAATTACAGCAAAATATAAGCTTCTTTACCCATATTGGTTTTAGCGAAGAGATTGCCTTGTATTCTAGTTCACTGTCTGAGCATTCAAAATCTATTCTTTCTATATTGGATACATGTTGTTTTTCTAATTATTCCATGAATGGTGAATCCACTAATATCAGTTGTCATGCAAAAATGGGCTGTATTTATGTGCCAACTGTCTAAATCAAATATTTTCCAGCAGAGAAACATAAGTGTACAGGACCATCAGTTTGACTAACTAATACAGAACTATATATAATATGTTTCTTTTTTCTGATAAAGAAAACACAAGAGAACTTAAAAAAAAAAACTAGTCAGCTATCCTTGGCTCAATTGTCATGTTCATCAACATCCTCTAAGAACAGGTTTTTGACTCACCATGGCACACTGATTAGCTGTATTTGCACAACACTTAACCAGATGACTGTATGGTGTGGTTAGTTTATGGTTTAATGTGTTCCATAAAGAGGTTGGGTTTGTATTATATGGCAAATAATAAAAAGGACACAAGAGAAGGGTAAAATTAACCAGATGTAGCATGTTATCTGAATGCAGTTGGTAGATCTTTAAATAACCTGTTCAAAATATAATACAAAACTAGCCAGTGCATTTAATCCTTGAGCCTATAAATCCGTGCTTGTATTTAGCATGACTGATCATATCTGTAAATGCAGGTTCATTTCCTGGCCCAGTTCATATAAATGATTCCATAAGGAAAGAGATGTCTTTCAAGTGGTTTGCAGATGGTATGGAGAAAAGATATATAGCTATTTGTTTGCATAAACTTTCAAGTCATATTCATAGCATTTTGCATTTATGTTTGAATTCAGCAAGATCAATCTCTGCCACTGCCTGAAACGGATTAAGGAATTTCATGCAATTCCTACTATTTGGGCAATAGTTGCAATTTCCTTCTCATTTCGTTTAATGTTTGAATAGAAAAAAAGATCTAGTTTTCACAAGTAACACTCAAATTCTCAGTCAGTGAAATCAATTTCAATGTTTAATGTAAACAAGAAGGTGGTGGAATTTTTGAATGATAACGAGGCATAGCCCCATATGTGAGAGGTTCACATTGAATGAAATGCTACTTTGCTCATAGAACACAGATAATCTTGGAAGATTATCCCAAGGCATGCCAGCCCATTCAAGTGGCTAGTAAATTATGACTGATTTATTGCTAATCGTGGGAAAAGGAACACAATCAAGCAAGGAATTCCATTTTGATGTAGCCCTTAGTTTCCCAGCAGCACCTTTAGAAAACAGAAAAGCACCTTTAGTCTTGATAGTGCAGCACTGTCTTTGTTTAGATATCACACCTTTGTTGTGTATAGCAATTCACAGTCTCAGCAGCCACCATTGTAATGAACCTAAAAGACATTCTCCTTCTTTCAAACAGCTCGGCTGACAAACACCATATTAGCTAACATGTCTCCATAGTATGCTCTACTTCCCTAGTTTAGGTTCTCTGTATTGACTCTGTAGTGAAAAAAATTGGACCACTATGTGAATCCAGTGTAGTTGGGGTCACTTTTGGCCACGAAGAGTGAAGATTACTCAATCTTATTCCATCCTACGTTCAAAATCCAGTCCTGGAAGATTCAACATAAGGTTTACCACTGCAATTACTGTTCCATGTTAGAATGTCACCGTTTCCCTTGGCCATTTAGGTTAACATTTCGTTCACAAGGAACTTTGACAAAGGGGAATCAACCTGTTGGAGCGGCAGCCAGAAATGATCAAATCAATTCTTCCATGTGCATGATTTACAGCACTGCTTGCCATAAAATTTATGATTGCAGACACCATGTTGAGGAACCAGGTGGCACCAAGCGAAGAAGTCCACACAAGAAGGATCGTCTGTTTTGATGAAATTATAGACAGTATGTTTAGTTTACAATTCAAATTAAACACAATTAACATTTTACTCTTGTGTATAGCCTTTCACGTCCTATCAGATTAAACATTTGATGAGAACTGTTTAAGAATGTTTCAGGGACTTAGTCTTTGAATACGCAACCAGGATGCTTTCTGGGGACTTATTTGCTAGAAAGAAGCTATCAGCTAACAGTCTGTGAAATTAGTATTTTGCATTATACAGTATTTAGCAGAGTAGTGTTGATCCAGTTGAGGAATGGAGAGAAAAGGACCTCCATATACACAAAAAGAGTGCCCATAGATTGTATTTATTTTATAAATTATCTTTTCAGATCAAATCAGTTGTTTTAAGATACTGCACAGCCAAATAATTGATTTGTGGTTCATGTTTCCTTCTTAAAGCACGTAATCGTGTAGGTCCTGTACATTAAAAAACAAACTACCTGAGCATTAAAGTACTGAAATGAGTTAGGAAAGACTGTAGCAAAGATCAGCTGATTCTGAAATAAACAATAACAACCTTTCAGTTTATTCTTAACAGCTCATAGCAAAAAGGCAGAGGAAATTGCCAATACATATCAGAATATTTAGTATTGTCTATGTGAGAGATGGGGGATGTTATGGACTGAGAGATACCCCCACAGTTATGGGAATGAAAGAGCCCCAGAATTATGATGATGATATATAGCAGTTAGGGCACTTCACTCAAATCCCACACAGTCCCTTTTCCTGAGCATTTACAATATGTTTGACCATTTTCCTTCTTAACTCTCTTTTCACACACTTCCAATCCCCAAATGGTATTGATTTTTAGCAAAATGTAGTTAAAAAAAAATGTGGCCTGGCTCCAAGCACGTGGTGGTGTGCTTTCCTGGGGCCACATGATGTCAATTTCTGCTTTCCAGTAACCAGTTGCAGCTTTCCAGAGTTGCAGATTTAAAAAAAAAAAATCAGCCCTATCAAGACTGTCATTGACCCTGGGAAACTTTGTGGACAAAGTAGAGGTAACATAGCTATATAACTTTCCATCTTTTGTTTAGAGAAAGAAAAGAAAAACAGCGTCTCCAAGGGGAAAAGCCTGATGTTCTGAATTCATCGCAACTCATCTTCCACGTCGGAGCACTCTGTGACACTAGAAAATCCAACCATTTTGCACCCAAAACTGTTTGCTATTTTTCCAATTCTGGAAGAGCAGAATGTGAGGCTTGGAGGTGGGGGGGGGGTTATAAATAGCTCAGCCAGCTACAGCATGCATGGTTTTCCTCCAAGAAAACTAAATTGACTTATAGTTCGTAGTTTACAGGACTTGATACTCAGAATGACCAGTGGAGCAGATCAGGCTGTCTAGGGAAGCATGTTCATTCTCCTTAAAAAGCTCTTTTCCCCCCTCTCTTTTTGCCCCCATCATCTCTCCCCAATGCTTCACTGAGCAATGTGGTGAGTCAATGAAAGTGTTTGGCTTCAGTGCAGTTCAAGCACAGCTGGCCGGGTTCGCTGGTGGAGACAGATTAAAACCAGTGAGGAAATAATTGATCTCTAGAGCCCAGAGATCTAGCTGTGAGAAAGCAAAAAAGAGGTTTCTATCTCTAAAGGAGAAGGCTAAATGAAAAAAAAAATGAGCAATAGGATCCAGCTAGAGGAGTTTCATTCTACTTTGCTTCCTCGCATTCGATAGAAATTGGGTCTGTGTGTATAGGGCAAAACTAAAAATGGGTAAAAGGAACCAGATTGATGTACTGGAATAATACTTTTTCAGAGATCCAGGTTTCCATGCATATTCCACAAAGGCTATGTGTTCTGGAAGGAATCAGGCAGGAGCTCTAGAAAGAAATAAGCTCTGGAAGGAATTGGAAAGCCATGATTTTGGATAGAAAATCTTTTCTTCTTCATAGCTAAGATGCAGCAAGTTTTGATGGCTCAGAGGAGGTTCTGAGGAGCCCGCCCTTCAAAAGCCAGACTGAGGTCTACAAAGATGGTAACCCCATCCTTCAAATTGGTTACAGTCAGCATGTGCAAGAAATGGCCATGCACAGGGGCTTTTCTCTGCCGAGTCTTTCTGCTCCTGAGAAAGACCTCATTCCATTGAATGCTAGTTGCAATGGTCAGAGATACTTTCGTTTCCTTTGCAGAAGCTCTAAAACAGTGGTTCTCAACCTTTTTCAGGTTGAGACCCCACTTGCCCTGCCCATGCGTGGTGCGATGGGGAAAAAAACAAAATGGCGGACCGCGATGGGCCATTCTGCGCATGCGCCGCGCATGCGCGATGGCCCAAACCACGCATGCGCAGCGTGCGCATGTTGAAAAAAACAAAAAAAAACCAAAAAACAAAATGGCGGACCGCGACAGGCCGATTCGCGCGTACACAGCATGCGCGACAGCCCGAACTGCGCATGCGCGGCGCACGCACGACGAAAAAAACAAAACAAAAAAATGGCAGACCGCGACGGGCCGATCCGCGCATGCGCGGTGCGTGATGGAAAAAACCAAAATGGCGGACCGCGGTGTCCGGCGACCCCCGCGAAACGGTCGTTCGACCCCAAATGGGGTCGCGACCCATAGGTTGAGAACCGCTGCTCTAAAATATTCATCTTCATAGGCATTTGTTGTTGTTCAGCCAGAATAACATGATAACAGAATAACAGTGCTGGAAGGGACCTTGGCAGTCTTCTAGTCCAACCCCCTGCTCAAGCAGGAGACCATTTCAGACAAATGGTCGTCCAATCTCTTCTTTAAAACTTCCAGTGTTGGAAAACCCACAGTCTCTGGAGGCAAGGCATTCCACTGTTTAACAGTTCTAACTGTCAGAAATTTTTTTCTCCTTAAATCTAGGCTGGATCCATCCAAGCTTCCATCCATTGCTTCTTATTCTGCCTTCAGATGCTTTGGAGAATAGGTTGATCCCCTTTAATTTCTGGCAGCCCCTTAAGATATCGGAACACTGCCATTAAATCACCTTCTTTTCATCAAACTAGACCAGGGGTAGGCAACCTTGGCTCTTTTATGACTCGTGGACTTCAACTTCCAGAATTCCTGAGCCAGCATGGCTGGCTCAGGAATTCTGGGAGTTGAAGTCCACGAATCATAAAAGAGTCAAGGTTGCCTACCCCTGAACTAGACATACCCAATCCCTGCAACCAATCTCACTCTTCGCCCATGGACTGTAGCACACCAGGCTCCCCTGTCATCCACTGTCTCCTGGATATCTACATTAAATTGCCTACACTTCCAATCAAGTCTATTGAGGTGGCCACATTTTAGCAACTTGGTATGTATCAGGCAACTCTGTGGATGCCTTGGGGGATCAACTGTAGCTCAGGTGAAGGACACCTGTTTTGCATGCAGACAATCCAAAGTCGGGGATGCTCATCTTCATTTAAAACATGTGCCACCTGCAGGCCTGCAGCTATCTCTGGCCCCTAAAGACCAGCATATTATAATTTGTACAGGACAGAATGGAAAACATGACTGGAAAGCATTCATATGAACTACAATTAATTATAAAAGAAATAAAACCCAATTTAGTCTGTCTCAGTCTATCTGAGATGGTATAGGTTCTCCTGCATGAGAAGGGGGCTGGACTAGAAGACCTCCAAAGTCCCTTCCAGCTTCTATTCTATTCTATTCTATTCTATATTCTGCATTCTATTGTACTATTCTATTCTACTCTTATTCTATTCTATATTTCTATTCTATTCTATTCTATTCTATTCTATTCTATTCTATTCTATTCTAATTTTTGACCTGGTCTCAGCCATCTCTTTTGGACAGCAATTGGCTGGGTTTGCACAATATACTTAGTTCATCTATTATGTTAAATTGTTTTGTTGTTGTTGTTGTTGTCCCACATATTACTGCACTGTAACAAACCAAGCAGGTTAGATTCACATAATAGGTTCAATCCAAAAAACTTAACCAACTTAAGTAAGCTTAATGAGAACACAATGTTAGATCTGTAATTGATCCAGTCAGTGTTTTGTAAGATCATGTTTACCTTTCTTCTCTGGAGCAAGGCAGAAATTAGTATTGCAGGCTTGTGACATTGCCGGTTTCTGATGAAATAGACACCCGGTTGCTGGCTGGCCTTGAAAGAGACACTGCACACTCCGTGTTTGTACTCCCCCACCACAGGTCACTGTGCACTATATGTGGAATATAGGAATAAGAAGTTATAGCCAAAGGTCCATTAAATCTTCACCCATTCCCCATTTTCTACGTACACCTATGACTTACGATTTAAGAGCACAATTGAGTCCAACATTTCCATTGCTAAGCAAGGCAGTTGTTAAATGGGTTTCTTCCCCTTTTACAACATTTTTTTGCAACAGGTATTGAGAGAATCACTGCAGTTGTTAAATTAATCATGCAGTTGTTCAAGCAAATCTGGCTTCTCCCATTGACTTGGCTGGTTGAAAGCCCTCTGGGAAGATTACAAATGGTAATCACATGGATCCTGGAATAGTGCAATGGTCCTAAATACATGCCAGTTGCCAAATGCCTTGGTTTTGATCTCACGACTTAGGGGATGCTGCAATGGTTGTAAGTGTGAAAAACGGTCATAAGTCAATGCCGTTGTAATTTTGAACGGTCACTAAGCAAATGCTTGTAAATTGAGGACTACCTACAATCTTTATGCATAAAGCTGCAGTTTTGACCTGGGACTAAGCAGATACTGCATGATTTAAAGTTCCCTACTCAGCCGTTGAGTTCATGGGATGAATTTGGGCCATTTAGTTTCTCTATGCTCATAAACTCTATAGAGTGGTTGTTATGAAAATAAAATGAAAGAAGACCCACTTAAAGTCATTTTGACTTTCTCCAAGGAAAGCTACGGTTTATATATAATTAATACTTTAATAAATTCTTCTCTTTTTGATGATCTCTTTAGAGAGATTATGACCATCTCAAAGCTATCAAAAAGTATTTTGGCTGAACTCAGGATCATTTCAATGTTTATTTTTTAAAAACAAATAGTTGCCATAGAAGTTACTCTCCGTCCCTACATCTATTTATAGGATATAGTGATTTCAGTTTATATTAAAGTTAATTCTAGTTCATTAATAATTTGTTTTAGGTTGTAGATGTTGTGCCCTATAACTGATATTTTTCAATGAACATATGAAGTTATTTAATAAGATATACCTACTTTGGCATTAGTACTCATTTCTCCCCCTGAGGGCTTGATTATTATAAGCAAGATTAATTGGCTCAAACTTACTTCCTAGTTAACTAGTTAACATAGTTTCTATTAAGTAGAGACTCCAATTTTGATTTTAGTAATCTAAATCCAACATTAGACTACACTTGCTCTCACTGGAACATCACTCTATCTAGAACATACAACGTAGAATAGGGTTAATAATAGGGTTGAAAGGGACCTTGGAGTAGTAGTAGTAGTAGTAGTAGTAGTAGTAGTAGTAGTAGTAGTAGTAGTAGTAGAGGAGGAGGAGGAGTAGTAGAGTTGGAAGGGACCTTTGAGGTCTTCCATTCCAACCAACTGTTCAAACATGAGATCCTATATCATTCCAGACAAATGGCTGTCCAATCTCTTCTTTTCCAGATATGGAGCACCATAACTTCTGGAGCTAAGCCATTCCAATGATTAATTGTTCTCATTGATTGCTCCATAGTTCTAGCTTAGAGTTCTCTTTAATGATCTTCCACCCTGTTACTTTTTGCCTGCATCTCAAGTGCTTTGTAGAATAGGTTGACCTAATCTTCTGTGTGGCAGCTGCTTAAGCACCAGAGTTTTTTCAATCTGATTCAATATTATCTTCTCTCTTGACCTCAGAACTCTAAATATACAGAAATACAGTAAGGGCCTTTTAACATTTTTCACTTCTTTCATCTAGAGTCACTTGATAGCAGAGAATAGCCTTTTGTGGGCAAATTGTCTGCTGTCCCAAAACTTCTCATCTGCTTTTGCTCACTGCCAAATCTGAAAACCCATCAACTAGGCTGAACTTGTACAGAAGTGCTGAGAGATAAGCACACTTTAAATTATTTCTTCTTTGCTTCTTTGTTGGAATTTATATTGCCATGGGCAGTTAGGAAATTTGAGGAACCTGTCTGCTATTCTATGCAGGAACAAATAATGAGTTATTACAAGTCTACCCTGAAGCACTGGTGATGTATGTGAATTTGTCTACCAACGCTGTGTCCACAAGACAAATACAATCATCTCCATCAGATTATTAAACCTGAGCATCCTCTATGAGCTGTCAAATGAATCTTAGAAACAGGTGACCCATGCAATATAGTAAGTTCCAAAACACAGAAATTGTTTGCAAGGCAACACTCTAATCCAGACATCACAGCAGTGATACATGCATTATGCCCAAAAACCTTGAATGGTTCAACTACAGTGCAAGTCTTTGAAGAATGAGTTGGAAAAAAGCACAAAATGCACAGGATTACAACTGCAAGGATTTGATGAACTAAGAGACAACCTTCAATGCAACAACTGATTTAGCTCCACTAGTATAATTACAGGTAATCCAAAAATTACGACTGATTTTATTACCTTTTTCTTCTATGGGGTGTTTTTGCCAAAAAAAAAGAAGAAGAAGAAGAAGAAGAAGAAGTAAATGTTGGTTTTCCACAAAAATGTAAAAACATGGTCATGTTACTGTGGGATGCAGTAAACAGCTGTAAATGTGAACCAATTACCTAAAATGTGGTCTTATATGTTTATTGTTTTTAATGTATTACTCCCTTTCTGGATAGGGAAGCACCCCTGAGTCCTTTTTCCAAATATCTTCACACAACCCAGAATTCACAATGAAGAAGCTGGCATAATTATAGGCGCCTACCTGTTGGCCCTTGCACAATGATGACCCATTTAGCTCTTAATTCTCCAATAAGTTCAAGGTGCTATGAAACAAGGACTTGCATATTCAGAGCCACTTAGTCTGCACCTGAACTTCCTTACCTGCTGCCAAGGTGAAGAATACCACCCTGATATCCTATTGTACAGAGGATGCATCGGACATGGTCCTTGCTGGCACACTTCTTCCAAATCAATGCTTGGCTTCTTAAGATTTCGACAGCGGCGCAACGGGAAAGTGATCAATTTGCCACCAATGCTTTTCTCAATGCACTGCATTTCTCGCCTCCTGATACCTGGCCCACAGGTAGCAGAACACTGGGGACAATAAGAAACATATAGAGGTTTATTTAAAGCTGGTTTGCAAAATATATAGCCCACTTCCAGACACACTGCAGGCTCCAGATCTTCCCAAAATTGGACTTTTGGTGCTTTTGGAGATAAATGGGAATATGAGTGCTTTGAGCCTATCAGAAGTTTGGACGACCTATTTTATCCTTATTAAAAAGGCTCACTTTGGGTTCTGGCCTCATCAGTTTTTGGAAGGTGTCTCTTGACAGGTTAAATAAAACCCACAATGGCTCTTCAGCTGCCCAATGGGGCATGTGTCCGATTCCAAAGGTATGTCCATCTCTGGTGATTAAGACCACTGGATATTTTCAAATACCTCACATCAGGTCATACTATTTATCCAGTCGTATCCATTTTATCTATATAAATTTCATTCACACGGCAAGCTCCAATTTGTTAAATAAATCACTATCACACCTCTAACAGTTTTGCAGATACAGTAATCATGGCTTCTTTGACCAATACGTGGCTTTTTCCCTCTCTTTTTCTAAAAACAGTTCTATGTTTGGATACGTCTGTAGATTAGCCTTAAAAGTTTGGACAAGATGCTCATGTGTGCCTTCTGGTCAGTCTTATCCAGACAAGTCCCCGCCGGGCATTTTGTTGACATTTTCAGAAGTGGTTTGTCATTGCCTTCTTTCCAGGACTGAGACAGTGTTACTGGTCCAAAGCTATCCAGGTGACCAGACACTATCCCATGGCAGGATTAGAACTCATTAGCCCAGTGCTTTTAATCACTATCCCAAATGGCTCTCTAAAACAGGGGTCTTCAAACTTGGCCCTTTTAGCACTTGTGGACTTCAACTCCCGGAATTTCTCAGCCAGTATGCTAGCTGAGGAATTCTGGGAGTTGAAGTCCACAAGTCCTAAAAGGGCCAAGTTTGAAGATCCCTGCTCTAGTCTAAAACATCCTACTTGATGTCTTTACTGATGATAGCAAGTTGCATTTTGCATGTTTTGCATTCATTTGCTTCAGCTCTTTATTCTCCTCAGTTTAATATTGTTTCCATTTGCCTTTATCTATTAGGCTGTAAGAAGCATCTTACTGAAAGAATAATGAGAAATAGGAAAATCAACCCCAAGGATCTTCCTGATAACTCCTAATTTTAAGTTAGAGCAGCAAAGTTCCAAGATTCTTAAATCTATAAAAGGGTGGATGGGACATTTTTAACAACAGATTATGTATTATTGTATACTTTTCATGTTGTGTTTTGTAGGCAGGCCTCATTCCGTGACTCAAAGAAGCATCGTTGCTTTACCTCACTCCAAGCAGAGATCACCCATTGAAGACGCTCATTTTTAGGACACCGTCCCAACACGCAAGTCTGTTGCATTTCTGGCTTTGTTTCACTATTGCACAAGCTCTCTGGCACAATTTTTAAGACGGATGCTCGTACACTTTTGCAGGAAACTTCACGTTTCATTATGCCTCGTCCACAGGTTTTGGAACACTTTATGGGATTGGGAAAAAGTCTGATGTCAGTGATCTTACAACTGAGCCCGTTCTACGTCATAGGACAATAAACCAAATATATTTCATCCCATTCTGGGTTATAGACTGCATACATATCTCCCATCTTCCCTCCCTCCATGAGAAAATCCAACATATAAGGTTCCCAGAACGATTTCAAGTCTATCTATCTATCTATCTATCTATCTATCTATCTATCTATCTATCTATCTATCTATCTATCTATCTATCTATCTATCTATCTATCTATCTATCTATCTATCTTATTTCCATCCTGCTTTTCAGTTTTTTTAACAACTGTAGTAGTTTATAATGACCTAAACCAGGCTCCCTTAACTTCACCATGGGCCTTAAAGGCTATGTTTAAATTATATATTTAGATATCTATGGGGCCAGATCAAATTATATATTCCTAGTCATCATTTCTTGGGCTTTTCTGAAACAAGGAGAGTGTCAGCCATTTCCGCCCCACTTAATATACTCCAGCAATTAGACAGCTTCTGTGAGTATTTGGCAGGAATTAGCTATCAGTTAGAGCCACCAAGAGTTCTCAGATTCATACATAAGCCCTCCGAAAGTTGACTTTTGATTGCATTTTGCAAAAAGCCACTTCATCTTTGTCTTACTGTATCCCATACACCAAACATCTTCTTTTTTTTTTCTTTTTCGCTAGTCACTTCTAACCTATTTTTTTAACTCCGGCTAATGATAGATGAAACAATATGTTTCAGAAAAGTAAGATAATACTCTCTCTTAAAGAATGCTCATTAAAAGAAAGAATTTGACAGGGGGTACTTTCATAGCTGGAGTGTCCCCCCCACCCTTCCTTTCCTTCAGAAAGATTTTTGCAACAGCATATTCGCTTAAATGAAATCTGTGATACGTCTGTCTTGGCAAGTGTACAAAACAGCAAGACTTTGTTTCACTCCAGTGAAAAAGCTGCTAGACATTTCATATCTTTCAGAAAAGGGGTGTGTGTGTATACATATTGGAATTTGCCTGAGGCCCTATGCTACCAACTATGCTTTTAAGAGCAGGTTTTTACTATATTATGATATTAGGTTGCTTGAAATGATACATTATCTAAAGTTGGGGGGAAACATCGTTCATTTTGCTGGGTGCTGCTGATCATCACTGAACATTTAATGCCTAGTTGGAAAAATGAATTTACATGTACTTAGTGAAGTAATTAATAATCGCTGTCTCTACCTTATCCGGGGTTTTTTTGTATTCCTTCTTAGTACTCTGCTATGGAATGTTTAATTTCCCCCAGCTCCAGCTGGCGCCCTTTGCAATAGAAAATTATGGCAAGTTTTTTTTTTTAAAAAAATTACCTGTGACCAAGGCTCAGGATTCCATTCTGGTGGGCAGTCCTGGTTATTACATGCCTGTATTTGTGCTGGAGTGGTTACTGGGCAGAGGGCATGAGCCACAACCTCTTCCTTATGAAAAGCCTTTTTCTGGACACAGTGGATATGACGGCTTTGCTGTCCCCCACCACAGGACTGGCTGCAAATGCTCCATTCACTTGCTGACCAACTGAAAAAGATATAGACATCTATGATATATGACAGTGATGACGAACCTTTTAGAGACTGAGTGCCCAAACTGCAACCCAAAATCCACTTATGCATTGTCGAGTGCCGGGTGGCCCATTGGGCGGGCGTGGCCCATTGGGTGGGCGTGGCTGCGGTGGTAACGGCAGACTGGGTAGGACTAAAAAGTTCAATCAATCAATTCCAACTTTGCAAGATCTTTTTTTTTCTCGCGAGAAGTTGAAATTGACTTAACCTTTTTTTTTTTTTTTTGCACACGGCGGCGGAGGCCTAAAGCAAAAAGGTTTTATAAAACCCAGCTGAAGGCCTAGGACTGGGGCTACCACGCGCGTGCCACCAGAGAGGGCTCTGAGTGCCGCCTCTGGCACCCGTGCCATAGGTTCGCCACCACTGATATATGACATGACACCCTTGTGATCCTTATTAGTAATATAAATCTTCCTGAATCACAGCTCCTTCGCCAGAGGTCTGGATGTTTGAGGCTTCCATGCAGAATCTTCGCTATTCCTAATATTGCACTTTTCTGGATAGAGAGCTCCGATGTTCTTAGTATCTGTTGGCACTACTATCCCGTCTTAGGTGTCTCAGCCTTGGTTGCTCCTACCACCGCTTTGGCATTTATTTTCCACATCCTCCTTCCACATTCTCCAGATTCTCATACGCCTTCTTCCTGAAATTGCTGTCACTTGGCACTGCTACATCTATCACTGCTGCTGTTTTTTGCTCCTTGTGGTCTACTACCACAATGTCTGGTTGAGATACTGTATATGTATTTTGATTCTGAAGCAGAAGTTGAAGCTATAGGTACCATCTCCATATGGGCAATTTGTGGCTCTTGGTCTATTTTCTGGCAGATTTTCTACAGACCAAGAGGTGGAAGAGGTGAAGCCAAAACTCTGGAAATAATTCTTTCTCCCTTTCTTTCAGCCGGACGAGGGAATAATGAAGGTGCTAAGCACTGATTGCTTTAAATTTATTTAAAATTATCCCTGGGCTATGTTTTTAATTAACAAATTATTCAACCAAGGAATTTGTCTAGTCTATATTCTATTTTATATGTTCTGTTCAGAAAGGAAGAGAAATCTGTCAGGACAGGAGAGACAGAAAAAATACTTTAACTATAATTTAACAAGCCATTTGGGGGGGGGGAATGTCCATTAAGTCCAAATGTTTCTTCAATCTGAATGTATGTAATTGAAGCAGTGCCTGTCATTGGCATAATGGCATGCTTGATCTTTTTATATATTTATGCCACTTGCATCAAATGAAGTAACATCTGATAAAAATTGGATAAAACATCAATTATGTCATTACACAGATAAGATAATTGGTGCAAATGATGAAAACACCAATTAGGTCATTACAGAAATGATGTAAATAACATTAATTGTTTGAATAGACTTCAGAAACAAAGGACTTCATTACTTTGTGGGAGTAAATTTTAAATGCAAATTTGGCCTGTTGCATTCAAAGTCCATTAAAAGGTTATTGAATGGAGGTTTTACTTGAAATGCCTTTTTTTTAACTTTAAATGCGATCATGGTTGCCTTCAATTCCACTGCTTTAGAATTTTGCTCTCAGCAAACATTTACTTGAACCATATTAGAAATATGATGTAAAGATATGCAAAATGTTTTGAATTCAAACTATTTCCAATTCTAAATGGTTTGTATTTATTTATTTATTTTTATGCAAATTAGGAGAACAAATAATACAGTAATTACATAAATTGGGCTGCATACATCCCACTCAAATTCATATTTGTATTATTTTACTTCACAGTCTATCTCTCATTTCATTCAGTTTGCATTAATTGTGATTCTTACTAGAGATTCCCTCTACGGTTGCTAAATTAAACTATTTGGACAGTGACATTGGTTGTTCCATATTAGCCTAAGGATTCTGCTAAATATTTCATGTATGGATGCTTAAAAGGTTAGCATTTTGTTAATCCCAGGGCAAAACAAGAAAGTTCAACCATCCTTAGTCTAATTCCAATATCCTAACCACACTATACAGTACAATTTAAAATGGGTAAGAAAGCAGAAAATAAGGCAGATGTCAGGTTTAATATCTGAACTCCCAAATGGAAGTTAAGATTTCACTAAGTATGTTATGATTCATCAAAAATTGCCTATTTAATTCTCTTATGCACTCTTTCTTTTTTATAATATTTTATTAATTTTCTCATTTTACAATTAGGTGTTTAAAAAGCAACATGATGACTGGGTTAATCAATAATTCAATAGCACAGATAAGTCTTTAGAATAAATCTCAAGTTCAGTTAAAGTAAAATTCAGAGCAAATTTATGCTATGATTCCCCTCTCTTGATAGTTTTGGGGGATGCCAAGGAATCTGAAAGAGATTCCATGCAATTCATAGTGAGTTTTAGGATGTTCTTTTTTAAAAAAAATATTCAGTAATTGTCATGTTTTTGTTTTGGGAAGTTCTTATTCAAACTTTGAGGCAAAAGTGTTTAAAAATTTAATTAAAATAAAATAAATAAATAAGAATACCAATATTTAGCAGATCTGTACAGATCCATACTCACATCTCTCAAGCCACATTTGTTTTTCTGATAACACTGATCTATTCGCACTAATTGCAGTCTAACAAACAAAACTAAAAACAACAAATTAAACCAACCTGGTGGAGCAAACACCACTCATTCTGTAGCCTGACCAAGGTGAGAGGAGATACTTTAGCCCCTTGTGCATATTTTAATTAGCAAATTATTAATAGTTAACTGAAAAGAGATTAATGGTCCTATGTATGCCAATAGGAACTATTCTGGCACCATTTTTCAAATAGAAACCAGCATGCAATCAGCATGAACCACAGCTGTATTATGCCCTTGAAAGTGGAAAAGGGGGGCTGCTTCCTTGATGTGTTAATTACATGGAAGAAAATCAACTGAAATTAAGGAGAAACTTCCTGGAATTAAGGAGAAACTTCCTGACAGTGAGGATAATCAATCAGTGGAACAGCTTGCCACCAGAAATCATGGGCAAGCCATCGCTGGAAGTTTTTAAAAAGAGACTGGACAATCACCTGTCTGAGATGGTATAAGTCCTCCCTGCTTGAGCAGGAGGCTGGACTAGAAGACCTCCAAGATCCCATTCTATTCTATTCTATTCTATTCTATATTCCAATATCTATTCTATTCTATTCTATTCTATTCTATTCTATTCTATTCTATTCTATTCTATTCTATTCTATTCTATTCTACAATCTGTCTATTCTATTCTAACTTATGAAATGCAAATGGCAGAGATGCAGTAGATATAGTTCATGGATTTCAAAGGTTGTAAAATGATTTAGTTCTAACTCAAGCTTTTCTTTGACCTGCTTCCCTTCTGTGGCCAACAGCACTGGACAGCCAGCCTTGTCACCAAAAGAATTGCAGTTGGAAAACAGTATCTTCTAATGGACCATTTTAAGATTCACACACCAGCTGCAAAGTGCAGCAGCTTGTATTTGCACCATATCCAAGGCATGCCATGATAGCTACTTGTGTGGTTCTCTCACCAATTAAAATAAATGCTATGTTTTAGAAGCTTCCAACCACAATTAAAAAGCAAACACAAACATTTACAGGGAAGGCTGAAGAAAATTTAATGGAAGGCTTTTCTCTCTGAGAGAAAGCAGAGCCCAGGGTACAGAAATAAGCCTTTGGCAGAAGATTAGTCACACCCAAACAGAATCCTTGGCTAGGGAGATTATCTCAAATTAGTTGTCAGACAATGGCACGGCTCAAAGCAAGGCAATACAATTGCTAAAACTATCACATGATACATTACCCTAATTAAACCTTATCTCTGCCTTTTTGTGATTCTCTTACAGTTTCCTCTGGATCTCCCGCAGAGTGTATGTGTGTGTGTGTACATATGTGTTTGTGTCAGCTCCAGGCTCCTTATTAGAGAGGAACAGAAAATAAGAATGCAGAATAACAGAGTTGGAAGGAGCCATCGAAGTTTTCTAATCCAACCTCCTACTCTATATCATTCCAGACAAATGGCTGTCCAGTCTCTCCTTGAATACCTCCAGAGATGGAGCACCTACAACTTCTGAAGGCGAGCTACTCCACTGACTAATTCTTCTCACTGTCAAAAACTTCTCTTTAGTTCTAGATGGGATCTCTCCTTGATAAGTTTCCATCTGTTGCATGTTGTTCTGCCCTCAGAGGTCAACCCCCTCTTTTCTGTGACCCTATCTCAGATATTGGAAGACTAGTATCATGTCCCCCACAGTCATTCTCTTCATCAGACTAGACAAACCCAGCTCCGGCAATGGTGGGTAAATGTGAAGGCTGTATGTATATAATTATGTTTTTACTTGTAGTTTTTACTTGTGTGTAGTGTGCATTGTGGACAGCACTTAATTTTGTTGTGAGATACACAATGACAATAAAGATATTCTATTCTATTCATCGTGTGTTTTAGCCTTCAGAACCCTTATCATCTGTGTTGTTCTTCTCTTCACTCTTTCTAGAGTCTCAACATCTTACTTGTGTTGTTGTTATTGTATTGCATTGCATTGTATTGTATTGTACTGTACTGTACTGTATTGTATTGTATTGTATTGTATTGTACCTTCAGTTTCTTCAATGCAGAGACACTGAGAATCTAGTAAGGTAAGATTGCTCAGGCTACACCTGCTGAGATTCAGCGTTTATAATTGGAGTCAGAATTTAAGCTTTTTGCTCCCCTGCTTATCTGTGCAAGTAGCACAGTTAAATCTTCAGAATTCCTTCATAGTCAACCTTAATCCATAGTCACCATTTGGGAGATATCAGCTAAAATAAAAGTCTATACTTACTAGGCTGGGCAAGGATTTGCATTGCACATCATTGTTTCTGTTAAGGGTTTTGTTCTTGGGCCACAGAATGAAGAATTTACACGAGTTTGATGATCCTGTAAACACACGGCTTTGGCTATCAAATGCCCTGCAAGGAATTTTGTTTTTTAAAAAAAAAGACAATTTAAAAAAGTACAGAAGATACTCAATAATTCTCACAAAAACAGAAAGACATGTAATGTTCCGATGCCATTGGTCTAGTTCTTCACCTTCATAGTTCTTCCATTTTCCCCCTCTCTCATTATTTAGATGGGGTGGATAACATTGTCCTCGTGGATCCCATTCTTAAGCTTGCAAAGCTCTTGCACCTCCTCAACTCTCTATTTTTGTTCTTCTAATATCAAAAGGTACCGCAGTGCAAAGCCGAGCCAGACTGGCACTTCCAACAATGCTTCTAAGAGGCCTCAGAAGCATTCTTAGAAAAATATGAATGGTGGGTTTCTGATTACCTGTTCAGGAAAGTTATAAAGATATGCTAGAATGGCCACAAATATTGTACAGGGCCAGAGGGAACCCTGAGGAGCAATCTCATTAACTTGTCTTCTCTTAAATGGATATGTTGTAATTGGTCATATCTATCATGGATCAATTTTATGAAGAGGTAAGCTCCCACATGATAACCATTTTGTGAGAAACACAACTTGACCTCATAATTGTATCCAATATCTAGTCGTAAAAGTGTCTCTCCCCATCAAGTAGGAGGAAGTGTTGACGCATGCCTGCCTTTTCATTAAAATAATCTTTTAATAAAAGAAAGAAAGCAACAGAAAAGTTACATGGGGAACAAAGAGTGACAGAGCCAAAGATACAAAATGCCTATCTCCAAGATAAAGACAATGCTAGCCATCCCAGAAAGTTTCTTTAATGTGGTCTTTGGCTGTAAACCCAATGCCAACAGTTATGGGCTTTCTCACAGGGAACTCTTTTTAATATTACTAACAATAGACATTCTTCAAACTCTTGATTTTATGAGCTAACAGGAGGGGAGTTAACTGACTGAGGAAATCAGATTTGTCAGAAGGAATTCAAAAACAGAAGACCAAGAGGCAGGAAGGAAAAAGAAGACGCAGTCTGCAAATTCCAGAACTAGAAATATTATTATTCCAGTAGACTCCAATAAATATATAAGTAAATCTTGTTTTAAGACAGTAATACAAACATTTAATGCTGGTTTTATAATAGTAATAAATGGATTTAGAGGTACTTAAAACCTGAGGGTGTTTTTATTCCTAATTTCTTGGGACAATCTTCATGTGTATTTCAGCATAGCTGTTTAAATTGGCAATAAAATGTAAGCTTGGTCTCTAAAAATACTTTCTCTAACACATTCAAACCTGTAGGGGTTTTTGAGGTAGCGAACACATCTGCTCCTAACAATAAGAGTAACCAATGCTTCATATACTTCCGTTCAGCTGTTTTTGGCAAATCATATTTTCTGCAAAAACATGTAAGAGATCTTCTGCCTCAGTCTGTGAAAATTGCTCAAGGTATCTTGGTGAAAGACTTGTATAATTTTTTGTCTCTCGGTATAAAGAGTTGAACTACATACAGGAAAGATTGTGTGGCTGAAATACAAGTGGCCCTTAATGTCCTCTCATTCAGTGACTGTTATAATGGTGCTGAACAAGTCCTCATTTTGCAGACATTGCAGTGTCCCCCGTGGTTGTGTGATCACAGTCTGACTGCTCAGTGTCCGGGTCACAACTGCAATGGTTGCACCATCTCAACAATCATAGAATTACGATTTGCAAACTTCACTGCTGGCTTCCAATAAGCCAAATCAAAGAGGAAACCTGCAGGAGGTAGCAAATGGTGATGTGACATTGCCCTTAACAACCGAGGAGATTTCTTCCACGGGAAGAAAAATTATTGAAGTAATCAATCATTAGAAAACATGGAATTTAACTGGAAAGAAATGAATTGAGTGACAATAATTCAGTAAGTTCAAGTTAATACACAGTGGATTTCAGTGTTAGATTCTGTAACTTAGTCAGCCCTAAATAAATAGAAAAAGGAAGACATATTTGGGGTAAATTTGACATACTCACCCCCACCACAGGTCGCTGAGCAATCTGACTGCACCATCACCCATGAGTAGCTATGCCTTTTTGTGAATATCTTGTTCTCATTATTCACCTTAGATAAGGTATATCGCCACGAAATGCCAGGATTTTTCCCTTGTAACAGCACCTAATTATCAGAAGAGGAAGAAAATGATGGCGCACCCATAACTTCTGAAGGCAAGTCATTCTACTGATTAGCTGTTCTCACTGATAGGAAATTACTTCTTAATTCTAGTTGAATCTCTCTTTAATGAGCTTCCACCCATTGCTTCCCATCTCCTGTGGTTGGATTCCTATTGAACTTTCATCCTAGGAAAACAAAAAAGGGAACACCAGCCTTTTGCCTGCCTTTGCTCACTTACCCTCTGCTCATACCGGTAAATGCAATACAAACTGCTGATTTTGTGGAATACACACATCTGTCTTTTTCATAATGGCCATGTAATTAGACAGAGGTGTCAATAATGAACATATTGGACAACTAATAGGGGGCAGGGGGTCTATCCATTTCCAGTTGTGGCTTTTCCTGGAGACAGGCTCTGGCATCAGTAAAACTGCCCTCATTGCCTTCTGATTAAATTACTGCAATAAACTCTATAGGGAGCTGCAGCAGACTATTTTCTTGTCAATGAAAATTGTGGTCTCAACCTTGATGTGTTACTATAATTTCATTAAGTATATGGACTATTATACATCCCTGCTTTAGAGTGAGACCTCTTTTTATTCACTCTTGTCCATCTCAGATGATACAGAAGAACTGAAGAAAACAAGTTAAGATTTTGGTGAAATGAATGCATTAAGAATGTTTAATGACATGCATTGATACAACAGATTAAAAAAAAGCCACATAAAGCAACAACAAGATTCTGCAATTTCTGACCATTTATAATCTATGTGCAAACAATGGAAGATTTTGTAAACACAATCACTTTAAATTAGGGACAAGTCTCTTTCTCATCCATATCTCTTTCACATTTGTTCATTCATAATTCTTGTTTCTATTATTCATGAATTAAAAGGCAAAAAAATCCCCTAACTCCTAGGTAAAGCTTCACATGCAAATATAATTTATTTGCATTCTTATTTTTCTTTTTAATTACTTTATAAAGCCATAGGATTTAGCTGTTTCTTCAAGAAAAATAAAAGCTGTAATATCAATGTATTTAATAGTAAACCTCCCCATTTGATTAATCTGTGCAAGGTGAATTCCAATTATGTCTTTGTTTTAAAGATGGATTCAAGGGACAGAAACATGGTACACTGCCAATATCAACTGGACTAAATCTATGGAGGGACATAGAATGTAAAAGAGAACTAATAAGGAAAAGTTTCATGGGATAAAAATAAAAATCAAGATTAATTAACATTTTTAAAGTCAAGACATTCAGACTCGAAAAATCTGCATGTAGGTGGAGATCACATGGAGGGAAAATGATGTAAAACAACGTCAAATGTTATTCCAAAAATGAGGGGTATCCAAGTCCAGAGACACTGAATCTATAACATCTGAGTGGTTTGCTATTGACTACTTGTACAGCAAATTGTGTGGTTTGGGATGGGAAGAGGAAAAAGAAAAATTGGAAGAATGATATATTTTCCAGTTCTATTTCAGTCCATGAATTCTGGGAGCGCTCCAACATGGAAATTACATGACCTAGTCCACCAGTATACTGTATATCCATTCAGAAAAACTAATAGCTTGGCTTTCTGATTTATTGCAAGTTTTAGTATTGAGAAATCAGGCAGATGTAATGTAACATATGAGATGTAGTCAGCTTCCACATCCACTCTTGTAACAATACCAACTCTAAAACATTCAAAAATGGTTGACTTTTAGTTACATTTCAAGACTGTGGAATATAGGTTTAGATGATACAAAGATAGATGTAGATGTAGATTAAATATAAATATGAAGAAGCAGTTTGGATATCTCTGTGGCTTTTAATATAATCCATTTTTAAAGTCAAGAGTTGGGGTTGTGACTCTGTCATGGTTTTATTCCTATTACTCAAATAGTAGCATACCAAAGGGCAGTAATCTTGGGGGACTACGTCAGTATCAAAGCTTAAGTTGGACTACAAGACCTCCAACATACCTTTCAATTCTGTTATTGTTATTTAATGTCTTAGTGTGATTGTTGGGAGGAACAGGAATTGTACAGGGCTGGGTCAAAACTTTATATGGATGACGTTCAACTAGATTTCTCTTTTTATCTTTATCCCATGCCGTTTCCCTGATTGGCACTGTCTGATACTAGATTGCAATCTAAATGAAATCTAAACTATTAAAATTGAATCCAGACATCTAAGTATTTGGTGAAGGGAGTTCTGGATGAGAAGGATCTGAGATTCTGTGCTGTTCCTGAACACTCAGATTAGGGGTGGTGGCCAAGAACAGTTATGAACATTAGTAGATGATTTCCAACTACACCCTGTCTCTAAAGGCTAAGTCTTTTCCTTATATTGTTTACTCACTATTTAGATTTGTAGGAGACTCCTCATTGAGGTATCTTTAATTTGCAATGGGTTCAAAATGTGGCAGGAAAAGCTCGGTTGGGAGTCTCTTGGCAGGAGTAGCTAACATTATAACATCAGGATATCTGTTATTTTCATATGGTTCTGATGTTATTTGCTGGCCCTATTGTTTAAAGAGCTCCCCTTCAGGTTCAGAGCATGGTGGATATCATTGAGCAATATTAGGTCACAGCAGTTAAAAAATAGAAAATTAACTTGAAGTTTGCCACAGAAACACATTATCAACCCCTTCTAAAAACCCAATATTTCTTTAGTCTTCCAGCTTCAGCAAGAAGACAGAAAAGCCCAGTTGCAGTTAGGCAAGGTTTGCATGACAATGAAACAAATAACAGAAAAACAGCCTTGCGAGGGACCTTGGAGGTCATCTAGTCCAACCCCCTGCTCAGGCAGGAAACCCTATGCCATTTCAGACAAGTGGTTGTCCAATCTCTTCTTAAAAACGTCCAGTGTTGGAGCATTCATAGCTTCTGAAGGAATTTTGTTCCACTGATTAATTGTCCTCAATTCTTAGGAAATTTCTCCTTACTTCTAGGTTGCTTCTTGTTGGTTTCCATCCATTGCTTTTTTGTCCTGGTTTTATCCTGAATGGCCATGAAACTACAAAGCACATCATATTCATGTTCCTTTATTAAGACAGAACTACCGTCAAGCTGCCTTCTCTACGGAAATGAATTACTACAGAAGACATCAAACTAATGCTTGTCATACATCTCGCATGTTGCCATTGACTTGTGACACAAGCACATTTGCTTTTGAAATATTTATTGAAGGAGAAGAGAATTTCAGTTGAAATTGCCAGGGCTGGAACATAGTGTTCTTGTTCTTATTTACTGACCAAGTGCCCAAAGGCGAGAAAGGAAAAAATCCTGTCTTTCATTATACAAGCTTAAATTAAATATGTATATATTTAATTTCCATTAAATCCCAAGGGAAGTCATCTATGAAATCTATTCCCAAAGGCCTTTTTTTTCAGATTCTGAATTGTGGGTGATCTGAAATATTTCAGAGGGAAGATGCATCCCAGAAAAACCAAAATTCCAACACAGCAAAGCAGCTTACCAAAAAAAAAAAAAATGATCAAGAGAAATGCAAAAGAATTGTTCCAAATTAGAAGGAGCTTTAGAAACAGGAGCCTCTTTCTCAGGAGAAAAAGAGAACACTTCTGTTGATTTCAAGGTGGATTTCATCACAGCATTAGATAAGATAACTCTGGCTACAATAGTGTGAAGTGTTCAAGTTCCAAAACAATCCCCTTTTTGGTAATACAATACCAGAGGTTAGCAAATACTGCCGTGTGACGAAAAATGACAATTTTGAAAAGGCTTCCAAGCCCTTCCATCTACTTACCTGGAGAGATTCCATATAGAAACATCCCAGCCAACTGGCATTAGTTCTTACATTTACAGCTGGCAAACAATCTCTTTAAACATTTCCAGGTTTTCTACACAACTGTTTAATGTCTACCTTTAATACACCACCACCTGACTCCAGGCACAATGCTCAACAGCTCTGACCACAGGGCTTTATGCATTCAAAACCACAGACTTGACAGCTAAGAATTTGCCAAACCTGTTCATAAGAATACATCTTTTGCTCAGGGCTTCAGGAAGCTTAGACAATGGGCAAACTGAAATCTCTTACCAATAGAATATTTGTAGCTCAGATTTGTACTGTGAGGTCCTTGATGTTCTCTAAGCTCTCTGAAATCTCTTAATTAAATACTTTTTCTTTTCTTTTCCTGCCAATTTTGATTTGTTTTGAGACTTCAGGCCATAAATATCCTTGACCAAATAGGTATCTATTGCTTTTCTCTTCCTCAGGTATTTTACCAATGTATAAATAGATATGTACATTGGCAAGCCAGTTGAGCAATTCTTTTAACACATATGTCAACGCTTTCTTTAGTATGTCAACTTCTTATAGAGATTTTAGTTAGAATTAGGCAGCTGGATCTGACCTGCCAGATCATATATTACATTGAATATATGTTATGAATGCATGTTTTGAGATTTGCTGCATCAGCAAATACAGAATTAAACTACAGAGCAATTATGGGCATGGAGAATATTTTTTCACACCCCACGAACAAAGCCACTGGGTGGGAGAATAGCAGAACTATAAACAGGCTGAAGCATATGGGAGGGAGGGAGGGAGGGAAGGAAGGAAGGAAGGAAGGAAGGAAGGAAGGAAGGAAGGAAGGAAGGAAGGAAGGAAGGAAGGAAGGAAGGAAGGAAGCTGAGGGAGGGAAGAAACACTGAACATGTTATAGGTTTTGCCCAAACTGATTTCGGTGCAGATTTTGGACAATTGCAAGCTGACTTCAAAGTAGGAGAATCTGTTTGCAAAGTGAACATAAGAACATAAGAAGAGCCCTGCTGAATCAGGCCAAAGCCCATCGAGTCCAGCATTCTGTGTCACACAGTGGCCCACCAATTGTACATGGGGATCTTGAGCAGAAAGAGAAGGCAAAACCCTCCCTTTCCCTTGACCCCCAACAAATGGTACTCAAGGGAATCCTGCCTGCCTCAACCAACATAGAGGCGGCACATGGACATCCGTTTTAATAAAGTGAGCAGAGAAAGGTATAGTATGCATCCATAAGCAACTCAGGCCTACTCAAAAAGAGTGAAACATATTTTTTGGGAGTTGTATTACAGGGTTGAACTCCTAAATGTTTATTTCCAAAAAAAACCCAGTTATTCTCTAATGCATACCTAGGTTGCTAGAGGGTAAGGGAGTCACATAAAAAAGTTTATGGGTATACAAAGTTGAAATTATACATATGCACACTTCCTTGCTGATGGCAGATGGGAGAGAGGATTTTGTATCTCATCTGGAGCATGCATATGGCATCATATAGCACAGGGGTTCTCAACCTTGGCAACTTTAAGACTTGTGGACTTCAACTCCCAGAATTCCTCAGCCAGCAAAGCTGGCTGAGGAATTCTGGGAGTTGAAGTCCACAAGTCTTAAAGTTGCCAAGGTTGAGAACCCCTGATATAGCAGGTACTGTAGGGCCCTGAGTGGTACTTAGTGATATGGATGGGGGTCACCTGTTTCCCATCCTGAGTGACCTAGTGCTGTTTATATTTCACAACTGGGATGGCTGTGAACTGCTGCATTTTAAATACCTTCTAGTGACCCAGGTAATGCTGTAACAGATCAAGGTCAAAAAGTCAAAAGGACAGGCCCTTCACCCCATCCCACTGTGACAGAGAAAAGAAAACATTTTGGATGGTGATGGTTTCCAGAAGTCAGACAGCACTACAGTGAAATTTGCCAAGAATCTTTCTGAACCTGTATGTTAGGTAGCAAATAGGATGTCAGGATCAGCCCATGTTATCTTGCTTTTATCCACTGAACTTGAATCACAGATAATACTTGCCAGGAAAGCCAAATGTTTCCAGAGCAGAGTGGGAGGTCAGCTAATCAGAAGCAAAAAAAAGAACGATTTTAAAGATTCCTTCCAATCTTTATTGAATATTTTTTTTATGAAAGCAGCCGCTTTAAAAGGGTTTTCATCCAGAAAACTTTCTTGAAATCTCAAAGTAAGAAGGGAGTTATGCACCTTGATTTGCTGGGAAGACTTTTAAGTGCAAACTTTAAAAATAATATGAACAACTGAGAATTCACACAAGCCTGTACTGTACAATGCCTGAAGAACAAGTAACTTTTTAAAAGTTTCCCTCTAGGATTTTCTTTTTCTTTCTCATGAAATGCATTTGTCACCCCGTCTTCCTTTATAAGTATGTGGTAAATATATTCGTTTAAGGCATGGAGCGTATCTAACCTCTTTCACTGAATCAGAACATTTTTATCCCATACAATGAATTTACATCTGTATCTCATAAATAGCTTTTGCTCTCACCATTCTCTTTAGGGAATATCAAAACTAATTTGTCAACCAGTAGCTAATAATAAAAGTAGAGCTTTGAAAGCCCACATTGCATATTACTCAGTAATTGGTATACTTGCAAAAACGTCCTTCTACCAGGTTCCCTTCTCAACAAGGGGAGAAGCAATGGGAATGATTTATTGATTTTAATTAGCCAACCATTCCCAGTTAGAAAGTAAATTCTTTTTCTGTTGAATGATCGCCACTTTAAGTGTTCCATCCATCTCTTCCAGGTTACAGTAGAGAACATACTTATTTTATGGTGGGATTTGTAATTTGCTTCTTCAGTATTGGACAGTTTTTTTTGAAGCTGTGATGCGTATATTAATTCTGTGAGATGTCATCATCTTAAACAAAAAAAAAAAACCCAGCTGCTTCTGCATATGGTAGCAACATCCAGAAAGATAGAAACAGATGGTTTGAGTAAATCAGCCTTAGTCTTACCTCTGCAGTGCCTGCAGAAACTGAATATTCAGTATAAAGAAATATGATATAGGTAATACCATATGGTTCAAAAGAGGCTCTGACATAAATTTCATCTCCATAATTCTTTCTCTGATTGTGTTCTCCTCTAAAGCAGGACGAGACAGTCTGCTCAATAAGTTGAGTTATTACCTTTTCTTCTTCCTAAAATGTTACTTTTGAAGGCTGGACCGTAGTACAAACAATAATAACTTCCTATCCAGCCAGCCTCTAGCCCACAATTTTTAGAACAAGAACTAAAAATTAAAACCAAATGACCTTAAACCACCTCCACCAGAATCTCCCCCCCCAAAAAAAAAGCACTTAACTGGATTGCAATAATAATAAAAGTATTTCACATGTCTTCACTTAGGAAGACACAACTATATTACCAAAACCATATGCCAAAGACTGATATTGCTTACGGTGCCAGATTATAGCTGCTATAATTTAGCACATATCCATAACACTACTTCTATTTTCTCCTCCAGTCATAATCATGGATTTTCGAGTTTTAGAAAGAAGCTATATATCAGTTTCCCATCTCTTTAGTCAACTCATATTGTCTGTATGTTTGCCTCTTTAGGAATGATGGGCAAGAAAATTGTTTCCTGGGTTTATTTATTCTATTTGGTGGTGCAGTAGTTAGAAAGCAGTATTGCAGGCTAACTCACTGCTCACTCCAGGAGTTTGATTCTGAGAGGCTCAAGGTTGACTCAACCTTCCATCCTTCTGAAGTGGGTAAAATGAGGACCTAGATTATTGGGGGCAATATGCTGACTCTGTAAACTGCTTACAGAGGGCTGTAAAGTGCTATAAAGTGGTATATAAATCTATGTGCTGTTGCTATTTACATCCAACTTTTCCTGTGAGATTAAGGTGGCTTGCACGGAAGTCTTTTCTAATTTTTCCCCCCCCACACAACAAGCCCAAGTTAATTTTCCAGTGTTGGATGCTTCCCAGGTCTCCTATGCTTTGATTAGTCTCAAAGCAAAGTATCAGAAGAGAATCCCTCCCATTGGGCTTTTTCTGGTTAGAAAACTGCAGAAGTCAGGGAGGTCTTGGGATGAAAACTACACCCTCTTCGGTGTTTCACATGATAATTGGCTTGATTGATTTTATTACATTTTATTTGCTCAACCTACAAGCTGCTCCAATTATCCAAAAGACTCTCGGTAACCTGCAGTGTATGAAAATCCTCAGACAGGTAGAAAGAAATGAATAAGCAACAACAAAAAGCAAGTCATGTTTGTTATTTCGTGAGAAGGACCAAGAAACAAAATCTCAGGGTGAGTACAGGTTCAGAAAGCTCCTTGACCCAAATTGTAAGACATACAATGTACTATCTTTTTTTTTTTTCATCTGGTAACCAGAAAATGTCAACCATCTTAATTGATATATCTGAAATCCCTGCAAGATCAGAGATAAGTAAATAGAGCTTGCCCTTTCTCAATTTTTTTTTAAAAAGCTGCATGTTTTTCTGTTACATCCAAAAGAGAGTTAGGATTTTTTTCTGCAGACAATTTACTCTGCAGGATACAATCTGGGTTGAGGGTGCAGAGTGTGTGTCTAACACTCTGCTAGGGAGAAGTTCCAGCTAGGGCTCCAGCACAAGTCCAAAACCTCAGAAAACTAAACTTCTGGTTCTGACCCAGATTGAATCCTGGAACATTATCCCAGGACACGTATCTTCGCTTTCGTTTATGACAATGTACTTTGGCGGACAATGGCTACACCATTGTAGATTTGTCAGGGATATTTCTAAAACAAACTTCAAGAAGAAAATAAAGAGTAGTACACTTACTTCAAAGATGAGTGTCTCATTAGTTGGGCCAGATGCTGACAGCTTCTCTGGATGACTAAAAGGCCGTTGATAATCAAACATTGTTCCAGCAAAGTAAAATTTTCCAGGCCAGTCAACTGTCCAGTCCTTGGTTAGGTAATATTTCTTATTCAAATTGCGGACTGCAAGGTAGCTGCTAGAGATTAGCAATTCTTGAATTTCAATACTGTAAGCTCCTGCGGGAATTGTAACAATGGGATAATAATCTAGAGACAGAAAAAGATCAGTTGGTTACAGCTGTGTCAGAAACTTTTCCTTTTTAATTGAAAGCAGGTTTCTATCATCATTTTACCCCTGTAACGTTAATATTTATAGTGGTTAATAATTTGAGTTGTATCCTAACTTTCTTCCTTTTGCAGCAGGGGAAAAGATTCACAAATCCCATCATGGGAAACTCAAAAGACATCTTCAACTGATCTGAGCATAAGTTAGTAACACATCAGAAAACCTATTTGAAGAAAAAGAACAGAGAAATGAATGAACAAATTTTGGCACAACTCTAATAAGAGCCATGGTGGCACAGTGGTCAGAATGCAATATTGCAGGCTAACTCTGCTGATTGCCAGCAGTTCAATCCTCACCAACTCAAGATTGACTCAGCCTTCCATCCTTCTAAAGTCAGTAAAATGAGGACTCAGATTGTTGGGGGGCAATATGCTGATTCTAAACCACTTAGAGAGGACTGTAAAGCACTGTGAAGTGGTATATAAGTCTAAGTGCTATTGCTCCCACAGAGAGGGCCTCCTCAAGGTGCCATCGGCTAAGCAGTGTCGGCTGGTGGCGCCCAGGGGGAGAGCCTTTTCTGTGGGGGCACCAACGATGTGGAACGAGCTCCCCCCAGAACTCCGGACGTGTCATGATCTCCGCACCTTCAGAAGAGAATTGAAGACTCATCTCTTCAATCAAGCCGGCCTGGCCTAGACCTCCTCGGGTTTTATGTAAATTTTTATGTAAATTTTTTAAACAAGGTTGTTTGGGTTTTAGAATTGGGATTTTAACAGGTTTTAGTAACAGCCATGTATTAATTTAATTCATTTTTAAATATTTATTATTATTATCTGTTTTAAATTGGGCTGTAAACCGCCCCGAATCCTACGGGAGAGGGGCGGTATAAAGGTTTAACAAACAAACAAACAAATAAATAAATAAATAAATAAATAAATAAATAAATAAATTAGTGGAACCCGTTTCCCAAAGAAACAGTGAATTACCCTTTGCTGGATATCTTTTAGAAGAAGCATGGCCCAATTCAGAAAAATGTTAAACTGATTCCTTCAGTGTACAAGGAACTGCGTGGTTAAACTTTTCAGTTTTATGATTCTATCATTTTAAGACCTCCAACTGTGCATGCAAAGTGTTTGTTTTTTCCAGTAAGCATTTACAATACTTATTGGGGCAACATTTACTTGATCTGCAGGATGTCTGGGATGGTAGCCACTATACCAGTCTCCCTCCAAGTTTGGGTTTTCCAATTAAATATTTGATTGTAAGCATACAAAGACTGTCACAGTAATGCAAGGGGAAAAGTTATGAAAAAACATTGACTTAATTACAGAGGGAAAATATGTTCTTACTATTAGTTTTATGCTGGGTTAAATAATGGCCTGAGTAGAATGTACATGAAGAATTGTCTCCTTTGCAAACTCCACAAGCATCCAAAGCAGCTTTGGATCCAAGGCGATAATCACACCCCACTTGCTGCAACAACAACAACAACAACAGAGAATGAGTGAAAGAGCAACGGGTAGAAGAAAGCTGTTGCTTGTCGTTCTGTCCATCTATCTGTCCATCCATTTATGAAGGTCTGCTGCTCCTTCACTTGAAAAAGAAGCTAATGGGTTCATGCAACATCTAAACAGCCTAAATAATGGCTGTTTAAAGCTTACCTAGTATATACTGCCCAAAACACACATGATATTATGACTTGGCTCACACAACTTGTTAACACATTGGTTGAGTTATATATCAGGATGACATGCTGATCCTTAAATTACTCAACCTTGTTTTAAGTGAGCCTATCATGCTGGGCATTCCTATTCTGCTAATCCTTCTGACTTTACTCAGAAGCAGCTCTATAAGATGCTCAATGGAGAATAGCTTAACTTATAGGTCAACAACATTTGCAACAGACTTTCACATGATGATGTTACAAGCAAAGTATATGCTTTACAGCTGAGCTAAAAAAAATGTATACTGAACAGAATGCTGACTTTCATCTTACTTCACAAACCCCATCAATGCACACATCTTCTTTATACAGTGAGCAGAGGGTCCCATCCTTTACACGGTTCGACATGGCAAAGAAAAAGTCAAAATCTTCTGCTGTACAGTAGAGTTTGCAGCGATCTTCCTCTGAAAAGATACGAAAAATGTCCGATAAAATATTCCAAATTTACCTGACTTGCTGACCAGACAGCAACGCAATGGAAGAAGCAAAAGCCCTATGCTGTAGTCATACTCCTTTGAACTACTTGGTAGACTGCAATATCTTTTAATGTGGGTTGAAACAGCTTTTCTGACTTTTACTTCCACCCAAACTGCAAATTTGTTTTATTAATCCCTCCCCAGATAGAAAGCGAGTATCTGGGACCATCTTTTTCAAGATAAGTGCTTAGATGAAGATCACTTGGCCGAGGCAGCTGTCTTACAAAGTTGGGCGGTAAAAGCATGCAATTATCAAGGGCAGAGCATCTTCTGTCTAGACCAGGTGTCTTCAAACTTGGCCCTTTTATGACTTATGGACTTCAACTCTCAGAATTCCTCAGCCAGGCACACGCGCCTGGCTGAGGAATTCTGGGAGTTGAAATCCACAAGTCATAAAAGGGCCAAGTTTGAAGACCCCTGGTCTAGATATTCGCTATACAAAATCATCAGTGAGCTGACGTCAGCCTGATTTTTTAACATCCTTTTGAAGTGGTGCATGTTTTCAAGGTGGTGCTTTGATTTGAAGGCCCACCTAAAAAGCTGCTTCACAAAGCAATGCAATGGAAATGTCAAACTGCAGATCACAGCAGTTAAGTTGGTAACATGACTGTTGAGAGAATCCCATGGATTTTGCTCATGAGAAGGTCACAAAAAGTGATCACATGCAACCATCATAAAAGTTTGATTATGTTAACTGTGGAATATTACTGCAGATTTTATTGATCCATTGTTAATTAAGGTCTGTTATGATGGCTTTAAATCAACATGTGCCAAAATCGATCCTCATTTGATCTCGTTCACCTTCTACTTTGGTGTAGGGTTTCCATTTGTAGTACCATCCGCGGAAAGGTTTGCTATTATACTCAGCACACTGCTGGGATCGGAAGTCTGGGCTGTTTGACGCACAGAGCTGAGTGTTGCAAAGCTGATAAATGCGACTTGAGCCTTGGCAAAACTTTCCGCCATGCTGAGGTCTGCAAAGAAAAAGAAAATCCATTTGCAATAACAAATATAGAATAGATAATTAACTGCTGGATGCAGTTTCTATGGTTTAATATAAATATAAATTTAAAAAGTAAAAAAATGATGGTGACTTGCATGAAAGTGGGGGTTTGTTTCATTTGCTTACACAATGAATTTAGTATATTTTAAGTTAGCAAAAATAGTTAGCAAAAATCTGCTATTCAATACATGATTGCTTGCGGAATAAAATTGCTGATCAACCAGAAAAATTCTCATTTATCAGACATTGGGGTAATTTATCTTATCTTCTGTGTCTACGATAGAAAGGGGCCATTAAATGCATGCAAGCATATGAATCAAATCAAAATTTGCTAAACCAGACTCAGATCTCTTGATCTGTCTCTCCTTCCCTTCCCTTTTAACTTAAAAGCATCGCTGGGTGGCAGGTCTCCATTTGACCGGGGTTTAAATTGAGGTCCTGGCCTGTCATGTCTTCCATCAAAATGTTCCCATAGCTGCCTTGCTAGGCAGAATATACATGTATTTGACCTGTTGTGGAAAATAATGTTTTTTAACTGGGATATAATTTAGCTCAGCAGGAGATATCGTTTTTAGCATCTCTCACAATTCCAGAGTCATCCTGTAACAATATTTAGAAAATGTCTATGCCAGAACTGCTTTAGATTCTTTTTTTTTTAGATATTTTTACCCCCCCCCCTAGGATGTTTTTCTACTTATTGTCAGGGTACTCAAAGACTGCTTCTGAATTTATCTTGGTGCTATTTTTATTAATGAGATGATGGAAGCTGCTACTACAGGTATAGTCTTGCCATCATGCTGAAACTTCCTTGGGTGCTTAGATTTCCAAATCAGGAAAGGCCCCATAGGAGAAATCTCCTTTCTGATATCATCTCTTGAGATGTTGTTGAACCAAGGAGAATGTAGACTTATAGTGATATGACTAATATAATAATGCACAGGAGGGTCCCCCATGCCCCTTGGCTACCTACTGGTGAAAATGTGTAAAAAAACAAAATAAAACAGCACACTCCACCCATAAGCATTTCAGTGAATTTCTTTTCCACTTTGAAAGAAATTTCAGAAGTGAATTCTCTTCCCAGCACAATAAACTTATATAATGGAGGAGAATTTTTTTATTTTTATTTTTTTTATGAAATACACTAGCCTGGAGAATCTCCAGGGTCGTACTCCTAATTTAAACCAAAAAAAAAAAAAATCACCTGAAGATAAATTTAACTTCTATATATACATCCTGCTGCATATATTTTGAAAGCCCAACAGCTCTTTTAGGGAGGGACGCAGTAAAAGTGTTTTGTGTGAGTTTTCGTTAAGGATGAGGCATCGGAAAATCCGATGTTTACAAGCAATTGGGACCAGAATTTTGCTTGTTAAGCAAGGCAATTGAGTGAGTTTATGACCTATTTTGTTACATCCAAATTTTGATCACATGAAGATGTTATGATGATCATAAGTGTGAGGATCAGTCATAAGTCCCCTTTTAACTTCAAAAAATCATTAAACAAATGATAATTTTAACACCTGGCCCCAGCCAGTGTATGTATGTTTGTATGTTTCTTTTGGATGATTGGTCTTTTAATTGACGGGTTTTATAAATGTTTTTTTATATATTAGATTTCTACATGTAGTATTTATGTTATGAGCCACCCTGAGTTCTTGAAATAGGGCGGCATAGAAATCTAAGTAATAAATAAATAAATAAATAAATAAATAAATAAATAAATAAATAAATAAATAAATAATAAGGCAAGGGCTACCTGTATTGGATTTCTACTTGTCCCATATGTGGTTCTAGATTGAACAAAACTGAGTTATGGTTAATGGCCCCATATCACTGATACTTTATTCAGCAAATAAGAATGTTCCAGATTTTACAGCTATGTCATTTTTCACCTGCACACAACTCCTCAATATATATGCCATGAAGTTTCCCCCCTGGGCTAAGTTTGTTTGAGTTGATCCAGGATTTCTTTCCTTGTATAAAATGGCATGGATACATTATAAAGAAATGTTCAGATCGACACATAATATTTATCTGAGAAATGATGCCTAAATCCTTATATTGTTAGTCATCACCAGAAGCTAAGCCTATTACAAACCATTTTCCATCATCTCACAATATGCTATTCAGTTAAATCCATCATGGAAAGAACTTGCTAACATATAAAAGAGAGGAACCCAGGTGCCATTTGCACAATCCAAGACTCATGTATTTGCAAAACAAGATGGAACTTGTTGCCCTGGTTTCCAGGAGTTTAATGCTATAACACTGATTTGTTTAAGAGAAAAGAAATTTTCTTCCTTTTGCTGAACAGTTTGGGAAAGTATGCTCTCCCCTAGACAAGTAATTTGAAACAATGAATTTAGTTTTTTTGGGTAGAAATTGTGATCTCTTTGGGAGCATGATAATCTTCAACTAAATAGTCCAGTCTTAAACTTCTTGGACAAATTAATTATAGCTAGTATTCAAAGAAGATGACTCTACTATTCCAGAAAATATCCTTCTGTAATAAATCTACTGTATGTCCAAAAAGACACTGTATAGCTGAAAAAATGTACCAGAAAGGACAACCAAATTGATCAGGAAGCAACATTTAAAGCTGCTTAAGTTACAGTGAAGTTAAGTGAAGATATGGTAGAAGTATTTTATACACGGACACAATATTAGAAATTCTCTGATTTCTAATGCACTGAATGCAGAAAATTCAGGACCGGTGAAAGGAAACACCTCTGTAAATAACATAAAATTAGTCTGTGAATTCACTGCCTTTAAATGTGGGTTCAGCTACTAGTTGGAGAAGAAGGAGAAGAGAGAATAAGAAGGAAAAGGAGAATCAGATTTAGCTACAAATCTTAATTAGTTTTTGAGGGTTGTATATCACCTCCTGAATCATGGCCAGCCTATTTTACATATCAACTGTTGGAGAACAGCAGAAGAGAAGTAAAATTGCTGTGAGCTTTGCAAGTGCACCTGGCTGACCACAGTGGATGGAAATGATAAACATGACCTGATGCAGCCTTAGGGCCCTTTTGTGATTAATATATATTTTAAGATGCCAGAAGGCATACTAGCTTTTGCAGCAGTGGCTAACACAGTTATTTTTCATAATAATTTATGGAGGGAAGATTTGCTCAGTGATTATCCAGGTTACAGGATGCCACTGAACACGAAGTTCTGCAAGTAATGTAAGTGAAGGCCACAGGTTTCCTGCATTGATTATGGACTTCCCAAGAGCGTTTGTTGAACTGCTGCATGAAATAGGTGGTTGAACTAAACTGAGCTCAGGGCAAAATCTAAACGTACTGTAAGCAATAAATTTAAACCAAAGCCAACTGTATAAAAAGTACAAATGTAAATTTATACAATAGAACATTAATGTTATTTTCAACATGCTTCCACTAATGAGTTTATTAAAAAAAACAAGTTTTCAAAAATGCTTAGAAGAACGTAGTTATTAAAAGGGATGATTTAATGTTTAATAAAGTTCTTTGCATTCAGTTTATGTGTGTGTGTGTGTATATAATGCAAATAATTTTATTAAAAATTGTATGTATGTGTGTGTACATACATACATATATATGTGTCAAGTGTTTATTTTTTAGATTGCACCCTGTAAACCCAAATATGGGAGGAAGGAATCATTCTTTCCTTTTGCTTGTTTCAGCTCAACCCAGAGCCATCCTGCAAGCACAAATATATATATGTTGTTTTAAAACTGTTGACAAAGAAATAAGGGAATTTCTGATATAGCTATTTCGAGTTTCTTAACTGACTGAAGAGAGTTAAGAAACTCGAAATAGCTATATCAGAAATTCCCTTATTTCTTTGTCAACAATTTTAAAACATATATATATATATATATATATATATATATATATATATATATATATATATATATATATATATATATATATATATATATATATATATATATATATATATATATATATATATATATATATATATACACACACACATATACTGTATACTGTGTGTATATATATATACATATACATACACATACGCATATACACAAACACATACATACACATACATACATACCGAATGCAAAGAATTCCATTGTCACCTACAGATTGCAAATAATGACATAAACCTGAGATCTCTTCCTAGCAGGGCCTTACTTGGGATTGTTGCAATGTCTCTCTTGGTAGGTGACTCCTCCCCCACAAGTCCGAGAACAGTCTGACCACATAGACCATGCTGACCACTGGCCATTCACAGGTTTGGGACCGTGATCTCCAAACGGTACACACTGGCCCCTTCGGCACCACTAAAGGAAAGAAGAATAGGGAAAACATGTTTTGTTAGGATGACTGACTATGGCTAGCAAGGAATCCAAGCATGAGTTAGAAGCAGACGTGCATGCATTTAAACATAAATACTTAAGTATGAACACTTTCACATTACAGATATTGTATGCATGCATCATAAAATCAGAAAGGAGTTCCCAACTTCCTTAAGTGAATGGAGGCATCTGTCTGTAATCATAACTATGAATATACTAGCTGCGATAATGATGCTGGGGCTGCTTTCTTCTGCCCCACTGGATATGTCTCCCACATCCACTAGGAAGAATCTGGAGCCTGGATTTTGATCCTGAGATGCAAATGCATGTTCAAAAAAAGGAACTGCCTACTACCCAAAAACATGCATTTCAGCCCAAAAGAGGTGTGCATTTGATTGCAGTTTCTGTAACTTACCATGTTTATTCCACACAGTGTCCCTTCTGCAGCCGGCATAAACTTTGTTTCGCATCGATGACCTACTTTATGGCACCAGAGCGATTTGCATATATCCTGAGAATATTTTTGTAAAAAAGAGAGAGAGAGAGAGAGAGAGAGAGAGAGAGAGAGAGAGAGAGAGAGAGAGAGAGAGAGAGAGAGAGAGAGAGAGAGAGAGAGAGAGAAAGAGAGAGAGAGCTCTTATTACTTTTAGTTTCCATATTCAAAGTAAAGCAGCATTTTCATTCCAAGAGTTCCATTCTTTTAGAAACAGTAGGATGCATGCAATATATATTGTAAAGCAGTGTTTCTCAACCTTGACCATTTTAAGGCATGTGGACTTCAACTCCCAGAATTCCACAGCCAGCAATGCTGGCTGTGGAATTCTGGGAGTTGAAGTCCACATGCCTTAAAATGGTCAAGGTTGAGAAACACTGTTGTAAAGCGTTTTACTATTTCTACTGTTTTGTTCTTCTGTTTTTAATAGGTTGTAAGGTTATAACTTTTCAAAATGGCTCAGCAGGTGGCAGCACCTAACTGACCTTGGCTGATCTCAGAAGCTAAACAGGATCAAAACTCATTAGCCCTTGGGTGAGAGGCTTCCTAAGAATCTGTTGTTGGCTAGACTAAGAGTTGACCCAAACATCTGTAATTTTGTTAAGAAAGCTGCCCAAATGCCCTGACCAGGAGTCACGTTGGACTGAATGGATCTTCACCTTGACCTACCAGTTGTCTACATCACCTCAAAACCGAGCTCTATTCCCACGATTGACAGGTACCGTAATGAATTGGGAAACTGAGGCATTCCTATTCCCCAATCCTTGTCTTCCTCCACAACACAAGGACACCCAGACATTGTATATTCTCTACAATTACAATTTGCTTCCTGTAAGCCCGATCCTTTTCCTGCAGCTACAGTCGACCATCTTGACTTCCAACCACAGCTATGCCTTCAAAGCAAGCCATGGCTTTTCCCAACAATTTAAGATTTAGAAACCGTGAAGACCCTGGAGCTGCTTGGAACCCCTCCATTCATTCATAAACCTCTTGCTAAGATCTCATTGTTCTTCTGCGGTGCAAGTTCTAACAGTGTCAGGAAACTGCAATTTTTTTAAAAAAAAAAATCCCCACGTGGATAAGTACCTTCACGAAACTCAAGTTGCAGAGTTTTGCTTTTGCTCCAAATTGCCATTTGCATTGTGTGTCGGCATCGTAGATCTGTCCTGGGAGTTTATCAGGATATTTGTATTGTCCAGCTTGTTTGGGCTCATCTATCAGACACGCTGCCTGAGCAGTGCTGTGAAACAGAGCAGCAAGCACCTAAATCTTTGCTCTTCCAAAAAAAAAAAATGATCCCAGATTTCAGATTTAAAAAATGAAATTCTCTAGGTTTGGACTTACTTGAGAAACTTGTTAAGATACTGCCGGCTACACACTGACCATGAAAACACTCCATTGTTGCCTATGAGAGTAGGAGACATGATGTTACCTTCAGCTTTTCGACATGGGTTTCCTTCTCCATCGTGAATCATGCCAAAACTGGGCACGCCAGAAAAAAAAGAAGAAAAGAAATCAATTTATTACAGCACCAAGGCAAGACACAGTGGAATATTTAATAGTAGAACTACTACCTACTTGTATATATGTTTAATAAAAAGATAACTATAGTCAGATCTAAGAAATAATTAAGAACAGATATCATAAAATAAAACAGAAGAAATAATGCAACCATACGAAGTTTCAAACTTAATGGCGCAGTGTACTGTAGGGATGGGCAACTTGGAAGAAGATTGCACTCACTAGATACAGCAATCTGTAATAAAAACTTACTATGCATACGTGGTTAGAGCAAAATGACTAAAAAACATGTAGATTTTAAGCCAGAACTATTTTTGTTAGGCATAATTGTAGGAAATTATGAGAAAGAGTATATATATCTAATTTTACATGTATTACTGCAGAATTGTATCCGCTCAACATTGGAAAAAAATGAAGATTTACCAACGGAGGAAGGGTTAATTAACAAAAATTAGATTGTGCAGAAATGGATAGGTTGACATTGAAAAGGAAAGAGAAAGAAGATTCAGTTTATTTTAGAACATGGGACACCTTTTATCAATGGCTAGAAAAACGAGGTAGAGAGACCATCTTATAGAAGCTTCTCTGGGTGATCTAAAATCACAATAATTTAAGCCCAACATTCTATCTTGTGAACTAACTTACTGACTTTAAAACACCAGAATGATCTATTAGTTAGGGGTTTGAAATGGTGGTGAAAAAACCATCCTTGATGTTTCAAAAATATTGGGGTAGTGCCAGCCACAGTCAAATTTGTTGAAAGACGAGTGATGTGTGAAGTTAAATAAATGCTTTGCAGATGACTAAGCATTTATTTATCTTTAAATACTCCATATTATTTTGCAGAGCCAGTGGTGACTATTGACACAAAACAGCCATCCCGATGATGGAATCTGGACTTTAGCATTTCTTTTCAAAGAAGATTTGCTTGCCCCATTAATCTTTTGCCATCTGAAGCCATTAACAGGGCTTTACTGCCTCAACAGATATTTGAGACGGAGATCAATTGGCTTATGCTCATACAGCATTAGAGTCCTACTGTTGTTAATGCAATACTCACATTCTTTTAGTGCTATTCTATATCTTCTCCTTTCTCCCCAAACAGCCTTTTCAATGTCTTAGAGATGGAAAAGTTGGAAAGAAGGAAATAAATGAATGATTTTCGATTTTTTTAACCATCTGCCTTCTTCTGAATGTTGCTACCTCTATAGGTCATTGCTTCCCAGACTTAGTTCAGTGACTTAAAAGAGGGATTTGTGGGGCCCTTGGTGCTCTCGTGGTTTTCTTGCAGACATTTCATTACCAAACTAGGTAACATCATCCATGCTGATGTTACCTAGTTTGGTAATGAAGCATCTGCAAGAAAACCACCAAACTCAGAAAATACCACCAACCCCACAGTACAGTCCTGAGCTAAATATTTTCTCTATTGTTGATTAAATGGGAACTCCCTAAAGAGGAATGCTTTTTTCCTTGGTCCCATGAAAAAGAAGCAGGAAGAGATAGAGTGAATCTTTTCCAGGACTGTCCACAGTGACACTGACCCACCAGAAATGAAAATAAAAGCGAGGAAGTGGTGATAAAATTGTGTCCCTGCCAACAGCTTTTATGACTGAAAAAAAAATGATAGCCTCACCCATCTCCGATCATGCATGGTTTGCATATGGAGTAGTGTTACCAAAGTTAGTGTTTCTCAACTACATCAATTTTAAGATATGTGGACTTTAACTCTCCAAATTTTCATGCGGGGTTGAGGAATTCTGAGAGCTGAAGTCCAGCCGTCTTAAAATTGTTGAGGTTGAGAAATACCAATCTAAGAGAAGGGACGGTGGCCTCGTTCATACAAACATATCCACAGTTTCTGCCATTTTCTAAGAGAATGAATCATTTTAATTAGGGAATCTCCATCACTGTTATCCACCTCACAAGTTGGATAGAGAATTTGGGGATATTACCGATGCCTCCCTCCAGTTTTTCCATTTTAATTCCTCCTTGGTTGAATTTCCAAAGAAGGATGCTCTGATAAAACTTACATGATTTATTTAAAGAAAAAAAACCCTACCTATAATTGTTTCAAATGTTCTCTCCCCTCCATAATTACTGTCTAACTGCTAATAGGGTCATTAGGCAGCACTTCTAAAGGACTGTCTGCCTCTAGGCAACTGAAGTCCATGGCTGCCAATTTCCCATATTATTCAGCTGAAAAGGCTTGGACAAACGACAAACGGGGAGTTTCCTAGCAGTTATTGGCAAATGAATGAACTTCAGTCTTTCCAAGATACTTTTTTTGGGGGGGATATCAACAATTATATGAAACAGAAAGTGAGGAAAAGGAGAACAAAAATCCCAGAAAGAATGTTATTTACTGTGCACTCATCAAAACAGAAGATTATAATGCAAAAGCATGAAAAAATTATTGCATAATTCTTTTTTATTCTCACTGAACTCGGTCTATTAGATATAGGGAAGAGCTCTGTCTCCTGTAACTCTCATTAATTTTAATAAGGGTATTGAAGGATAATAACATTATATGCTCAGGTCAGAATGGCACCTCCTAGATCAGCGATTCTCAACCTTTTTCAGGCCGAGACCCCGATCTGTGCCACCCATGCACGCGCGACGGCCCGAACCACGCATGCACGGCACGACGGCCCGAACCACGCATGCACGGCGCGACGGCCCGAATCGCGCATGCACGGCGCGACGGCCCGAATCGCGCATGCACGGTGCGACGGCCCAAACCGTGCATGCACGGTGCGACAACCCAAACCGCGCATGTGCGGTGCGCGTGCAACGGCCCAAACTGCGCATGCGTGGCGTGATGGCCCAAACCGTGCAAGCACAGCATGCGCGCGACGGCCCGAACCGTGCATGCGCAGCGCACGTGCGACAGCCAAGGGGAAATGGGGAAGAAAAAAATGGCGGACTGCGGTGTTTGCCGACCCCCGTGAAACGGTCGTTCGACCCCAAATGGGGTCGCGACCCACAGGTTGAGAACCGCTGTCCTAGATGGCTTTGGACCAGTGATTCTCCCTCAGTCCAGGGGAAAAAGGAGAAGGGAATATGATGGAGAGTGAGTTGATCTTCTGGAGAAAAGTTAGAGAAAGCTTTTAAATATTTTAAAGCAAAACGTCTTCTTAAGTCCAGTTGACTTTTGAAAAAACACCTTTGAGACAACCATGACCTGAATGACATGAGAATCTCCATAGATATCTTCTAACAAGGTGGATATCCATACAACCTCATTGAATATTCAATCCATTATAGCTCAACTAACACAAGCTATGAAAATGTTAACACTGCCAGACAGCAAAACCATTTCAAAAATAACAGATAGTCTATTACAATCACATCACCAAAGCATACAAACCAACTAACACCTTAAGCAAATCAAAAGAGCCAGTAGCCCCAGAAGAAAAACAGGAGTCATCTAAAACATATAGCAAAAAGACTATAACAAGCAGAAGACTAGCAGAGCACATCTATGAACACCAGGTAACAGTCAGAAGACAAATTCTTAATTTCACAACATATGGACAGATTTAAGAATAGTATCAACTGAGAAACTGAGAGCATCCTACTAAATCAAAAAAAAAAAAAAAAGGCTAGGGAAGTCCTGAGAACTTGGTATAGATAAATCAGCCACCTATAGGCACATAGAAATAAAGAACATTTACATAACATTCAAAATAGATAACAAAAAATCTAAAAAGGAAACAAAATGACCAGAACACTTCCTCTCCAGCAGTTCACATCCATATAAGCAGGGATTAACATCAGACAAACAATGAAGGAGTAAACAACAGACTAATCAAGGAATCACTAAGGAGATAACAACAGGTTATGTCCTTAGGCATTCAATTGCTCGCCTTTCTTTTTATGTACTACAAGTGTGTAAAAACTGGAGCTCAATCAAACTATAAAAAAAGGCATGTGAGTTAAAGAAAAACTACATATAAAAATATCCCGGCCTGATTGCTAAGTAGGTCATTCCTATGTATACAAATTAGATACATAGAGAAATACATGGCTGAATCTCTGGATAATCCCTGTTTTTTCTGACCTTGCCTCTGGATTAACATCTCTCTTCGCTTTCTCTCACCCGGTACCTTTTTTTTGTGATTGTGTCTCGTGGTTTTGGCCTGTCCGTTTGTTTTGTCACTTATCTACTTGGTGATCTGATCCACAGACCCATGAAGGGACCAACCAATCGCTATTATTATAATCTTACTCTGAGCAAAGAAGGGTAGAATTATATCACAACAGGATTAACCAATCAGTACTGATTAAGCAGAGTTTTAAAATGGTGGGGGGGGGGGAAATGATTCTGAGAAGAAAATTGTGGACATGCTCCAGTTGTAACCAGTGTGTGTCCTCCATAATTCTGCCCCTCTCCCTACCCTCCCCCCTTCACAAAACAGCGCACATCTCAATTCAAAAGGTCCAAGGACTGAATTCTGACACTTGTTTTTTATGGTTCGCCTCCCACCCACCCACCGAAACAACGCCTGGCAAAAATTAGCACTGGGTTGGGATTAGTCTTTTAATTCCTCATTTCCTTTCAGATGAAGAGAAATCAGTCAAAGGGCCACTCATGCAAACATGAGGTCAGAGCCAGTCTTCCACTCTGTATTTACACAGTCAGGACTGAATAGCTTGGAACAGCTCATGCAGAATTGGGGATTCACCTAGCTGCATGTGAAGACTGCAGCTTGGCTGTTGATAAAAAAGAATGAGCTGAATGGAGCTGTCAACCAACAAAGGAGAGTTTCTGTTTCCATAGAGCCTCCTCACAAAAGGACATTTGGGTTTAATCTTGATACCATGCTCAAAGCATGGTTAGATGCTACAGAACCCATGGGAATGCAAAGGTAGGAAGAACCTTCATTTGCTTGAATGTGTCCCTTGCTAGTCCTTATCATAAACACTAAGTGGAAAACAATAGATATTAAAATCTAAAAATGTGCAATAAAATGCATTCAAAATAGCCACGTGACTGCAAGGACAACAACGCAACCTTTCCAATGTAGGAAGATTTAATCCAGCATCTTCAGATAAGACTGGTAATCATTGATTAATCTTTGTTAAATAAATTTCCATCAACTCCAGCCGTCAAAGATAATAGATACTTTGTTTTTAAAAAATAGCCGGGGTCTATTCAGAAAAGCCTTTTAGAAAAACAGTCAAACAAATATTCCAATATTCTGAATAATATAACAAATCTCTCAATAAACATTGGTTTATGCTGTAAACCAAATTCAGATCTAATAATCAAGTCTATAATTCACAATTTTATTCTTATCAAATGCTTGGCAAACCAAGAGAGAACACATATCAAATGCTTTCTCTATGATGCTAGAGAATCAAATTCATAGTGCAAAGACCATTGCATTTGTCAGAAAGAAGTCCCAACTGACTTTTCTTTAAAACTGGGGAGACATGTCCATATTTTTCCAGATGTTGATGCCTCCCCCAAAGTCCTATCAATAGTTGGAGGCAAAGTGTCTCTTTCGGGCAGCCCCTACCTAAATATTATGCTAGGCTTTCAGATACCAATTTTGAGTTTTAACTATCCTCTCCCAATCAAGGGCAGAAAATTGTAACCTTGGTGATGTCACTACATTTCTCTGTATTCTTTGGCGATTAAAGATATTGCTTTCTCCTTCTCTTATGCCATTATAAGAGGCAATAAAACCCTATGACCAGATCTTCAATACCAAAATTTACATCAAACTGAGCATTAATAGCCCAGAGCACCATGTCAAAATACCAAGATTACAATGAATGAAAAGCATTTATTTTTGATACATTTGGTAGGGATAAAAACGCGTGAGAAATTGCTTACTTGTGTCCAGATTCATGGGCAATAGTAAATGCCAAACCAAGGCCAGTATCTTCATTGATGGTGCAACTGCGGTATTTGCTGCACATTCCACTGATTGGAGCAAAGCCTGCCAGGAAATTATAAGAAATAGGAAGCACAGTAGAGGAAAAGAATGAGATTATAAAAAAATACTGCATTCTGCTGCATAACTTTATGGAAATTAAGGCCACGTTTTAGAGGCTGAACATTCATGGCATATTTTGTTTTCTCCTGGTAAAAGGAACAGACAGACATGGAAATAATGGGGCCAATCCAAGATAAATTTATCTTGTCTGCAACAGCTGGCCTGCAAAACTAACACAAGCTCATTTTCTCTGCTGACTCAACATCAGTCTAGGTCAGCTGGGAAAACGGTTTCAAAAAGAGATGCCAATTCTTTTCTGAAAGTCAGCCAGGAGGAATTAAGAATGATTGGCTAGCGATGTTTCCAAAATCTAAAACAACAGAACTGGGAAGCTTCCTAAGCACAATGGCCATTAAAATGGGATGTTTCTCTTGCCCAGATAATTCTTCTTTGGGGATTTCATTTATGTTGCCCAAATCCTACTGTTAATATCGAAGGAAAAAATAAAAGTTGGAGATCAGTTTGACTTTTTTTATCATCTGTATTTTCCTATTGGTTTGCCTTGGAGTTTTGATTAGACATGCATAGAGAGGTTTAATGTTACCTCATAGGTATAAAAATATATATAATCCCATCTCATGTAATCTTGAGCCTAATACTCCTTCTCCTCTCTATATTCAGAATATTTAAAATATTAAAACAACAGATAAACTTTAATATTAAGATTAATTATTATTAATAAAATATTAAAATTAATAAAATTTTTGACATTAATATCATGTATAGTTTTGAACATGAGCTTGGGACTATCTATAGGCGTATAGATGTAAAGGTCTGTCCAGAATAGATGGACAGAAAGTTATCCAGAATAACAATCCTTAGTACCAACTAAGCCAATCACATTTCTCCTTCTTCAAACTATCTGCATGTTTGGTATTGATTGGCTAACTGCAACAGCAACTCCTATTAATCTACCAATTATATTTCAGTGTTCAGTAAAACAAGATTTTGGCTGATGATTTCTGAAACCAATGGAGAATAGAATGGAATGGAATGGAATGGAATGGAATGGAATGGAATGGAATGGAATAGAATAGAATAGAATAGAATAGAATAGAATAGAATAGAATAGAATAGAATAGAATAGAATAGAATAGAATAGAATAGAATGCTAGGATAGAATAGAATGCTAGGATAGGATAGGATAGGATAGGATAGGATAGGATAGGATAGGATAGGATAGGATAGGATAGGATAGGATAGGATGGGATGGGACCCTGAAGGTCTTCTAGTCCAGCCCCTGACTCAAGCAGGAGAACTACACATCATTTTGGCGTCCTTGGTGCTTTTTGAGCTTGGTGGCTTTCTTGCAGACGTTTCATTACCAAACTAGCTAATATCATCAATGTATTCGTTTGGTAGTGAAAAATGTCTGCAGAAAAACCACCAAGCTCAGGGAGCACTAAGGATCCCACAGTTGAACTGTGAGCTACAAATATTCCCTTCCATCAATAGATCATTTGCCATCCATGTTCCCATGAGATATTTACCTAAAGTGTCACAAGGCTCATTCTTCCAGGAGCAAATATCAAATCCAGTAAGCAAGATAGCATGATCGTGCCTTTTCCCATTCTTTCCAACCAAAGCTGACTGCCATTGGCAAAAACTGTTCAGTGACTGGTCTGCATGGTGGTTGATCACTAGTCCCCCCTATAGAAAAATTACAGATGATCACAAAACTTAAACCCCAGTAACAAGCGAAAGGAGAAATTCTAGGGAGGCAATGAAAAGTAGGCAGAGAACAGCACGCATTTGCGCTTGCTTTTCACTGTTAAGAACAAGGCCATTTCGGATTCAGCATTCTGAAGGCCACTTTTTTTCGAACATAGAATCATAAGGCTGGATGGTATCTCAGAGGCCTTCTAGTCCAACCCCTTGCTGAAGGCAGAAGACTTTATACCATGCCAGATAAATTGTTGTCCAATCTCTTCTTGAAAGCCTCCAGCGATGGAGTGCCCACAAATCCAGGAGGCAAGCTGTTCCATTGCTTAATTGATCTCAATGTCAGGACATTTCTCCTTACTTCTAGGCTGGATTTCCCTTTAACAAGCTTCTACCCATTATTTCTTGGACTGCCCTCTGGTGCTTTGGAGAGTACTGTAATTCAATCACATTTTCTCTTTTCATTTGTTTATATTTAGCTTATACCTTGTCATATTTTTTTAATCTATCAAAAACCATACTTGAAAGGCTGCCAAATTAATTTTCAGCTGCTACCTCAGTCACCTATTATGATAGTCAAATTCAATTATATGTATATAATACCAAGGCATGCAGCCAGAACATACACGCATCTCTCTATTATTAAATTAGATAGAAAAGGGGCTTGCATTCTGATGAGAAATCTTTTCTGTCCAATATTTTTAGTATTAATTTAAAAACCTTATGGAAATATAGCAGAAACCAGTAGCAGCCCTTAGATAATAGAGCATGGGCGACTTCTTTTTTAAAGCCACGTAATCTTTAAAGGCAAATTGTTAAATGAAACATGGTCTTCAAGCACTGCAGAGAAAAAAAAATGATATCTTACTTAAATAAGGAACAACATCACACAAACACGTTCTCTCTCTCTCTCTCTCTCTCTCTCTCTCTCTCTCTCTCTCTCTTCTCTCTCTCTCTCTCTCTTTCTATCTCTCTCTCTTCTCTCTCTCTAGCTATCTATCTCTCTAACTCTCTCTTTCTTCTCTCTTTCTCTCTCTCTTTCTATCTCTCTCTCTCTCTCTCTCTCTCTAGCTATCTATCTCTCTAACTCTCTCTTCTCTCTCTCTCTCTCTCTATATATATATCTCTCTAACTGTCTCTTCTCTCTCTCTCTCTCTCTCTCTCTATCTCTCTTTCTATCTATCTCTCTAACTCTCTCTCTCTTCTCTCTTTCTCTCTCTCTTTCTATCTATCTCTCTAACTCTCTCTCTCTCTCTCTAGCTATCTATCTCTCTAACTCTCTCTTCTCTCTCTTTCTCTCTCTCTCTCTCTCTATCTCTCTAACTGTCTCTTCTCTCTCTCTCTCTCTCTAGCTATCTATCTCTCTAACTCTCTCTTCTCTCTCTCTTTCTCTCTCTCTCTCTTTCTATCTATCTCTCTAACTCTCTCTCTTCTCTCTCTCTCTCTCTCTCTAGCTATCTATCTTTCTAACTCTCTCTCTCTTCTCTAACTCTCTCTCTTCTCTCTCTCTTTCTATCTATCTCTCTAACTCTCTCTCTCTCTAGCTATCTATCTCTCTAACTGTCTCTTCTCTCTCTCTCTTTCTCTCTCTCTCTCTCTCTATCTCTCTAACTGTCTCTTCTCTCTCTCTCTCTCTCTAGCTATCTATCTCTCTAACTCTCTCTCTTCTCTCTCTCTTTCTCTCTCTCTCTCTTTCTATCTATCTCTCTAACTCTCTCTCTTCTCTCTCTCTCTCTCTAGCTATCTATCTTTCTAACTCTCTCTCTCTTCTCTAACTCTCTCTCTCTTCTCTCTCTCTTTCTATCTATCTCTCTAACTCTCTCTCTTCTCTCTTCTCTCTTTCTCTCTCTCTCTCAGACATCATGGGTGTTAAACTGAGGCCCAGCTTCAGTGCTTTCACCTTTCTGGAGCTCTTTATTGATTTGACTTTGAAGAAGACCATTAGCCTATCATACTTAGCATAATACAACCCCACTCACATTTTTCAGATTCAGTTTGAGGAATAAAACCAAGAGGAAAAGAAGATGAGGAAAAGGAGGGACAACATCACATGGGAACATACTCTCAAGAATCAACGGACTCCCTTTAAAAAGCCTAAGAAAAAGAAAGAATACTTGCAAATATCATAGAGGAAATACACATAGATATTCCCTTCCATTTCTAAATAGGGAAGCAAGTTTCCTCTTAAAGCAAGATAGTGTTAGAAAGAGAATTCAGAAGGGCCCATTTTAGTGTACTCCTGATAAGCAGTGTTTCTCAACCTTGACACTTTTACGGCATTTGGACTTCAACCCCCAGAATTCCACAGCCAGCACTGCTTAAAAGTGTCAAGGTTGAGAAACACTGTGATAAAGGAAGAACGAAAATATGTACAGATCCATTCTATAACTTTATCCCTTGCAATTTGTTTTCCTTGTAATAATTCTGGCTAAACAAATGTTTGTTAGAAACTAGTTTTCTGGGTTACTGTGATGAATTTGACAATCCCTGCATTTATTGCATATGGTTCATAAACTCAAGAGAATCACCATGAAAATAAATTCTTCAGAGCAATTTCTTATATAACGGGCTTGTGTGTGAGCCTCAGTGCCCTAACCCTTAGCTTTATGTAAAACACACTCTGACCAAAACTGACTTACAGGTTCTTGTTCCAAAAGAAGAAGGCTCACAACAACGATATTGATGTCACTTCCAATTGTACCATCCTTGAAAAGACTTGAGACCTGTGAAAAGATTAACATGGCAAAAGAAGATAAGGAGAAAAAAAAAAAGTGGTCGGCAAGCAAAACTGAGAGGAAGATTAAATTCACTCCTGACACAACTATGAGATTAAAATAGAAATGGACAACGGAAAGCTTGAGGGTCACATGGAACACATCTTCTCTTTGTTTGGGCCCCATCAAAAATTGTGCAGGAAAAATTGTGTGGTAAACCAAAGATACTTTGGTAAACATGAGGAAGGGTGGGGGGGAGCATTAGTGAGAAAATGTGAAAGTATCTCAACAATATAATCTAATAAATCTAATCAAATAGAAGCAAGATTGACCCATTGGCATTCCTAATTCTTGATGGACACTCGAACAGACCATGTAAATATGGACAATGGAGGACAACTATTATGGGAGAAAAAGGGCTGGAACCACAAACAAATTTCCTCTCGGTTTTGCAAATTAGAGTGGTTAATTAAAATAACTGTCTTAGTTATTAGTTAGTTCCTACTGCACATTTGATTTTGATTTAACATGTTACGATGCCCCAACTACTGCATTTGACTATCCAGCTTTAGGGTTTTGGTTATCATATAAATTATCTAACCAATTGTGGTTGACAATTAAACAAATCATGGCTTCATAGAGCAACATGGCTCAGTGCCGTTTCTGAATCTTAGAAAGCCACTGCAAAAGAAGGAATCAGCTGCAGAAGATGATATTGAATAGGTAAGTTCATAAGACAAGACAGTGATCCTTCAGAAGTCAGCAAGAGTGTTATAGCCCAAGACCGGATCTGTAAATTCCTTCTGCAAACAGTCTAGGAGCCAGGAAATAATATACGTTGGGATCTCTTCTTCACTGAACTTCAGGCTTTATGCACCCTAGTGATTAATGAAGGGTACCAGTAGCTGTGTCTACTGCCAAAGAAGCAAAGATGTACTCCCACTGCTGCTAACACAAGCGAGGAGAAAGGTCAGGAGGGGAGAAAGGGAGCAAGTTCATAACCTCATTTCCTTCCTCACTTTGAAGCAAAGCGTAAACACTCAAGCAAGGCCACAGCATTGACGGCATTGTGCGATTTAATCTAACATGACAATGTGGCTTATTTGTATCAATGCTGGGCATGGACCCAGTCGAGTCCTCTTGCAGAAAGAAATAACCAATGAAAGCTCTAAGCATTATCTTTTATCCACCTTTGTTGCTGCAAGATCATCAGGTAAATATTAACTGAGCCTCTTTCAAAGAGCCCCCATCCCTTCTTGAAAAGTTGTGTGTTTGAAACAGACAAATAACTATTATTACAATGAGTAATAATGCTCCTAGGCACTATGCCCTGGTCACCTCCTAGATGGACTGCTGTAACACACTCTAAATTAGCTGCTTTTGATAAGATAAGATAAGATAGATAAGATAACCTTTATTGTCATTTTTATACTGTGGGCACAATGGCACACATCAAAAATGAAATTTGGTTGCCCGCTCTCAAAGTGAAACATACATGACACACGCCTATGAACAACATATGTATAGACTCACATCCCTCCATATACGTAGCAAATAAATATTAAATATTGTCCATCTTGAATATATAATGGAAGGAGGAAGCTTGAGAGTTCGCAAGGTTAATGCTGTCTGGTGCGTCTGATGCAAAATGCAGTGGCATGGGCAGTTACGCATGCTTCAAGAGCTGCATGTATTATACCTCTGCTTCCCAAGCTGCTTCCAGATCCAATTCAAGGTGCTGGTTATGACTTTTAAAGACCTATGTGGCATGGGAGAGTTTTTGAGGGACCACCTCTCCCCAGTGACATCTACCCATCTCATCAAGTCCAGCAGAAGAGGCGTATTATGGGTCCGATCAGCCTGGGACTTTCATTGGGAGAATTCTACCAAGAAAATCTTCTTGCTATAACCTCTGCCCTGATGAACAACATTCTCCCAGAAGTGAAGCTGGCCCCACCCGGTTAGCCTTCCAGTGATGAGCTCAGGGATACCATGATAGAGTGGAGCATGTTGGATGGCTACATCCTTGTCTTTTTACTCTGTTTTATATATTTTTGTTTTATATCTGCCACCCATAGTCACTATGTGAGATGGGTAGGTAGGTAGGTAGGTTGGTAAGGAGAGACGAAAGAAAGAAAGAAAGAAAGAAAGAAAGAAAGAAAGAAAGAAAGAAAGAAAGAAGGAAGGAAGGAAGGAAGGAAGGAAGGAAGGAAGGAAGGAAGGAAGGAAGGAAGGAAGGAAGGAAGGAAGGAAGGAAGGAAGGAAGGAAGGAAGGAAGGAAGGAATCAACATTATAAAACTATAATTATTCTCAGCATCCCTTTGTTCAGTGCTCTGATGTTATTTGTGCATAGTTTCTTGAGACCCATCATCTCTGTTAAGTTTCATCCTCATCTGCAATTTGCATATGTGTAAATATATGTACCTCCTTGTGAGCTTCCATTAGGGAATGCCTGATTACTATAAGAGTGGAATCCTGGACTAAATAAGGCTTTAGGCCCAGCCGGATTGGCTCTATCCTCTTCAAATGGGAAGAGGTACTGATTCTCTTGATCAATAATTTGCAAGTTGCAAACCATGTTCTGGTGGCACATCTCAAACTGCACGTACATTGGGATGTGCAAGGCAGCTGAGGCTCCTCTCAGCAGGATGCTCATTCTGTGCCACAGAATGAAATCATTCTCCTGACTGAGGCACAGGGAACCCAATTTGCTTCATTTAAGCGCTTGGCTTCAAAGCAATAGTACTTTCATTAGCCGGAAGATATTTTAGGCATGTAATATTCAACAACAGAAATCTCTTCCAGTTCCTGCCAGCACTGGATGGTTGGATCTATCGATTATATCTTGAAAAAGCTTACTTTCATATTCTTCCCTTCCTATATTCAGTGGTACTGAAGGACCGATTCCACAAAATTTATGGAGGAAGGAATTGCCCTTGTCAGTCTGGCCATAGTGAATCATTGACCCACATAGAGATACTCATAGTAAGCTGCTAACACCCCTCATTAGGCCATTCTGTCAAAGACCAGATTAATTTTACATGAAGCTTCTCTTGGAAGACAAAGAGTCTAAAACAACACTAGCTAAGGCTGCATTTGCATTTGTATCTTACAAAACTCTGGCTTTGTTAAGTATAAATTAGCGTGGGACTGATTACTACTTCCATGAAGCGGGGTACCAAGTTTTCATATTGTTCTTATATCACTTTACTATATTGTATTGGACTATACTTGGATATGCATGGTAGTTTAGGACTGGTTATAAAATAAGAAAGAAATGCTGGATGAATCATTTAAGCCTGAGCAACCTAAAGCAACATAAAACAGACACTCTGCTCTGTTTCTAGAAGCAGTAGGGGCCACACAGATGAGAACCGGTGTTCCCTATGAAATTTCTCCAAATCAGAGAATTCCCTTGAAACACTGAACAATCCTAGTGCGCCTTTTTAAACTAGCATCGATGTAATTCAAATACATGGCATTTCAGAATGTACACTGCATTTCCCTGCAATCCAGATGCGGCCGAACTTCACAACTGCTATCCCTTGTAACCTCGAACCCACTCCAGGAGCCACGGTTTATTTGTCAAAGTCTTGCCCTTACCATGTTCATCACTGTTAAGATATAGGTGGTAACGTTCTCCTTGCTGTGTTTCTCCAGCATTTTCCTATCTGCCACAACTAGCGTTTCAACATTCAAACTTCCACCCTTCTGATTTTTAACTGGGGATCTTTTCAACCTTGCTTGGCTCCCATATTCGTCAGATAAGAGGAATGTGTCTTCAGTGGGTGGCTTAGGACTATCTGAAATGAAACAGAGCCAAGATTTGGAAAAGACTCAGAACTTTACATCTAGGAAAATACCTTTGCTATATTGTTGGGGAAATTCATTTCACATCTGACAACCTAGTTTCATAACCACATTTTAGAAGCATCCATCTGTGGAATTCATTGCAGCAATAAAAACAGTCTCTATCCTAAAGCAAGCACTGAAATTCCATTTATGGATTCAACTGAAGGAAATGTTAGGTGTCCTGCCTCGTATCCTGCCCTCCATGTACGTGCCCCAAACCTATGTGATCTGATATTCTTGATCCATACCTGCCATTTGTCCAGAACTTTACACTGTACATATAAAAGATTATCCATATAGTTTTATCCAACAGAAGCTGAAGTAGAACGAACTGATATGACCCTGAATCATGATTTCATTTCTATACAGCAATGCATGAATAAGTCAGGGATTATAGGAATATAAGGAGGAATTCTGAGGTTGTAGTCTACATTAAGCATATACTTTTCTCCATGTCACTGTCAATCTCATCAAGAAAAAATTTCATAAAATATGGAACACATGATAAGCAAATAACCTGCTGCTGTATGAAAGCATCTTTACAGGGAAAATGTCAGCCTTCTGTAGGTGTTGATTGCCTGTATGAAAACATCTGATTATTTGCAGTCAGATCATGCTTTAGAACAACTAAAATTACACAACTTGCAACTTATTGCTGAAAGCCATGGGGGGAGGGGTAGTAAACATTTGTGTGTTGTCGGGAGTTTAGCACAATCTTGCAAAAAATGAAATAGAAAAATTACTACTTCAAAAATATTTACTAGGACCCAACAAGCTAAGTATGATACTGGATGTGATAACACCGTCAACTTTTGGAGTGTTCTTCAGCACACATATCTCCATATGTCTAGAATAAGCTTCTATAATTTGAAACCTTAGGAGACGGATGATAACTTTCGCCTCTGACATTCTGGCTGGAAAATAATGGGAACTGGAGTCCGACATGTGCAAAGAACATCAGGTTCGGAAGTCTGACATAATAGCAATTACGAATGTATGAACCCATTAGCATCCTCAAAAAGAGAACCCAAATTATTTAGTTCTCCATGTACCCATTAGAATGATTAGGTGCTTACATGTATCCACTGACACCAGTATATTATGTCCCACGTAAAGACATTCTGAACATCCTGTTCTTAAGATGACTGAATACTGAATATTCCAGAAATGACTGACTACCAGAATGGACTATTTCAAACGGCCCATGTAGGGTGTGAAGCGCTTCAGATGTAGATCACTTCTGAAGTGCTTGGAATGGTCCATTCCAAGATGGTAAATTCTGTGACGGGCTTTTTGGGACACTTCGGCATCCAAATCAAGCCTGCAAACCTTGAGCACAACCATAAGACCCTTACACTCTTAGGACTACTAGGTCAAAGAGAGAGAGAGAGAGAGAGAGAGAAAGAGAAAGTTTCCTTACATACATTTCTTGCGCCGTCCACAAAAATGCTGCTTTTGAAACCTTCCATGGTGATAATCGTTAGCTGGAATGTGATAGTTGTGGGCAGTGAGATTGCTGTGACGGTCAGGGGAAAAGTGGTAAGGATTTGAATCTACTTTGTACCGGTGTAGCACTTTCTCTTCAGCGGTCCGTTTATACAATACATGAGGGTGGTGTCCAGCAGGTGGCATATAGTGAAGTTCCTGTGCTAGGTGTTGAGGTAATGGTGATATAAGGAAGTCATTCTCCTGTGTCCTTATCAAACCTGACTAAAGACAGAAATATAAAGGAAGGTATTGGTTATAAACAGTTTCACTAAACACAGGTTTCTCAAATGCAGTCACAAATTATCAGTTTTGGTCCTTCTTTGAGGCATCTATCCATGGGGCTGAAACAATCATCCTCTAAACAATCATCCTCTAAACAACAGTCATCCTCTAAACACCCCACAAACCCCTAGTGGAATCAGTGTGTGGTCTGCAACTTTGCAGTGCTAAGTTTCTCCAATAGCTACTCAAGCTTACTCTAGGTGTGAATCCTTTCCCAGACATGGACCTATTAGGAAATGGCACATGCCTCTTCAACGTCAAAATAAGTGGGTATCGTTAAAGACTTCTTGGAGGAAGATTCGGAAAGGCTCCAACATTTTCCAGAAGAAATCTCCAAAGGAATGCCAAAAGAAGCAAGTAAGTTGGAAGAGAAATGAAGGAATAGGATGTGTATATTTATTCTCCTTGGCATGGAAAAAGTAGCTCCTCCTCCTCCCTCTCAGATCCCAATCTAGAAGTTCCATCCACCTAAAATACTTTTAGAAAGTTCTTGCTTATTAGAAAGACTGTATGCATGAAAAAAATACACATTTTCTCATAAGGAATTCTGCCTTTATTATTCTAATCTACCACTACTTCACTCGAGTTAACTCAACCTGAATTCTCTGGATGTCACCTTGGTATTCAGTATTTTGCAATAACAGTTCATTTACTGATTTGCGTATGTCTTAATGAGATTAATTAAAAAAACCATAAAAAAGAAAGCAATAAATCTGGTTTAGATTTTGCCATTTAAAGGATTTCCAACATCTGAAATTATTCCTACAGGATTCACTTCATAACTGATTTGAACCATATGGAAAAGAATGTCCTGTGTCTCCTTTTTAAAAAAATCAATCCGCGGAGGACCCTTAACTGTAATTTTGCTATTGCAAGTCATATTGGTAGGCAAAGATTTTCAGAAAGGTATTAGGAAAGTTGTCCTAGTTAGGGCTGATCAGCAATTTTAAAAAAAAGTTTAGTTGATTTTATATTTACCTATTATTAATAACCTACATATTACCAACAGCTCAGTTTAAGTATATATTTGAGGTGTGGAAAAGGAGAAACTTCTTAACATACAGAGATGGTTATTGCAATTTTCCAGTATTTGGCTTTTCCCCAAGGTTAGGATAAAGTGAGTGGCAGGTTCTCTGTGTTTCATTGTTTTCAAATGATTGTTCTTCCTCCAGATGTTTGGAGTTGTTTTTTTTAAAAAAAGAACTTTTATTAAAACAATCAGCATTGAACATAAAATCTTAGTATGCATCAATCATCATAGCACCTGGTATACAACATTAGGTATTAGTCTTTGTAAACGTCTGGTTTGGTAAACATTTTTCACTCCTCACATCAAGCCTCAACTATAATTCACTCCTCACATCAAGCCTCAACTATACGCCTGTTACACTTTATTTGATTGGTGTTTCTCTTTTCTATAGTTTATCCACAGTTTCTAGTCTATCACATATTATTCATCTCAGTATTAGTACAATCTTTTATGATCCCTAACCAAAAATCCTGAGGTAAAAGTTTAATGACCTGAGGTAAATCTTATATATGGACTATCTACTATATCTAGTCTATCACATATTATCCATTCGCGCTTCTGAATTAACTTCGTCTCAGATGTTTGGAGTTTTAATTGCATATTAAGATTAGTTTTACTGCACAAATGACCAGAGTCTTTAGGTTGGGGATAGGGAAGGTATACATTTAATATAAATAAATGAATGTCCAAATGAATCTTAGCACCATTGCATTAACTTGACAAAATTATAGTCCTGAGAAAGCTGGAAACATGGTTCTAAAATTTGTCCTTGCTGAGTGAAATTGATCTCTGTTGATTCATCAACAATTAATCATTTGCAGACATGTTGTTGGTAATATTGAGCATGCAAGCAGTGACACAACTGGGCACATAGAGAAGGAATTGCCCTTCCCCAACTCCTTATATTTCTCCCACTTAGTCTGAAAAGCCTAATTAAGAAGAAGACTTTTGAAGGCAGCATCCATCCACTTTGGTAGGGTTGTCAAGAGAACTTCATGGACATGTACATAAAGTCATCAGAAGTTGAACTCAGCTTGGAACAGACTTTGCAGTTGAGTACATCTGGGAAGCTGCAAATTGCTGGAAAGAGGACTGTACTAGGGAAGAAAAAAATTCATATGCGCACAGCCACATGCATTCACCTCTTAACCATCTGGTCACATGCTAATTATAAGCATCGTGTACCCAAGAGAGTGTTGCTGAAATCTCCTTGTCTTTTGGAAAGATAGTAAATTTTCTTTCCATCAGATTGAGCAACTTGGCCAAAGCATATAATAGGGGTGTGTCTGTTATTAGAATATGTAATGTTCGAAAGCAGCTGAAGAATTCACATCTCAATTAACTTATAACAAATTATAACTTATTAACAAATAACTTGCCCACGTTGCATTAAAAAAAAATCTCCTCTCCCTATTACGCCATGTGTGCCTGGATTTCATTCCTGTGAGCCTTAGTTTCATGGCACAGTAATAAAATTGTAAGGAACGGCTCATCAAAATGCATGTAGGACTGAACAGAAATGGTCAATCCGGATGCAAATCCTGAATTACAATTTGGAGCAAGATGAAATTCCATATTCAGGACAGAAGAAGACAGTCAGACCAATGGTGTGGGCTCTAGACTAAACAAATCAAGGTAATTAGCTTTGAGCTTTAGCAATGAATCTATCCTAAACTGCATTAAATGCCAACCTAAGGGAAGCCAATAACTAAACCAGAAAACGTGTGGGAGTTGTATAATCAGATCTACCCTGGTGTTGCCTTTATTTTTCAAAGCAGCTCCAAAGGGAGAAGCTGGATCAAGGATGTTGCATGGATGAATCCAGAGTTACATCACTGTCCCATTCAAATTGCTTCTTCTACATGCTGCTATTGGGTTGTTGTTTTTTTCTCAGCGGGTAACTGTTGAAGGTCAAAACTCATGTGCCCAGGGAATACATTTCTATTGTATCATGTAGGCTCAAAAGATATTTTATACTCCAAAGAGTTATAAATTACATTAGGAAAGAAAGTCATTAAGGGCAAATTATCCATCGATAAGATATCACAAATAAGTTTATAGGGCAGGACTGAAAACTTACAGGTAGCTAGAATAGGGGTTATTGAACCTAATAGTATTTATACATGATTGCAAAAGGTTCAACTTATACATTAATTTTGTGGTGAAGAGGAATGTTTAGCTAACTGCAAAGCAACATTTAGTCTCCGTTAAAATGCCTGCATTCATTGGGGGGAAAAAAGTGTTGCCATTTAAACTGCCGGGATGAAAGTATGAACATCATCAAAGGGAAGGAAGTATTCAATCTCTGGCGGATTATTTTCCTACTTCCTATATATTAAGCTGTCAGATACAGGAGCAAAGTTTAAAAGCCTCATTGTCATCTCATTCAATTGTCTTGAGCAGAGCAAAATCCAGCAATTGCTCACCCACTCTGACAAGATATGTCAATAGTTCGGAATTGAAAAGCAAGCCCTATAGTTCTGACCTTCCATGGCTTTTAGGTTGAGGGGGATGTGTCAAATATCTGGACAACCAGATTTGCTGCCATTTATCGCTCTGGATTTTGGCAGGCCAGGTCTGAAACTTGATGCTCCTCTCTCTACCACCCATAGCCAATGAACAATGACTGCATTGGTGTCAAAGGTCTTTTTCAGGAAAATGAAAATCATTCTTCAGGTTTACATATCCCATATTTTGAAAGACCTCTCCTATAGAATTTTATTATGTAAGACAGCTTGTTCCTCTAGAAGTTGCACAGATAACAATAGAAAGTCCAAGGGACAATATATAGAATGTTTTGTGTTTCGACAGTTTAGTGAATCTTTGGAAAACACCTCCAGAACATTTGATTTCATGCTATGATGATGTAGTTGTTTCATTTATTACCTGGATTTTTTTTAAAAAGAAAATTGGTTGAAGCATACATTGTTCCCATTGGTTTGTAAACATTTAACTAAATCATTGATATGCACCATTTCATGAGATCTCATCATAACGTAAAATGCAGAAATAAAGAATTCAAGTTTCTCCCCATATAATATGTTCCCTCCTTTTAAAATGTTTTTTAAAATCTCTTGCCCATCTTCTCCACATTACAGATTTACCAACAGCACAACAGAAGACCAGATGTTAACTATGGTATAACCATCCTCTCAGAGTAGGCTGTTCTAATAAAGCTAAGCGTAGTTGGGTCTGGTGAGCACTTGACAAGATGACACCAAAAAATGGCAGAGCTGTAAATTAGAGTAAGAAGTCAAAAACAATCCAGAAAAAAAGCAATAGCAATCCTGCTTCTATACTGTTCCAAAGAAAAATACTGGAATATTTCCAAAGTCTGAAGGAATCCAGTCCAGTTTTAGTTCAGAAGAAATGTTACTTCACTGACTTCTCATCAGATATGGTGTTTTTAGCTGTTTTGATGACCACTGGAATAACAATATGATTTTTTTCCCCCAAAACATGCATCTTTCTGCATCAGGCCATCAAATCTACAGTCCAAGTCAAGCAAGATTTCTGCAAATTCAGGATAACAGTCTAAATACTTTATTCGCAGTGACAGTTTCACCCTACATTGCAAAGCAAACGGGAAGCCACTGGATTAGGAGAGGAATTCCCTAATGCTTCGCTTGTTTTACTGCGAAAGAAGGGCAGCACTGTACTTTTCCTATGTTTGAACTGCAACTCATGCACCAACAAGTAGCTGATGAAAGGTTAAAATATAAGTGAGTGATAGGAAAATTTTGTCAGAAGTGGCAGAGGGGTAGTCACACAAAGGAAAATCAAATGGCTAATCAAGTCATTTGCAAAATAAATGTGAAGTTAGTGCAAATAGCAGGAAATCTCTTTAATCAGTAATATTATTTCCTCAAACAATGAAGACAGATGATAAGGCTGATAGACATAGATCTACTTAGTCTGTTGGGTAATAAGAGGAATTGCTTGGGGAAATTACAGTTTGCAGAAATTTGTCCTCTTCTCTCTCTCTCAAAGTTCGAGAAACTGAATTTCACACATGTGAAGAATGGCATTAATCATGAGCTTCCAAGATTGGAGAACCTATCAAGGGGGACTATGAAATCAGGCATTAAGTTCTTATACAACAAGAGGAAGAATGACACAATTCTATCCTGTCTCAATTTTACCATAAGGAGCAATTCTCTTCTCTCTTTCATCATGCTTTGCAAATTTTGAAAAGGGTGAACTCCATGGTCACCACTTGTTAATCCACTTTTGATCTCTACTCAAATCTTTAGATCAACAGTAACAGATCAGAAGCAAAGGGCATTGATAGTCTGAAATCTGCTCCCCCCCCATGGTTGCCATAGACAAATGGTGATCTCCAAGGCTTTTTTTCTCACAGAATGCCCGGAGCGGAGTTCCGGCACCTTTTTTGGATGGAACCTTGTAGGGTAGGCAAGGTGGGTTGTATGACGTGTGTGAGTTCCGACACTTTTTTTGTTTTTTGTAGAAGAAAAACACTGGTGATCTCTGTTGTCCCTTATAACATTGTAATCCTTTCAAAAATACTTATTGTATGTTTAAAAAAAATAGGGGACATTTATAGCATCTCTTCTTCACCTTCACCCAATTCTTTGACCAAGATAAATCTTTTTGGCATGTTTGTGGGAGTCAGCAGAGGAAGAGATAGGAAATGTCATCCTTTAGCATCAACTACCCATTTAAGAAATTCTTGGACCCATCTGAATCCCATTTTGATATAAAGGGTGATAAAGTGTTCAGTTTAATTCCTCCTTGGCTACAATTCAAGTTTTGTTAACTCTGAATTGCAGAAGAGCTGTAAACATCAAGATTTCTCTTTTATCCACAAGTTGTTGTTTTTTCCCCACTACATTGAGAAGTCTATGGCATTACTAAAAGAATCTGACAACCCCTGTATCAACAAATCAAGGAGAATCCAAAGTGGCTGGTCAGCAGAAATACTAGGCTATTCTAGACAAATAAATTTGAAAGATTATAAAATTACTCCCTCTGACATCGTGAATTATCTCAAGTTATAAAAACAATCTGTGAGGGATTTAGGAGAAGAGGTGGAACCTGAGGATGGAGTCAAGAGAGGACTCAGTCTAGAATCATTACTGTTCACAAATGCTCCAAGTCCAGCCTCCCTTGAATTCTGTTGACTCTTATTTAGCACCAATTTTATGCTGCCTAATTTAGCGCTGACTGTTAGTTGACTAGATTCTTTTTTTTAATTTTTTATTAAAGCAATTAACATTAAACATAATATCATATTAGGAAGCATTCATCATAGATCATAAAATACAACAGTAAGTATTAGTCTTTGTATACGTCAAATTTGGTAAACATTCTTCACTCCTCACGTCAAGCCTCAACTATACACCAGATACATTTTATTTGATTGGTGTTTCTCTTGTATATAATCTATCCACTGTTTCCAGTCTGTCAAATATTGTTCATTTGAGCGATCCTTCAAATGTGCCGATATTTTCTTGAGTATAGGCTTGAGCAATAAATCTTCTTAACTGCAACTTAAAGTATGGTCGTGATTCTCCAGGCCTGACATACGGTAGCATCTGTGGCCCTACCACTTGCAAATGCTTTCTCTCCATTCCATATGGGGTAAAATCTCTTGTGAGCACTCAGTGTTGAAGAAAATACATTCTCTTCTTATTCCTGGGCACTTTTATCTGGTACTGACAATAAATGAGGTTGCTCTGAATGAGCTTTTCCATCGTTCGAGTGCAGCTTCTTGCAACCTCTCTTTTTTTCCAAAAAAAAAAAAAAAATGCTCCCTTCAGCACCGCACATGATGTGCTTCCAGTTCCAGCATCTCCTATGAAATCAACTACATGCTGTGACTACAGGCACATGCATCTGGTTGAGGAAGGCTGTCTTGCAAACTGCTCACTGTATGGAGATCATTTGTCATCTGCAAAACAGATCCAACATTGGCTGTCTGGCAGAAGCTTAAAGGCTGCCGCCATAGAGGAAATTAAAAGAGCTACATGGGAACGAGGAAACCCTCCCATCTCTACCCCCAAATACTTTTTTTTTCAGATGTTTATAAACAAGTCTGGGCTGGAAAGTCAAAGAAAAGGCGAAGAGAACTAATATCGTTCACATTTCCGTGCCATATGGCAGGCATGTATTAGATTTTGCTTGTTTGGTTTCAAGCTTATGAATTATCATTTCTTGATGAAAACCTTTGCTGAATGGAAGATCTCCAAAGTTTGCTGCCTAGAACAGCATGTTCCCAAAGAATGGTCTCAAGGACCACCAATAAACTGGCATGTCCTTTGATTAGCCTAGAAAAGATCATGGCAACAAGAAGAGTCACTGGCCTTTCTTAGAAAGCTCCGGGACGGGGCCAGCGGGAAATTCAAAATAATTAGGCACCGTGAAAGGGAGCGACGAAGAGAGAAGACCGGACAGAAGGAGAACATCGGAGCTCTCGAAAACAGTGAGGCTCACCGCCAGAAGGTCCCGGGAAGCCGCGAACGGAGCTGCTGAAGCCAGCGGTGACCGGGCGGCCGGCTGGCGGGCCCGAAAACGCCGCGCCACGAACAAAAGGGAGCTGGCGAGAGAGGAGCCAAGAAGCAGGAAGGAGACACAGACTCGCTGCTGGGGGGGTCTGCCGGCCTGAAGAGGACCCCCCCCGGACGAGCTAGCGAGAAGGAGGAACGGAGAGAGCGCAGCGGAGGAGGCCTGACGAGGCAACCAGAAGCGGAGGCGAACGCCGGTAAGACAAGCGGGGGCCGATTAGAGCACCGAGGGACAGTAGACGCAGGGGGAGCCCAGCGGTAGGGGGAGGACCCTCACAAGACCCCCAGAAGACCCCCCCAGACCCCAAAAAGTCTAAGTGTACTGCACCTGGTGAAAAGGGCCATCTGTGCAAGTCTCAAGCCACAGATCATTTCACCTTGCATCATCTCTGCCGGCACAGTGAAGCTTATCCGAAAGCAAATAGCACCCCCTAGTGGACAATTTTAAAAATTAAAAAAAAAAAAATTTTGTTAAAATATAAACTGTTTGATCCAACCTATCCTAGCAGCTTGATAAACTGGCACAGGAACAATCCGCCCACAATTCTTGGCATCAAGGGGTGGCTTAAAGGGTGGACAGGCCAACAGGAGGAGAAGCTCAAAATGGCTGCCAGACGGACAAAACATATCAAACTGCGAGACCTGAAGGGAACTGCACCCTCCCCGGCCCAGCCCTCTAATCAGCCAGACAATACCCCACCCATCCTCACACCCCCCCATCCAACTACAGGCCCTCAGACCCAAACCCCAACCCATGACTCCACAACAACACGCATGATCCAAGAACTAACAGAGACGATTGAGACACTAAATGAGACGATAGCGACGATGGCGGCAAGGATAGAGGGCATGGAAAGAAAATTGGCAGAAATGAGTGCGAAGACGGAGAAAGGACGCATAGAAACAGAACAGAAGATGGAGGAAAGATACAAAAACATGAAAAGGATGCTGGCGGACCAGGGGAGAGACCTGGAGAGAAAGTGGGAAGAACAACGCAAAGCGGTGGCCACAAACCTGGAACAAATGAAGGAGGCAATGCAAACACATTACAAGAACCTCCAAGAAACAAGGGAGAATACGGAAAAGATGATGAAAGAAGTGGAAAATTGCATAGAGGGACAGGCTGCTGAGGTTCAGGACCAGTCGACCATGATGCAATTCTGGCAACTGTCATTTGCGATCAGATTCAGAGGGTGGAAAGAGACAACATACGAAACCCAAGAAAGCCTGCTCAGGACCTTTGTAGAGGCACTGGCAACATTCCTGGGCAGGAGCGCCAATGAGATTGGGTGGCAAATCGAAAAAATCTACAGAGTGGGCGCCTGGAGGGCAGTGAACAGGCAGCAACCAAGGGACGTGGTCATCCACTTCACAACACAGAGGCTCCGGAATCACATCTCTGCCACTTCCTATAACAAGGCATTCTACATAGAGGAACAGGAGGTGAAGGTTCTGAAAGAGATCCCCCAGGCGATGCTGAGAGACAGAAAAGACTACAAATTCCTGACCACAGAACTGAGATCGCGTGCACTGCGATACCGGTGGGAAACCCCAACAGGACTGTCACTTTCCTATAGAAACAAGAGACACTACTTGACCTCGGTCCAGAAAGCCAAAGACTTCCTCGAAAAGGAACTGAAGTCGGGAGGCCCTCAACCCACCGCGGGAGAAGACGCAGATAGACCACGGGAAAGCGGGAGGGATCGAGGCCAACGAGCAAACAGCGCAGAGGCACAGATCAGGGCAGAGGCAGAGGAAATGAATGGAATACCTAGAGAGGCGAGGGCACAGAGAGCAAGGAGCAACAAAAACAAGGCAGCAAGACAGCCTACAGAGGACAGGCTACCAGGCTCCACTACCAAACACACAGACCAGCAAAGCAAGACCGCACAAACCAATACGAGCAGCAATCCGGATATCATGGGAACGGGACCAAAGAAGACAACAGGAGAAATAACAGAAATGGTCTCGCAAAAATATCCTGCAACAGATGATGGCAACTAAGTATTTGACTTGGAATGTGAACGGACTGAACTCCCCCCAGAAAAGGAGAAAAATTCTCCACTATCTGAACCAAGATAAAAGCGATATAATCTGCCTACAAGAAACACACATCAGAGCAGCAGACCAGAAATATCTGACCAACTACAAACTAGGCGCGCACTTTGTAGCAGCGGCGCCAAGAAAAAAGAATGGGATTGTTATATATGTAAAGAAACATGTATTGGCCAAGCTAATAGAGTCCGACCCCCAAGGTAGATACCTGGCAATTGAAATAACACAAGAGGACAAGAAGATTCTAGTAATGGGCGTATATGCACCAAACCAGCAACAAGGCAAATTCTACAAAAAGCTACACAAGAAAGTAACACAACTTAACTACAGATCTTACATCATCATGGGCGACTGGAACGGGGTCATAGAGACTGCTCTAGACAAAAAAAGAACTACACCGAACCCACAAAAACACTCCAAGTTGCCTAAATCCTTCTTTGACATGAAGGAGGAACTCGAACTGACAGATGTATGGAGGAAAAGACATGGCAGAGAACAAGAATTCACCTTCTTCTCTGGCAGACATCAATCCTTCTCCAGAATTGACTTTATATTAACTTCTAGTGACTTGCTAACTCGTCTAAACGCGGTGGAAATCCTACCCAAAGCTCTGACGGACCACAACCCCGTGAGGATGGAGCTAAGACACGGCCAGACGCAGAGGAGGTCCTGGAGAATCAATGAAAACCTGTTTAGACACGGAGACAAAGTGGCGGAATGCAAAAAAGCTATGAAGGAATACTTCAGCACACATATGAACAACGGAACACCAATAGAACAGATCTGGGACGGCAGCAAGGTGTACATGCGAGGGATCCTCATATCCATGAATAGCTGGCACTGGCGCCAACAAGAACAAAAAAGAAAAGAGTTAGAAAATGAGATAAGCAAAATGGAGCGGCTACTGATAAAAAGACCAGAAGACAAAGTCGCCAAAGAAGGACTCAAGATCTTAAGAAAGCAATTTGACATGTTGATGGCGGACCAAGTTGCAAGGAATATACAATATGCAAAACATAAGACATTCTGCAAGGCCAACAAACCGGGCCGCTGGCTAGCTTACACTATAAGAAAGAAACAAAAATCCCGCATAATTGAAAAGATAGAATACAAAGGCAAGCTAGAATTCCGACAAAAAACCATCAAGAAAGCCTTCACAGAGTTCTACTCGAAACTATATGCCGAGGATAAGATACAAGACAAAGAGATAGATGAATTCTTACAAAACGAAAAGATACAGGCGATTACCGACACACAAAGAGAAGCCCTGAATGCCTTAATCACAAAGGAGGAAATACACTCAGCGATCACACAGCTGAAAGCAGGAAAATCGCCCGGGACGGATGGGATAACAGCGACCTACTACAAGCATCTACAGGATGAGATGCTAGAACCCCTCAGAAAGCTATTTGCCAGCATTCAAGAAGGAGGCCAGGTCCCACCATCCTGGAAAACAGCCTACATCTCATTAATCCCAAAGGAGGGGAAAGACAACACACAGCCCGCAAACTACAGGCCCATCTCACTACTAAACACAGACTATAAAATCTTCACAAAAATTTTGGCCAATAGACTAATGACTGTTTTACAGAAAACAATACACCCGGACCAAAGGGGATTTATACAAGGACGCCAGATGAAAACCAATGTGAGGCAGCTGTTGAACATAATAGAGTACCTGCAAAGGCACAACCAGATACCCGCCGCTCTAATGTTTGTAGATGCAGAAAAAGCCTTCGACAGACTGAATTGGCCGTTCCTGACGAACTTGGTCCTGAAAATGAAAATGGGAGCACAGTTCTTCAACTCCATAACGGCAATTTACCAGAAACAAACAGGCCAGATCATTGTCAATGGAGACTTAACAGACTCATTTAATATAGAGAGAGGCACGAGACAGGGCTGCCCGCTGTCCCCCCTGCTATTTATCCTAACACTGGAAATTTTACTGAACAGAATAAGAGCGGCTGAGGATGTACAGGGCATACAGATTAAACAGCAAGAATACAAACTATGTGCCTTTGCGGATGACCTGCTGGTGACAATGTCGCAACCAGCACAATCAGCAAGGAAGTTGATGGAGATAATGGAAGACTATGGTAGGGTGTCAGGCTTCAAAGTAAATATATCAAAAACAAAGATGCTAGTCAAAAACCTAGACAACAAAGCTAAACGGAACCTGGAAAGAATAACGGGTTGTGAAATAGTCAAGAAAGTCAAATACTTAGGAGTGGAGATAGAATCAACAAATGCGAAATTATACAAGAATAACTACGAGGTTCTGTGGAATAAGATACAAACAGACCTGGAAAGGTGGAAATCGCTACGTCTGTCCCTGCTCGGCAGGATAGCGACAGTAAAGATGAATGTATTACCCAGATTTCTATTTCTCTTTCAAATGCTACCCATACTCAAGAAAGATGCGGACTTAGACAGTTGGCAGAAAGGCATCAACAGATTTATTTGGGACGACAAGAGACCGAGGGTGAAACTAAAAATCATCCAAGACGCAAGGGAGAGAGGGGGACTCAAAATGCCTAATCTAAAGCTATATTACTATGCAGCAACGTTGGTGGCGGTTAGTGACTGGATCAACATGACAAACGATAGAGTTCTGAATGTTGAGGGGCATGGTCTACGATTCGGCTGGCACGCATACCTAGTATACGACAAAAAGGCAGATAGGAACTTCAAGGAGAACCCACTACGAATCCCACTGCTATGGGTCTGGAAGAAATACAAGCACCTCCTACACGACAAGATTCCCATCTGGACGATCCCTGGACACGCAACAGGGGATATGAACACATCCCAAGGGCAAGGAGTGGTGCCCTACAGTGAGCTTGTACTGGGAGAAGAAAACAGGTTCCTCTTGAAATCTCAAGCAACGCTAGCAAACAGAGGAATAGGAAGTAACTGGCTATCATATATACAACTACAGTCAAGGTGGCGTGAAGACAAGAAGAAAGGCTTCTCCCAGAACGACGAGAACCTAATCAAACAGATCAGAGAACAGGGGATTAGGCACATCAAACGAGTGTACAGCACTCTGATAGAAATGGACTCTGAAACCGAACTAGTCAAGAACTGTATGATAAAGTGGGCGCAAGACTTCGGACACCCTATCGCCATAGACACGTGGGAGAAAATCTGGGTGAGGAATGTAGAATTCACGAAATCGCAACACTTAAGGGAAAACTTCTACAAGATGTTCTATAGATGGCACCTAGACCCGAAAAAAATATCACTCATCTACCCGGGCACCCAGCCCAAATGCTGGAGGTGCGGAGACGGGGAGGCTACCTACTTCCACATATGGTGGACATGCAGAAAAATCAAAGCATTCTGGAGGAAGATATGGTGGACACTCCAAACCATTTTCAAAAGGCGTATAGAATTTCTACCTCAGGCTTTTCTGTTAGGGATCACAAAGGATATCACTACCTCAGAGACAACTTTATTTTTGAACTTGATTACAGCAGCAAGATTATTGGTGGGACAGTACTGGAGGAATCCGGAAATACCGCCTATTGAAGAATGGACTGTGAAAGTGACAAATCTGGCGGAAATGGCAAAAATATCAGCATATTTGAAAAGTCGCTCCAATGAACAGTTTGTGACGGACTGGAAACAGTGGATAGACTATATCCAAGAGAGACACCAATCAAACAGAATGCAGCTGGCGTTCAGCTAAGGATCGAGGGGAGGAGGGATGAAGGGTTAACAAATCAAAGGTTTACAAAAACTAACACCCAATGTTGAATGTATATGTTCTATAACTAATGCCTCTTAACATAACCTTATGACTAACGTTGTTTGCTTTAATATTGTTAAAGTAGACTGAATCTCTACCTCAGGATATGAAACTTTTACCTCAGGATCTCGGGTTGGGGACCATAAAAGATTGCACTAGTAATGGGATGAAGTCAACTCAGAAGCGCAAAAGTACAATACGCGATAGATTAGATACAGTAGATAGACCATACATAGGAGAAACACCAATCAAACAAAATGTATGCGGAGTATACTTGAAGATGTAAGGGAGGAGGAAAGAACGTTTACTAAAACAGATGTTTACAAAGATTAATACCTAATGTTGTATGCTATGTTCTAGGATGATTGCTTAGCAATAGGATCTTATGTTTAATGTTGATCACATTAATATTGAAACGGATAAGGGAAACACCAATCAAAATAAAATGTAACAGGAGTATAGTTGAGGCTAGACGCGAGGAGTGGGGGAAAAGGCTTACTAACTCAGACGTTTTCAAAGACTAATACTTAGTATTGTATACCAGGGATCATGATGATTGCTGCATAACATGTTTTTATGTTCAATGTTAATTGTTTCAATAAAAGAATTAGTTCACTGACAAAAAAAAAAAAAAAAAAAAAAAAGAAGAGTCACTTAAGGATGTTCTGAGTATTTTTTCAATTTATCAATTTAATTTATCAATTTAAATTCATGACAGATTTAAACTATAAATTACAGCTCTGAACTCTACAGAATGGGACCACCTTGGCTCCAGTGGCAAACTGCTTCATAGTTTTGGTCCCTGGAGAAGCAGAATCCTACTTTAACCATACCTTCAACTATGATGAGGATGTGCAAAGATACCTAAGAATATGGGATGTACTACATGGGAATAGAATTTACATGAATAATGAAGCATGAAGTCAAAGGTTAACTGAGAGGTGTGTTATGGGACAAGGAGCGGTCAGCCAGCTGTATCTGAGACCCACGCTTCCATTATTTTGTGCAATTCAGACATACAGTAAAACACAACTACTATAAATCAGAAATAGGGAAAAGGGAATCCATCTCAAAAGTGATAGGAAAATATAGGGAACTGAAGCTAATCTGGAGGAAATATTTGTGCACCACCAATAAAATGAACAAATGTATGTAACGCACATCTGCTTATTTATATGCATTAGATGCAGATTTGGAAAGAATTTGTTAATTAGAATAACTAAGCTATCTTCCTAGTGAAGAAGGAATTAGATAAGCCGAGCTGCTCATTTTTCATAAGAACTTCAAATGCTATTCTCACTCTTTACAGTTATTTGGTTTTAAATAAGACTTGATCAGGCAAAATGAGAATGTCAAAAGGAGACAGGGCACTCTGAACTAAAACATGTACCTCCTTGTTTGTCTGATTGTAAAAACTAGAAAAAAGAGCTTAACCTGTGATCTTCTACAATAGATACTGTCAATGTACAACTAGGAAGACTTCACTCTTTATCACGTTGACTATGACCGTTGGGAGTTCAAGTTCTGCGACATCTGAAGAGCCACAGATTTCACTTAGAGCCATGATTCGGCAGATTTGAACGTGACATCTGGTTGAGCGAGTATGTCACAGCATGGAATTCTCTGCAATAAGCAACACAGTGTGGAAGTTAAACAAGTGGCACTGTAGGGAAAGGAAATTTGTCAGTTTGAGCCTTGTTATCAGAAAACATCCTATCTTCCTATCTGGGCAACGAAAGAAAGTCTTAACTCAGTTATAAGCTGCACAGCATTAGTTAAATAAATCCTTCAGATTTTGCAGTACAAGAAACCACGTAACTATATTAATATGAATTCCACTGTTTCTAACTAAAAACAAAATTATATTTTTATTTTTACAGGATTCATCCTTTCAGTGTTTTATCTGCATTTAACGCATAGTTATAGAAGGCAACAAGAGTTGAAATTCTTTTCCAAGTATTTGAAAAGCAGAGATCCAGAAGTATAAATATGCTCCCGGAATTGTCTATTGGTGAGTATCAGTTTCATTGCTCCACTTGTAGCTTGGAATCTATTTGGCCTTCTGATAGATAAGTATTTATCAGTCTACTATGAAAAACCTTTTGGGAATGAGCCACACACTGATCTCAGGGTTGCATGTCTTCTCCTGATCCAAAGAAACAGCCTGCAGAAGAAGTTGAGGTAGCCTACTCTTTTTTCTCTGCCTGCTCTCCACACATTTAGGTAGTCATCTGGAGAACAACAGTAGTCTCATTGCTTATTAGACCAGTGGTTCTCAACCTTTTTCAGGTTGAGACCCCACTTGCACTGCCCATGCACGGCGCGACCCTGAACCGCACGCACGCGCGTGCACAACAGGCCAATCCGCGCATGCGTGGCGTGCGTGTGACGGCCCGAACCGCGTATGCGTGGCGCGCGCGTGATGAAAAAAAAACAAAATGGTGGACCGCGACGGGCCGATCCGTGCATGCGTGGCGCACGCGCGACGGCCCAAACCACGCATGCGCGGCACGCAACGAAAAAAACAAAACAAAATGGTGGACCGCGACGGGCTGATCCGCGCATGCGCAGCGCGCGCGCGATAGACCGATCTGCGCATGCGCGGCACGCGCGCGACGAAAAAAAATAATGGCGGACCGCGGTGTCTGGCGACCCCCGCGAAACGGTCGTTCGAGCCCAAAAGGGGTCGCGACCCATAGGTTGAGAACCGCTGTATTAGACCAACTTTGCTTTTCTATGTTGGAATTGTGTCATATTATATGAAAGGATAAATTGTATTTGAAAGTCTACCGAGATTTTAAAAAAATAAGATGTCAAAACACCTAGAGAAGGTACCAAATAATTTCACTGCCTCGTGCATCATTTGGTCAAAGGCCACACTGTTTTCTTATCCAACAATTCAACAATAATGGCCCTAGCCATTTATTTTATATTATTATAAACTTGTAGCAAAACCAGTCGATTCTTGCAAGAAAATAACTGACAACTGACAACACCAGATGGGTGTGCCGTATGTGCAACAGCTGGTTGTTTGAGTATGTTGGTCTGACCTTCCACCTACATTCTATATTTGGTGAAAATGATGTTAATGCCATGAAATTATTCTGTCTATTCTTCAAGCTGCTTCCTATTTGTAATTGAATCCATGACAGACCTCAACTGATGCAGAAAGGCACATTAGAAATCTATGTTCAATAAGGTTCATATTATTATTACATAAGAATGACTTTGCTGGATTAAGCTAGCAGCTGATATTCCCCAGCCTTCTGTTCCCCCACAGCAGATAATTAATTCAAGGATCAACCTGGAGCATCTTTTTAATAGCAACCATGTTCTTGACCCCCCCAAAGTCTCATAGCAATGCTAAAATGTAAATGAGTGAAAACGACCTACTCTTATGGAAGACCTATCATTTGACCCAAAGTCATGTCCCCCACAATAGCTAATCAAGGGAATAGTTCTACAGTATTTCTTCAATAAAACCGAGTGGCAAGTTGAAAGTCATACTTCTATTTGCTCAGATCTGATGACACTTATTCTTCAGCAGGATTTATTCCACCTGAATACAAGAACTTCCTAATTCAGATTGACCTCTCTTTCTAGTAATAACATGGCACATTTGTACTACATTTTACTGTGGCCTGTACTACATTTGTACATCAGGCCAGATAAAGAGTTAATGGCAACATTGGTACAGGAAGGACTCTAGTAAGGCTCCATTCATAGGCTAAGGATTATTTTCTTAAAACCATTGGTGAAAAGTACCAGCACGTCTCCAAGACATGCAAGCTGCTGTAATGATATATCAAAAAGAATTATTTCAAACAGAACTAATCCAGCTCTTTGACCTTCCAAGATTGCTCCCATCAGTTGGATCTTGTGGTAGTTTAGACAGTTTTCATATTCACACTTTCTTAATTATGATTTATTTTGGCAGTATAAACTATGGCCTTTAAGGGTGTCTGAAATTACATCATCTCACCAGTTTGGAGATGATAGGTAGGTAGGTAGGTAGGTAGGTAGGTAGGTAGGTAGGTAGATAGATAGATAGATAGATAGATAGATAGATAGATAGATAGATAGATAGATAGATAGATAGATAGATAGATAGATAGATAGATAGATAGATAGATAGATAGATAGATAGATAATCATAAATTATTTTCTCACTCCTCCAAAGCCCAAAAGATTAAATATGTTTTCTTTACCAGTTGGCAAATCCTCTGGTGAGGTTGAAATATATCACTTACAAATTATTATTTGGGGGATTAAGGAGGAAAGCTCCATGGTTCTAAACATGTGTTCAAAGATGCGCAACAAACTTTTCACCATTCCATACACCATTATATAATAAATTACACATCTCGCACCATAACAGTGCATGCATTGTGCAGTGACTGTGAAGAAGCTACTTGGATGAGAAGCAAAACGTTTTCAAGGAAAAGAAGAAGGAGAAAATACAGTTGCCTTTTGGAAAAGCATCTTTGGGACTCTAAGAATGCATGTGGATTTCAAGGAACTTGCACTTGTCAAAATCCTTTTCAAGTCAATAGCAATAGCACCTAGACTTATATACCGCTTCACAGTGCTTTACAGCCCTTTCTAAGCAGTTTACAGAGTCAGTATATTGTCCCCAACAATCTGGTTCCTCATTTTATGGACCTCAGAAGGATGGAAGGCTGAGACAACCTTGAGCAGATGAGACTTGAACTGCCAAACTGCTGGCAGCTGGGAATCAACAGAAGTTGCCTGCAGAACTTCATTCTAATCACTGCACCACTTATAAAGATAAGGCAGGTCAATGCTGTCAAATGGTAGTGATATTTAGCACTGATATCACCTAGACAAATCACATAAGGACAGAAAATGTATCTCTACCATGTCATCAATGAAAGTCTGAGATCTGTTGTTATCAACTGAAACCTCAAAGGCAATTCCCATTTGACTTGTTCTTACATCCATATGACTTCCATATACATGCAGCATATATATGACTTAAAACACATACCCTACTGTTTAAAACCAAACTAATTTTGCTTCCAGCAGTTCTGAGCAAAGCTAGTCAAACTAAGGTCAGGATTATCTGCACAGTTCGTCAGCTATGCACTTCAAACCTACAGTAGGCCTGTCAAAAAAGAATTTGGCAAGGAAGAAGCAAGACCCCTTTTCCACACTGAAAGGCAGACAGTAATATAATCAGCAAATTTCTTATCCAAGGATTCTCTAACTAGGTCATATCTATACAATTGTTACTTCATTTGCACATACACCAGGCTGCTAGTTAGCCAAGGACTTTCATTATGTTGACACAGCAGCACTGACTCGATCTGTAGTAGGGGACTAATGAGGCAATAAGAGTCCCCAAAAATGGAGGCTAAGATATTGCTGACCAATTAAATAAATGCCGGTTCTCAGTCTAAACTCCTCATTACCAGACTCATCTCATGCGTGGGATCAAAACTCTTAAATGGAGTATTAGGGGAGGGATTAATGATTATTTTGGAGAATTGGGGGTAGTGGTTAAGGAGTAAAATAGGTATCATAAACCTTGGAAATATTTGAAGAATTTAAAACTGGGGTTGGTTTTTCCTTAAGATACTCCCAACCCCCAAGATTTAGGTTAAAAAGATCAGCCACAGCCATTGTTAATAACAACAACAACAACAACAACAACAATAATAATAATAATAATAATAATAATAATAATAAAGTTGGAAGGGACCTTGGAGGTCATCGAGTCCAACCCCCTGCTCAGGCAGGAACCCTACACCATTTCAGACAAATGGCTGTCCAGTCTCTTCTTAAAAACTTCCAGTGTTGGAGCATTCACCGCTTCTGGAGGCAGGTGGTTCCACTGGTTAATTGTTCTCACTGTCAGGAAGTTTCTCCTCAGTTCTAGGTTGCTTCTCTCTTTGGTCAGTTTCCATCCGTTGCTTCTTGTCCTGCCTTCAGGCACCTTGGAGAGTAGCTTGACACCCTCTTCTTTGTGGTAGCCCCTGAGATATTGGAACACTGCTATCATGTCCCCCCTCGTCCTTCTCTTCGTTAAACTAGACAGAACCAATTCCAGCAACTGTTCCTCATATGTTTTAGCCTCCATGTTGTACCATCATGATTGGCCACTGGAAAAACTCAAGATAAAATATGACTAATTTTGCTCCCGAGATTAGTAACCAGTCAAGCAATGTCTCTAGTAAAAGTAGGCATAAGTCATACATTTCCAATGCCCTTGAAAACAAACAATTCTCTAGCAAGAATTATTCTTTCACTCGCTGGGGAGCTACAGAACCACATTTTGGCAATTTATGGCCCACAACAGACTAGTGACAGGATGCAGAGCCTCCTCCGATGCTGAGTTCAGATAAAATATTGTCAACTTAAGAAGCATATAAGCTCATTGCCTAGTTGTTCCCTTAAAGTCTTTTTGAGTTGACCTCCAGACTTTTGTCTGTTGGTCAAATACAACTCTGTCCTAAACAGATGTTCTCTCCTTAGTCTCAGTACTGACCTCATAGGTAGGGTTTCAAGAAAGCTGCTGTTCCTTAATCCTTCATTTTATATTACATAGTTGTGTTCTGTCTTTGGTCTCTCCAGATAAATTTTCTACACAGACAAGAATAGCAAAGCAGCAGCCAAGGGACTGGGTTTTCTGAATTGCTCACACATACACTCCAAAGTGAGCAAGATCAAAGAATCCCTGTAGTCCATTAAAACGCCATTGCTTCCAAATTTGGCGGAAATGGCAAAACTATCAGCATACTTGAAAAACCGCTCCAATGAACAATTTGTGACTGACTGGAAACAGTGGATAGACTATATCCAAGAGAGACACCAATCAAACAGAATGCAGCTGGCGTCCAGCTAAGGACCGATGGGAGGAGGGATGAAGGGCTAACAAATCAGATGTTTACAAAAACTAACACCCAACGTTGAATGTATATGTTCTATAACTAATGCCTCTTAACATAACCTTGTGACTAACGTTTGCTTTAATATTGTTCAAGTAGACTGAATCTCTACCTCAGGATAAGAAACTTTTACCTCAGGATCTCGGGTTGGGGACCATAAAAGATTGCACTAGTAATGGGATGAAGTCAACTCAGAAGCGCAAACGCACAATATGCAATAGACTAGATACAGTAGATAGACCATATATAGGAGAAACACCAATCAAACAAAATGTATTCGGAGTATACTTGAAGATGTAAGGGAGGAGGGAAGAACGTTTACTAAAACAGATGTTTACAAAGATTAATACCTAATGTTGTATGCTAGGTTCTAGGAAGATTGCTTAGCAATAGGATCTTATGTTTAATGTTGATCACATTAATATTGAAACGGATAGGGGAAACACCAATCAAAATAAAATGTAACAGGAGTATAGTTGAGGCTAGACACGAGGAGTGGGGGGAAAAAGGCTTACTAACTCAGACGTTTTCAAAGACTAATACTTAGTATTGTATACCAGGTGTCATGATGATTGCTGCATAATATGTTTTTATGTTCAATGTTAATGGTTTTAATAAAAGAATTTTTATAATTAAAAAAAAAAACCGCCATTGCTTCCAAACCCCAACATGATGTTTCGGGTTTGAAAGAACAGGCCACTGCACTTGCATTGTGGGGAAGCTACTGCTAATGAAAGGAACAATGGGATGATTAGCGCTGCCATCCATGTAGAGCAATGCAACTGTCCGTTTAATTGCCAGGGATAAAATGAATAGGAAAGAAGGGCAACCTAATTGTGGAAAAGGGAGGGGGTATGGATGGTGGTAGTTACAAGGACCACATTGATATGAGAGCTTGGCTTCACACATCACATCAAGCTATAGTTCATTTGGTTACTGAGCAATGATTGTCTGGATACCTACAGGTCAAAAGCCTTGACCATACAGATGTTCAAGACCTAAATGCAAAGATGTTACCTACCACAAAATTCAGGCCTGATCCAAGAATCATTGACAATATCTTGCAACAATGATCACCAGATATGCACCGAAAAAAACCCCTAAACCACCATTTTTTCTCTTTCCATTCAATCATGTCAAATTCTCAGCGGCTGCCTCAACAAGACCCTGAGGTTTTCTTGGCAGGTTTTAGAGAAGTGGTTTACTATTGCCTCCTTCCTAAGGCTGAGAGAAAGTGACTGGCTCAAGGTCACCCAGCTGTCTTTGTACCTAAAGAAAGACTAGAACTCACAGATTTTTGGCTTCCAGCTTGGTGCCTTAACCACTACACTACCAATCTGCTCTCCAATACCAATAGAGGGCAGCAAAGTGGGATTGAGATCCTTTGCTGCCATCTAGTGGTCATCTGAATTTTTTATCCCATATTGAAAGCCTCCTTAGAACATTCACACTTTTTTTTTCTTTCAATGTGCACGTTGCATTTATTAGTAGTTCCCTTTCATAAACCTGAACAAACAGATTGTGATCATGACAACAAAAGTTCAACAATGCAAAAAAAAAGTTGAACAATGCAAAAGAATCCCCAAACATTCACACTTTATTACATTGCCTTACCTTGCCACTTATATTTTCTGCTGTCTTCACCCATTGAATTGTATTGGGACAACTAGTGATTCTCTACCCAAAGAGCTTTTTACAGCCTGATGGTGGTGGAGTTCAAAGGGATCTCCAGCTAGCAGAGGAGATACCCTTATTCCATTGCAAGTAGTTCAAGGTGAACTTACTGTTTAACCCAATCAACTGTAGATTTTTCTTTAAATAAGAGATCTCTGAAGGCTAGATAAAGGTAAATCCTCCCTTAAACCAAGATTGGTGGCTGATGATTTCATGAATACAAAGAGTGCCATTTTCTTGGCAACAATACAAAAGTATGTCAGGCCCAAAGAACCAAGAATGGCATGTGGGGTTACTTCTGAGTAGTCTCTTTATTGTTGTTTACCTACATACAGAATCTTGCCAGATTAAAACAGGGATCTGCATAATTATAGATAAACTCTATGAATTGCTAGGGAGGGTCCATCTTTGCCCTCTTCCTGCTCACCTGATATTCCAAGGTTCACTGTCTCTTTGCTCTTTGGGAAGGAGCCCCTTGTTCCTGTAACTCCAGACCACATTTCACCACAGTATTATTCCATTACCTTATACTGATCCCCCCCCCAATTTTCCAATCTAACCTGTAGTCCTGAGATTGCCTGTTCATCCCTATCTAAGAACTAATCCGTTCCAATTTTAGAGATCAGCTAAAATGGACTGGATTGTGGATTGGTGCATCATATGCCAACCCAAAGCTTTGAAAGCAGTTACAGAAACTCTTCAAGACATGCCAAGGAGTTGCAAGATTTAATTGCACAGGAAAAAAAAACCCCAAAGTATTGAATACACAGGCCTTCATCAGATTGAATTATGTTTAGATTTAATTTGGTCAACCTTTGTTGATTTTTGTCATGTTTTGAAACAAGGTCCTCCCAACATGCAGCTGTCATTCATGGATGGTTGCATAGAATTCCTTTTCTGCATTTTAAATGAAACCCAGCAACCGGTTAGGGCCCACAGAGTCGGCCTTCTCCAGGTCCCGTCAGCCAGACAGTGTCGCCTGGCGGGGCCTAGGGGAAGAGCCTTCTCTGCTGCGGCCCCGGCCCTCTGGAACCAACTCCCCCTGGAGATCCATACTGCCCCCACCCTCTCCGCCTTTCGCAAATTATTAAAGACCCATCTTTGCCGACAGGCCTGGGGCAGTTAACACCTTGCCCCAGCCAGTGTATGTATGTTTGCATGTCTGTTTTGGGTGATTGGTTTTTATTAACGGGTTTTTTACAATGTATTTTAATTTTAGATTTCTTCATGTTGTATCCATGTTGTGAGCCGCCCTGAGTTCTTGGAATAGGGCGGCATAGAAATCTAATTAAATAAATAATAAATAAATAAATAAATAATAAAGTTCTGGCTAGGAGGCCCTTAAACATAAAGCACAGAATAGGAAGTCAGCAGGCAGGAGGCACACTCCACACAATGCAGAGTGGGAGACATTTTCCTCGGCCCATCTTCAGCCATCTGCAACCTCCACTTATCCATCAACCCCTTAGCAGCCTATTATCCAGATCACGTTGGTCCCAAAGGTGCTTTCCCACAAGGCAATTGGACTTTCTTGGTTTTTTTTTCTTTGAGTTAGAACTGAAGAAGCTTCTTGGATGAGAAGTGAAACATTTTCAAAGGGAAAAAATCAAGAAAGCCCAGTTGCCTTTTGGAAAAGCACCATTGGGACTTAGCAGAGTAGGTATGTAGGCAGCTTTAAATCAGCCTTAAGCCAACAGATGAGAACAAATATAGCAGAAAGAGAAAAGTTTGGAAACCAAGCAACGAGGCATAACACTTACCAAACCTGCGCACGTGGATATGGCAATGGAAGAAGAACTGTGGTTCCTTATAAATCCCTGATAGAAACACTGTTCAACACCGCCAACCTGAGAATCTTCAATGCCATCTTTCCCGAGCACCTGGACGGTCACATCCTGGCTCAGGAAGTTTGAGGGCTTCAGCTCAAGGTGCAGTTCCTGTCCAAATGCTGCGAACCTATAGTGCAAGGAAGCCTTCGCGCTTAGGGTGGACCGCTTCCTCCTCGCGCCGTGCAAAATGTCGTGCGAGAGATAGGATCCGCTGGAGTCCACCTCAACGGGGATAACAAAGGTGTAATCTGGAAGAAGGTTGAGAATGGGGGTTAGCCACCAGGCTTCATCTCCCCACCGGCATTTGGGGGTCTTTCTTGGTCTGTGGGCTTAGCCTGCGTCTTTTGAAAATTAACTTCCAATGAGATACATCGATGGAAGCAAACTTTTAGAGGGACAAGGCTGCTGCTACCATTCATTGGGCTGTCATTGGGAGTCTTTCACTTATCAATTCAGCCACAAATACACAGATTCTTTTAAAATACGGGCTTGGAGGCTGCTGGCTGCTCCTGGGAACACAGTCCTTTTAGGTTGCTGTTGGTTTTAATGTGGTATTACATGTGTATTGCCTTGTAAGTCACTTAGGTTCATATTTGAATTAGAGCAGCTTATAAATTGAAGCCAGTGAAATAAACAGTTTGGGTCCAAGCTCCCCTTCCCCTACCCCTTCCCAGGGCAACTGCAAAAATTATAAATCTGGTTTATTCCTTTCCTACTCTTGGAACAGTCCTTCCAGGAAAGACAGAATACTGCAGCTGCAAACTTCCCTGGTCATTCTTAACTCATCCGTTTGTCAATTACTTGATAACAAAGAATCACCCTTATTGGAAACCAACTCATAACTCTGCTAGATGGTCTTCTTAGCTTCGTTCCCCCCAATGGGTCCTAGTGGGAAAAGCTTGAGTACTTTTGAGTACTGTTGAGCTCCTGCAGGAAATATAATAAATAATAAAACTCATAATAAGATTACCGCTCTCACTTTGGGCTACAAGATTTCTGGCTGCAGAATCTTTTGCTGACTCTACTATTCTGCCATCAAGCTATAAAACTTCATCCATCCTAGTGGATGATCACTTGACCATGAGCCAGCGGTGTGCAGCAGCAACCAAACAGGCTAATGCAATCCTGGGTTGTATAAACAGAGGCATTGAATCAAGATCATGCGAAGTATTAGTACCACTTTATAAAACCCTAGTAAGTATTCCACACCTGGAATACTGCAGCCAATTTTGGTCCCCATGTCACAAAAAAGATGTTGAGAGTTTAGGAAAAATTCAGAGAAGAGCAACTAAGATGATCGAAGGCCTGGAGACTAAAATATATGAAGAAAGGCTGCAGGACTTGGGTTTGGCTAGTCTAAAGAAGAGAAAAAAACAGGAGCAACATGATAGCAGTATTCCAGTGTTTGAGGGGCTGCCACAAAGACAAGGGGGTCATGTTATTCTCCAAAGCGTCAGAGGGCAGGACAAAAAACAATGGTTGGAAACTGAACAAAGAGAGAAGCAACCTAGAATTAAGGAGAAACTTCCTGACAGTGAGGACAATTAACCAGTGGACCAGCTTGTCTCCAGAAATCGTGGGCATTCCATCACTGGAGATTTTTAAGAAGAGGCTAGACAGTCACTTGTCTGAGATGGTATAGGTTCTCTTGCTTAAGCGGTGGGCTGGACTAGAAGACCTCCAAAGTCCCTTCCAGCTCTATTCTATTCTGACTGCACCTGCTTCCATTTCTACATCCCTCTGCTACTTCATAAAACTCTGGCCACGAAGACTTAGAAAGTCCCATCATTCTGGTTTGTTTTTCATAGTGCCATGGATACACTGGTTGTGTGTTATTAACAAGTTAGCATTTGAGAAGCAGTATCCAAAGCAAAAAAAGATAACAGAATAAGACAGTGGGAAGGGAGCTTGGAAATCTTCTAGTCCAGCCCTCTGCTCACGCAGCAGATAGGCATGGTATCACATCTTTTAAATTCCAGATCCCAGCTTCAAGGTACAGCACCTCTACGAAGCACCCAGCTGAACTCCTACAGTTTCTGATCTCTGATAACCACTTGTATTTTAAGTTTGTAAGCTTCTTAGAGGTTTAAGTCAGCTATTTTTAGAGGGCCCCTTATCAGATTCTTTTGAGTTTTCATTGGTTTTTTTCCCCTTTTGATATGGTTACAAGACTAATAAACTATTCATCCATCCTTCGTTTGCATTTATTAATAATGGATTTTAAATTCCTCCTCGCGTGGGACTTTTTTTTTTTTTTTTTGCGAACTCTGGAAAAGAAATCCAAGAAACCAACGCAACCAAGAAAGCTGTGTTGCTTTTTCTTCATTTCATAAGCCTGGGAAGAAAAGCTACTCTTTCCTTCCACCTCCCCCCGCCCCCCCCCCGCCCCCTGGCATGGAGAAACAAAGATATTTTTGAATGGAGTTTTTATTATCTCATCTTCACAAGCTTGCAAAGGGAGGCATCGTTGCTTGTTTTTCCCCGTGGAGAGAGGGGAAGTGTTCTGTTGAGAGCATCTCACTTTTCACCAGCAGCGCTAATCAGAAATTTTTCAGGATGCTAAGCAAGGCTGGTAGCCAAGAACACAAGCAGCTGCATGAGAAGGGGATTTCCCCCCCCCCCCGGTGAGCCAAGGCTCCAACGCTCCAGAGCAAACACTCTGCACACCAGCATGCCTTTTCTCCACGAAAAGGGGCTATTAGCATGCCTAGCGAAAAGGAGCGTACTTCTTCCCGAGCTGACTGGGGTATCGGCAGCCCTGCGCGGATATCTTTAAGCAGCACATAAATGCTGCCGGTTTTAAAATTCTTCGTGGCAGCCGGCATTGGAATGCAGCAAGCGCTCTGTGGAAGCGCTTGGAAGCCTCTGCCTGGTTTTGTTTTTTCCCCTGTTTTTATTTATTTATTTTTAAAGGGAGATGAACTTTCAAATCCGTGATGGCTCTCCCGTCTCCAGCTCGCTTTGAAATCTAGGAATCCTTCTTTGCCTGTTCACACACGTTTTTTTCCTAGAGTGCGACTTCTCACTTAGCTTCCCCTCCCCCGCCCAGTTCTCCTTCTCGACCTGCGCGAAGGGTTAGAAATGCTGGATTTTCAAGTCATTCTTTCTGGTGCGATGCTTTAACTTTGTTTGTTTGTTTTTTAAAGTGAGATTAACCTTTTCTCTCTCTCTCTTTCTCCCTTTTTTTTTTTTAAAGGTCTTCCTCTGTATTCCTTTCTTCACATTCGTATTAGGAGGCGGGACTGAGACAGATCTAGTCTTAGTATTGATCTATAATTATTTCCCCCTGCCTCTTGTTCCTATGAAAGTACTTTTTTTTTCTTCTGAATAACCCTTGTAATGAGAGCAGTTGCAATCTTGGATTCAAATGGGTTCAAATCTGGTCTTAGAGAAGTAGCCAACCCACCCTGCAGATTTGTTGGAAACACCGGAAAGGGGAGTGTTATATGTACATCCCCTTAAGCTCCAGGAAAAAAAAGTTTAATCAAGAATTAAGGGCACTTGTTTCAAACAGAGCTTTGAAACTCAGGGTGGAAACAAATGGACCTACTCAAAGTAGTTAACTGCTCAAGGTAGTCCATACAGGAAGCACAGCTATGAGTGCTAATTCTATTTTATGTTTACTGTAAGATTAATTAACACAATCTTGCAAGCCTAGAGGTATTTTCTCCCTTCTTCTCCTTTTACTCTCTGGAAAACTAGCTGCTTCTCAATTTCCTCTCTTCTGTGGGCTCAGCTATATTTACCTGATGGTTGTCCAGTCTAAGGCTCTTCCTCCTGACATCTCACTTAACCTGACTTTCCTTCACATCTACATAAAGTCAGTCTGTGATGTGGGTGCAAGTTTGCAGTTCTCACCGGCTTATTTTCCCAAAGGATTAAGACTATAACAGTTGCATTTCTGTAACATCCTGAGTCCAATAGAGAGCCAGACCAAAACGCCTCTCCTTCTAAGCAGCTCTCTGTTCCCAGGAAGCACATGAGTAGAATAATGTTCATTACTCAAAACGTCTAAGAAGATTCTCAGTCATCCAGGTGCTTTTTTTTTCCCCCAAAAGGCAACTGGATTTTCCAAAGCAAAAAGCACCTCTGGGGCATTACTCAAAGTGCAGCATCAATGCTCTTCCCATTGACAAAATGAAGAGGAGAGTTTAACACCCCAGGGAGCTTACAACAGAGAGAGAGAAAGGAAATACAAGCCAGGGTAAAGACCTGAATATATCGGTCCTTTCATTTACACGTCTTTAGATTTTATTTCAGGAAGGACAGGCAGGGGGATTAAGGGATTGTGCCCGCAAACCAGAGCAGCCGCCCATCCCTGGCTCAATTTCTGCATCTGATAACCTGAGATAGGAACAGTCCATAATCCAATAAGACCCCAAAGATCTACCCAGGACTGCAACACTTTCAACACACCTGGTCTGCCAAGTTTAGCCTGGTCTGCACTTTTAGAAGTGGGTCTTCTCCAGAGGAGCGGCATATAAGTCCGAACAAAATAAATAAATAAATAAAAATTTCAGCACTTCGAGACAATACTTCACTGGAAAAGCCCCATTTTTTTATTTTATTTTTTGTAAATGTGTTTAGATGAGCTATACTGAGGGTCTCAACTGTCCAGGACCCACCTGGCTCAATCATGCCAGGTTGAAATAGGAAAACCTGGCCAGGGCACACCTGTCAAACCAGGAGATCTCCCAGCTCCCAGCTTCCAACTCTGCCATTCTGCATTCTGCCCCCCCCACATATCGAATTCCCACAGGCTAACCCGGCATCTAAAAACGGAAGGCTTCCAAGCCGAATTCGCCTCCGCCTCTGCCACCCCCAGCAAGGTGAGAAGGGAGGGGAGATGCCTCGGGATGCCCTGCTTTTTGAAATGGGGGGAGTTCAAGGAAAATATACCAACCCTGGTTGAAGGCGCCGGGGCCACCACCGCTGTCACCGGGCAACGCTGCCGCCACCACAACGCTGCAAGAGAGGCAGCACCACGGGAGAATCTGCAGAGAAGAGAGAGGGAGAGGGAGAGAGAAAGGGGAAAAAAGAAAGAAAGGAGGAAAATACACACACAGAGAGAGGGAGAGAGACCCCAGGCAAAAGAGAGAGGGAGAGAGAAAGGGGAAAAAAGAAAGGAAGGAGGAAAAGAGGGAGAGAGAGAGAACGAGAGAGAGAGAGAGAGAGAGAGAGAGAGAGAGAGAGACAGACAGACAGACAGACAGACAGACAGACAGACAGACAGACAGACCCCAGGCAAAAGAGAAAGAGAGAGAGGGAGAGAGAAAGGGGGGAAAAGAAAGGAAGGAGGAAAACACACAGAGAGAAAGAGTGTGAGAGTGAGTGAGAGAGAGAGAGAGAGAGAGAAAGTGAGAGAGAGAGAGAAAGTGAGAGAGAGAGAGAGACCCCAGGCAAAAGAGAAAGAGAGGGAGAGAGAAAGGGGAAAAAAGAAAGGAAGGGGGAAAACACAGAGAGAACGAGAGAGAGAGAGAGAGAGAGAGAGAGAGAGAGAGAGAGAGAGAGAGAGAGAGAGAGAGAGAGAGAGACCCCAGGCAAAAGAGAGAGAGGGAGAGAGAAAGGGGGAAAAAGAAAGGAAGGGGGAAAACACACAGAGAGAAAGAGAGAGTGTGAGAGTGAGAGAAAGAGAGAGAAAGTGAGAGAGAGAAAGTGAGTGAGAGAGAGAGACCCCAGGCAAAAGAGAAAGAGAGGGAGAGAGAAAGGGGAAAAAAGAAAGGAAGGGGGAAAACACAGAGAGAGAACGAGTGAGAGAGAGAGAGAGAGAGAGAGAGAGAGAGAGAGAGAGAGAGAGAGAGAGAGAGAGAGAGAGAGAGAGAGAGAGAGAGAGAGAGAGAGAGAGAGAGAGACCCCAGGCAAAAGAGAGGGAGGGAGAGAGGAAGGGGGAAAAAGAAAGGAAGGGGGAAAACACACAGAGAGAGAGAGAGAGAGAGACTCTTGAGGAGGGCTTTGCTCTGCTGGCCCAGGGACCACGGGGAGAAGATCCGGCCGGGTCCCCCCACCCCACCCCACCCCACCCCACCTCCCACGGCAGCGGAGATGATGCCGGCCTTACCTTCGCAACGCTGCCCAGCCAGAGGAGGGTGAGCGCGTGCATGGAGGGGCTCTTGCCAACCGCCGCGGGCCGAGCCGTCGGGGAGAGCTGGAAGCAACGCCTGGCTGTCTCCGCGGGACATCGGGGTGGGGTGCGGAGGGCGGGGGAGGACGGCTCTACCTGCCGCCGCCGCCGCCGCCGCCGCCTCCGTCACCGTCACCGCCGCCGCCACCACCACCGGCAGCAGCAGCAGCAGCAGCCGAGCCGTGCGGCGGGCGCTCCACTCCCCACCACATGCTTACAGCGCCGGGGGCAGCCCGCCTTGGCATCCCCCCGCTGCAACGCCCCCAGCGGCGGGCACCGGCGCGGGGCAGCCCATCCCGACACACACACAGAGAGGGAGAGAGAGGGAGGGAGAGAGGGAGGGAGGGAGACGCGGCGCGGGGCAGCCCCCTTCCCCGCCTCCGCCCTGGCCAGCGCGCGCCTCCCGCGGAAAGGCGCGCGGAACAGGCGAGGCGCGCGGCTGCCCGGCTAACTGGCTGGCGATGAGGCGCGCCGAGCCTCCGCCCCCCCCCGGACGCACACACACACACACACACACACACACACACACACCGGGGGGCGACACGGGTGGGGGAGGGCGGAGAGGGGAGGGGAGGGGGGAGCCGCCAATCAGGAAGACCTCAAGAGAAGCGCGCCTTCCCTCAGGTCGGGCGAGAAGGCGCAATTCCAGCGCTTCCGCTCGGCCAGCCGAGCCGGGCAGCCGAGCCGGGCCGCTTTGTCCGCGCTCCAGCCCGTCCCGGGGCTGGCGGCGGAGCGCCTTTCCTTGGTTCTCCCTCAGCAAGCCCCCCACCGCCCCCCCCAGCCAATCACGGGGGCAGCAGGTGCGAGGCTACCGGGAGGGGGCGGCTGCTGGAAAGGAGCGCCAGCTCCCAGGTGGGGGGGGTCTCCAGGAACGAGGCGAGGTCAGAAACTCTGAGAGCCCCCCCTCTCCCCCCCCGGCGGTTCCCCCCCCCCAAGGTTCGTTCAAGGTAGGCCGAGAAGAAAATGATAACCAGCAGAAAGTTCAAAAAAATGAATCCACTTGCCTCCAGAAGTTGTGAAGGGGCCAACAGTGTGGAGGTTTGTAAGAAGAGATTGGACGACCATTTGTCTGAAATGGTGTAGGGTTTCCTGCCTGAGCAGGGGGTGGGACTAGATGACCTCCAAGGTCCTATTCTACTCTATACTAATACTATACTATTCTATACTATTCTATACTATACTATACTATACTACACTATACTATTCTATACTATTCTATACTATACTATACTATTCTATACTATTCTATTCTATACTATACTACCGGTATACTATTCTATACTGTACTATTCTATACTATACTATTCTATACTATTCTATACTATACTATTCTATACTATACTATTCTATACTATACTATTCTATACTATTCTATTCTATACTATACTATACTATTCTATACTGTACTATTCTATACTATACTATTCTATACTATACTATTCTATACTATTCTATACTATACTATTCTATTCTATTCTATACTGTACTATACTATTCTATACTATACTATTCTATACTATACTATACTATTCTATTCTATACTATTCTATTCTATTCTCTCATTTCATGTTACTGGAAGGATGGTGGGGCCACTGCTAAAAACCAGTGAGAAATCCAAGCGCTAACTGTAGCTTGCTTACACATTGGGCTTGTACGTGAGATAGATGGAGAGGCGGACAGGTGGTAGATTTTTGTAGACTAAAACGAAATGCAGATCCAGGTAATCCTCAATTCTTTCAGTGACTGATGGAAGTTACGATGGCACTGAAAAAAGTCACTTAATGACTGTTTTTCACACTTACGGCTGGAATCCCCAGATTACAATAGAAAAGTCCCTCTTGGGTAAATCATAATCTGTCATTGGTTTATTGTAAAAACACAATGGATGGGGTCACACAAGATCCAAAATTGTAAATCTAAGACAAAATCATTAACCACCCTGGATTTTGTATGGTGTAGAAGCTAGACCAGGCCTTCTTTAACAAGTCATGATTCTTTTAAAAAAGATTCCTGGTTTAATCATAGGTAAACCAAGCATATTCTCCAATTATTTTATCCGCCCCCACCCCATGCAAACAGTCCCCTGTCCTTTCCCACTAGTTTGTATCTCTGCTGAATTTCGTACAGTGCTGTGCTTGTTCAAAGAATAAAAAGGAACGTGCAGGCTTCTAAATGGAGTGATGCTCACACAAAGAAGTGGAGGTACAAATTAGCTTTACCCTGTGGGCATCTTTGCATTCACCCGTGAACCACAGATCCAGTTTGTCTGAAATGCAATTCTTGACCGACCGGCATGCCTGTTACTTCCCAACAGAGTTGTTGATTTGGAACAATGCCTTCTATAACCTTTTAAGCTTAGTTCTCCTTGCTAGAAAATGTCTCTTTGATCATATTGTCAAAAAGTGTTATGTGCTTCTCATAAATCTGAGAAGTCCTTGTCAACATTACCACTGAGGTGAGCCTAATTCTCACAGAGGTGCTAAGCAATGCATCTCAGCCATCACGCCTGGAGAACTTGCTGTACTGCTAGAGTCAACAAAGAACATTTTCAATACAGGTTTATTTACCATAAAAAAAAACCTCCCTGATTTTTTTTATGGTAAACATTTAAAAAAAAAAACAGATACAGGTAAATGAGCAGGCTCACACAGACAGCTACAAAAACTTTTGTTTTATGACAACCAGTAATCATCAGAAATAAAAAAAACAAGTTATCCTATAATATTTCCTTAAATTTGCAGGTATTTGTGCAGGTACAAATCTATAAATGATTACTTCGATTTAAAATGAAGTCTGAACATGAATGCGTTTATACAGTTACAGTAGCCCACTGTGCTGAGCCATAAAATATGGATTAGAAACCACAATGAGTAGATTTACACAGCATAACAAATCACAGGATGGTTTAGGATGATGTGTGTACTCAGCAACATCTTCCCATAATGGGGAAAGGCTGTCCCAAACCAGTATCTCTCCTGTTTCTGCTGGAACACCAAGAGTCCCTCCATCCTCCCAGATCCTGTTTTTAAATTGTTCCTACTTCCTATCCTAAAGTTCCTCCTAGCAGAGCACACATCATCTGCTTCTTGTAGAAATGAATGAATATTGCCAAAATTTTTCTTGGATGGATGGATGGATGGATGGATGGACGGACGGATGGACAGATCGATCTGTGAAATGAATCTGATAGCATTTGACTGAAAGTAGTTAAAACCTTTGTTAAGTCTCTTTTTTGGCTGACTTTAGGAAAGTTCTGATATTCTTGGTGGTGTGTAGCTTGCATTTGGAATTTTCAAGGGTAATGTCCTTTATCTAATTATTTTGGCAGAGAGAAGGTTTGGGAAATTTGGCAGCCGTGAAGACAGACTCTTCCACTCACTAGAAGGTTAAGGCAGAGGTGAGCAAATTGCCAGCAACTCTAACTAGGTGTGCAGGGGGATCTCATGGAGTAAAAAAACAGTGCCCATTTGCAGTTTATCTGAAATTGGTTTATAGTGGGAAATTACAGACACAAATCAAGCAAATTTAGTCAGTCCACCCTGTTTCCTGACCATAAACATTTAGTAAGTTCTTGTTGGGGGAAAGGTCATTTCTCTTTGTAGATCCTTCAGAGGAGATCTGTTTGAGATAAGATGGCCAGGTAGGGGATGTTTGTGTGTAGATGTGCTTGTGTGAGAGTGAGAGAGAGACAGAGGGAGGGAGGGAGATGGAGAGAGAGAGAGAGAGAGAAGCAAATATATCAGCAAAACAGGATACAAATTTACATACCGGTAGTTCTTGCAAATTCCCAAAGTGTTTGGTCTCTCTTGTTCTATTTGTGATATCATTTAGCAACTCTGAACCTAAGCATCAAATAAACAAGATATTTAGGCAAAGAAGAAATTCACTTCATTTTCCTTCTAGACTCTTAAGTTAGGCTTTAGAAGTGTGCTGCACAATCATTTTTTCTGCCTTCCTGATTTTTTTCCCATAAGCCACTTTCCTATGAAAATTGGCTGGACTGACAAACATCAAAATAAGCACATCTTCTATCTAAATATCTGCTCGTATGATTTCTTGATTTTCAGTGAGCGCGTACAAAGATTTCCTGAAACCAAATTTTTATGGGTCAAAAGTTGTGAGTCTTGTTGCTTTATATGTTAACCAGAATCAACACCAATATCTACTAGGCATCTTCATTGATCTTTACCTGTTATTTGGTAAAGATGGTAAGATGCTTAAAGTTAGGGAACTAGCATCTACACTAGATTTGATTATATTATTAGTTTTTATTTAGATTAATTGGTGTAAACCAAACCGGGCAAATACCAGCCTTGTAGGATTGAATTTGCCTTTTAAGACAATTCCAATATCCATCAATCAGAGCCTGGTTCCAAAGATGTATATTTAGAGCTGAGAATTCGCAATTCAGGAAAGTACTTAGTATCTCCATTCATTTAATGGACTATTTTAAATGAACGGAGATCACAGCCTGCTTCATTTTAGCAATATAATTCATGGTATTAGAAAGTTACTACAGTCATTACAAAAAATCAGGGGACAGAAATTCTTCCCTATCTATCACAGGCTGCTGAGAGATCTACCATAAAATTATACCTATTCTCTGTTTGTGTCTAATATAGAACTTTGATGATACTGTTTTTGTTAGCCTATATAAAGTGAATAAAGGCTGAGTTTACACATGTATGTTTATTGTTCAAGTGCTGCAACTTCATCTGATAGCATGTTGTTGAGAAATAGCAGGCTAAGATCAAATACAAAAACAACTACCAAAACAAACCAGGATGGAGGAGAAAAGTGATGGGTAATTTTGGTCCTTTTCTTGGCTTCTCTTATAATTTTAACCACCGCAAGGGGCCTACAGTAGTGATATCATCAGCAATGAGTGGGATGGATTATTAAGAAAATTATTAAGAAAACCAAGATCATGGCATCCAACCCTCTCAATTCCTGGCAAATAGATGGGGAAGAAATGAAGATAGTGACAGATTTTATCTTCCTGGGCTCCAAGATCACCACAGATGGGGACTGCAGCCAAGAAATTAAAAGACGCTTGCTCCTGGGGAGGAAAGCTATGGCAAATCTAGTCAGCATACTAAAAAGCAGAGATATCACCCTGCCAACAAAAGTACGTATAGTCAAGGCCATGGTTTTCCCAGTTGCAATTTATGGCTGTGAAATTTGGACCTTAAGAAAGGCTGAGCACCAAAGAATTGAGACCTTTGAACTATGGTGCTGGAGAAGACTCCTGCAAGTCCCCTGGACTGCAAGGCGATCAAACCGGTTAGTCCTAGAGGAGATCAACCCTGACTGCTCTTTAGAAGGCCAGATCCTGAAGTTGAAACTCAAGTCCTTTGGCCACCTAATGAGAAGGAAGGACTCACCGGAGAAGAGCCTGATGCTGGGAAAGATGAAGGGCAAGAGAAGAAAGGGACGACAGAGAATGAGGTGGCTGGACGGAGTCACTGAAGCAGTAGGCGTGAGCTTAAATGGACTCCAGAAGATGGCAGAGGACAGGAAGGCCTGGAGGAACGTTGTCCATGGGGTCGCGATGGGTCGGACACGACTTCGCAACGAGCAACAATATTGCCTGTTCATTGAGTTCCATGCATGAAAGTTTCATTGAGAATTATCTAACTTAAGAGTAATTAGGGGAGTCAGTTTGTTGTAGTGGTTAAGGCACTGGGAGACTTTGATTTCTACTTTCATCTTGCATACAAACCTGATCTTGCATACAAACCTTGGGCCAGTGCTTTTCTCTCAATGAAGAAAACTGCATGGACTAGTTTAGGCAGGACAAGGAAGGGAGAATGGGAGGAATGGGGAAAGGAAAGGAAAGGAAAGGAAAGGAAAGGAAAGGAAAGGAAAGGAAAGGAAAGGAAAGGAAAGGAAAGGAAAGGAAAGGAAAGGAAAGGAAAGGAAAGATGTTAAAAGATGATCATCAAAATATTCCCATTTTACCACTGGATTTTAGCTGCATGAGTAGAAATTTGGCTTAGAAGAGATGGTGCTTATTAAAATTAGAGTGCTAGGAAATCACTCGTGGATCTGTTTTTCTCTCACTTCCTTATTGGAGATGGTGGAGGTGTCAGTTCCTGGTCTATTTCTAGGGCTATATTAAAAAGGGGAAATGTGATGCAGAGCACAGCAACAGCAGCACAATCCCAGGAAAAGACAACTTTGATTTAAGGAGCTGCTGACAGGTAAAATGTGCACACCCACACATGTTCCAAATCAGCTTTTTCCCCTTGAATCTAGACGGCTGTATAATCCAGGTTATATTTTTCCCTTTCTATATTTTCCAATAATTCTGAAGCCTCCCATGTTGCCTGTGCTGAAAAAAGGCCCTTGGGAGGAGTTTCCTCTTCATATCTTACTTTGAGATTTAATGGAAATGTGTTACAGACCCCTGGAAAGAATATTGTGTTTTGAAAGATAAGGACATTCTTTAAAAAAATTCCTTGGACCTCTTAGGAACCACAGAAATGTAAGAAGACCGTGCTCTACTGGTGAGAATTTCTCTTCTGTGAAAGAAATGGACTGGCACTTAGAGCAGAAGTTCACAAAGGCTGGATTCATGCCTTCAGACCTATATAGAAGAATACTTTATTTGGTCAAGTGTGACTAGACACACAAGGAATGTGTCTCTGGTGCAGAAACTTGCAACATACATGCAAAGCAACAGAGTAATGATAACCATAATAAGATACCGAGGTGATTCTTCCTAATCATGGAACATCTAAATCAGACATGTCAAATACAAGGACCGGGGGCCGGATGCGGCCCACGAAGTGGTTTCATGTGGCCCGTGAAGCCATCCTGGAAACAGTGAGGGAACGGCCCCCGCTGCCTTGGCCTTGGCTCATGTCGGCCGGGAGCCAATGTACAATTTTGTGGTGGCCATCTATGCTGAAACGCATTCAGTCTTAGCTCCATAAGCCCCCCCCATGGCCTGAGAGGAACAGTGAGGCTCCTCTAGTGGACCATGCCTTGGCACTTGCCCTGGTCCCACTCCCTTCTGCCAGAGACCCTCAGATCTGTCCCACTCCTGCCCAGGCCCCCATAGGCACCCTTGATGTGAATGATGTAGAACTGGCCACGCCCACCCAGTAGGCCACACCCACTCCACCACGCCTACCCAGTAGGCCGCACCCACTCTGACCACACGCACCCGGCCCCCTGAGGGCAACAGCAATGCTGATGTGACCCTCAATGGAAATTGAGTTTGACACCCCTGATCTAAATGGTAAATTGGTGCAGAGAATAAGGAAGGTGAATAGCAATAGCACTTAGACTTATATACTGCTTCACAGAGCTTTACAGCCCCCTCTAAGCAGTTTACAGAGTCAGCCTGTTGACCCCAGCAATCTGGGTCCTTATTTTACCGATCTCGGAAGGATGGAAGGTTGAGTGAACCTTGAGCCGGTCAGGATCGAACTCCTGGCAGTCATCCGAATAAGCCTGCAATACTGCATTCTAACCACTGTGCCACCTGATAGAAATATTCCTATTACATAGGAAAGAGGGATTAATGTTTGCTCTTGTTTTTTTGTTTTTTCTAAACCGGGAAAACTGCTAAAATGAAACCCCAAACGTCTCCCCAGTCTCTGGATTAAGTTCTACATTCTGAGAAGCATTAAAACATTTGTAATTGGAATGGAGATGTTTTCTCTGAAGAGTATTAATATTTACACATTACCAAGACTCATAAATTGCTGGCAAGTGCCAAGCAATAAAGAAGTATCTCAGTACAACTGTTTTTTCCCCACATGTTTGCCATAGTTTTATGACAGTATTGAAAAATGCTTGCAAAACTTTCTAATCATGATGGAACAAAGGATCCCAAACTGAAAATTCATTTCAGAGCAAAAAAAAACAAAACAAAAAACCTACAGCAAAATCCAACTTGTCTGAGCAAGAGATGCCTTTGATTAATTATATTTAAATAGCAATTTTCTGCTTCCATGATTTTCCAATGCCATTCTAATTTGATAATATTTACTCTCTAGAACAGGGGTGTCAAACTGCCAGCCCACGGGCCGGAGACGTCACGTGGAAGCTGCGCCCACCCCATTGCCGGCAATGGCAAAACCAGCCCGATGCATTGCGCAACATCAGATGACATCGCGAGTTTGACATGCCTACTCTAGATATTGTTTAATATTCTCTCTCTTGGGTACCACAAATGAAGTTCCTGTCAGCCACAAGCAGCCAGAACCACTTTGGAATAGCCTCAAGCAGAAGTTTTATTGCTAGTCACTTATATTACAAGAATCTCACCAGACTGTTGCATTCACTTGGGAATGGACCGATAAGGATTCTGGGAGTGGACAGGCTTGGGCTGCTTTCTGCAATACTCTAAGCTCAACCTCCTTTTAACTCCTTCCTTCAATCTAACTGGATATTCCAACACATCACTATTTTTCTTGTATTGCACTGTACTGCACTGCATTGTATTGCATTGTAAACTTAATTCTGAACTTGATCACAGCAGCAAGACTGCTGGTGGGACAATACTGGAAGAAGCCAGAAATACCACCTATTGAAGAATGGACTTTGAAAGTAATAAATCTGGCAGAAATGGCGAAAATATCAGCATATTTGAAGGATCGCTCAAATGAACAATACATGATAGACTGGAAACAGTGGATAGAATACATTCAAGAGAAACACCAATCAAATAAAATGTATCTGGCGTATAGTTGAGGCTTGACGTGAGGAGTGAAGAATGTTTACCAAATTTGAATCGATTGTATTGGGTTGGAGAGCAGGTAGCGTGAACTTTCCCCGGGTTTACGTATACAAAGACCAATACTTACTGTTGTATTTTATGATTTATGATGACTGCTTTTTAGTATGCTATTATGATTAATGTTGATTGCTTTAATAAAAATTTTATTAAAAAAAAAAAGAATCTCACCAGACTGTTGCATTCACTTGGGAATGGACTGATAAGGATTCTGGGAGTGGACAGGCTTGGGCTGCTTTCTGCAATACTCTAAGCTCAACCTCCTTTTAACTCCTTCCTTCAATCTAACTGGATATTCCAACACATCACTATTTTTCTTGTATTGCACTGTACTGCACTGCATTGTATCGCATTGTATCTAATTGTACTTTTATTTTATTATCTTTGGCTGCCTCATCTAGATGTCAAAACAGAAACAAATGCTGCATTTCCATGCTGAGTGCTTTAGAACCCGCATTCTGTTCCTTGGAAACATTTTCAATCTGTCTTTGCTAAAAGCAGTGCTTGAATTTGAAAAGAGCTTAACAGACCTTTTTTTCTCCCCTAGCATCACCAATAAGGCATCAAAGAAATTGAAGAAAAAAAATGACTAGAAAGGGGAATTCCAAGTATGGAAACCAAAGCAGAATACCTTTAAAATGCACAAATACATACAATTCATTTGGACAGTTTCCAGACATCACGATCTTCTGTTGTCATGCTCCAGAAAAATGAGCAAGAAAGAAGCTGTGACAGACTTTTTTTTGCCTTTTGTCCACAACAGAAACATTAATAACGATGAATAGCATGATAAAATTCTCATTATCTAGTAGATAAATGTGAGGAAGGGAGTTTGACAGTGGGTGGTCAAATTTATATTTTTAAAGGGTTATATTTTAGAAGTGTTTCTGGAAGCTTGCCAGGATATTTTTTTTTTAAAAAAAAGAGATAACTTTGAATTTGTAAAACCCATCTCTATTTCACTCTCTCTTTAAAAAGAATGTTAGAATGACACACCTTGAATTATGATCAGAGACCAGAACTTTATTTCTATACAGAAATGTCCATGGTTTTCCAATTAAGACTTCTGGAATCAACAAACAGATAAATAAATACAAAGTGTTATTGTTGAATCCTTTTTTATTTTTAAATCCTCTTTTTCAGCTGAAAGGGTATTCAGAGTAGCTAAGATATACTGTAGGCAACCATTTCTGACATTCAAAAGGCTTTTTTTTTTTCCCTAATGGGACCGAACAGCACACATTTGATGCATGCAGTTATATCCTCCTGATGCCTTCTGGGTGATTTCAATACAACTCCCAGCTATGACAGCAGAGCTTGAAACGCATTTAAATCCAGGTAAGTTTAAAACCTCTAAAAACCATTCTAGCTGACTTTCATTATTATAGTTGTTGGGATCAAATTGTGCACTTCCTACAGGGAACCAGTATTTCCTTCCTTGAATTGGTCCCGAATCTTTCTGTGTTGAGATTCAATGACTGACTTTCAATTTTGAGACCTAGACTTGTGAGACAGGGAGAACATCTTTCTGCAATGTGCTCTCTGTGCCATGTATGATGTAAGAGCTGGATTGTGTCTCCCCTTAGTCTCCTTCATTCCACACAAAATAATTACTGTAGACTTTCTCCACTGATGAGAATCAAGGGAGTGGAGAGTCAACGGAGAGTCAGTGCATCACAATGTACCGATGATGTTTGTTACTCCTGCAAGCAAACAATCAAACTCAGAGAGCACCAAAGATTCCACCATTCAACCTGAAGTACAGATGTTCTCTTTTATTAGAGAATGAACTCTGCTGGCCATTCCTCCCATGATTGCAACAAGATGGAAAGGCTGACAGTAAATGACAGTTGAGAGAGAGGAGGAACCAGATGGAACTTTCCTCTGTTTTACAATACTGTGCATATATTATTCCATAGAGGAACATAACTATTTACAAATGCATTTTAAATCCTATTTGCAGATCTTGGTTGTAATACCATTGAATGCAGCTGGAAAACTGAGGTTGATCCCTGCATTGGAATAATCAGTCGTTTTTCAGAACGGGAACATAATTTCATTTCCTGATTGAAATTTGGCGCTTGTGAAATTTCAGATCTCCCAATTGCTGAGGTATGCAAATCCAAACACATACCACCGAATGCAGACACAATAAGAAATTAAGTAAGTGCTGTTACAGCAGCCTCTAAAAACAATGGTTTGTAAAATAACTTCTTCAGCATGGCAAAATGTTTTACTCTGGGACTGCATACAAAAGAGTCAGTTGTCAGTTTTGTGGCATACAAAGAATTTTATTTCCAAACAGGGAAAACAATGTGGTTAACTGAGAAATCAAGAACTGAAAATTAGAAACAGACACAATGCATTACAAAGGAAGATCGTACTGTACATTTCACTGCAGTTCGGTTTGGACAACTAAAGGATAACACTACTGAAGATGCAGCTAGTTGTATTGTGCAAGTTATAGAATTAACTGCTCCTTCACTTCCTTTGAACAGCTGGTTTAAAACAAAACATCATGCCACTGTCAATGCGATGTGGGCAGAGCTACATTCAAAACAGTGGCATAACAAGCAGCGAGATGGGCAGCAAACAAATGTAATAAATAAACAAATAGTGTTAATATTGTGAAAAATTAGAAATAATGCAGAGTAATGAGCAAGATGGAAATCTGACAACTAATTACTTGCATCCAGTTTCTTATCCTACTACCTAAAGTCTTTTCAATGTGAAAAGTACATACAAAAATAAATTGTATCAAGAGAGGCAGTTTGCGAAAACAATGCACGTTGCTTGCAGAGGATACAAAAATATTAGGAAAATGCAAAAGAGAAAATGTAACAGAATTTGCCTATGAACTTAAAAAATATCTGTTCTGGTTGTTGTGTTAACCAAATTAAGATGGGGAGGGAGAGATGTTATATTTACTTTATATTTACTTTACCTGGGTTGATACTGTGACTGAATTATGTGAAGCAAAATCAAAGACCCACGCACTCTATCTCTTCCTGTTATATGTCATTTATAACCCACAATAATTCTGTATTTTCCTTTCTTATCCCCAGATTTCAACATCCATGACTAGGAGATATCAGCATACTAATCGTGTGAATTCTACCATTCTGTAGACCAGGGCTTTTCAACCAGTGGTACGGGTACCACCTATGGTACACTGGCACCTGGCAGGTGGTACACGACCATCCTAGAAAAGTGGTAGCGGGGGAGGGGAATGAGCTGAACCGGTGGCAGCACCGCACAAGCCTGAGCGAGAGATGGCTGGAGCTGCAGGGCTGTTAGGGCTCAGCAGAAGCGCCAGGATCAGCACCAGGCTCCAGCTGGAGCTCGGCACTGATCCTGACGCTTCTGCTGAGCCCAGAAGAAGCACCGATCAGCTGGAATGTTGCAGCATCTCCAGGGTCTTGTGATTTACATTCAGATGCTCGGCAACTGATTCATATTTATAACAGTCACAGTATCCCAGGGTCATGTGAAGTGACCAAAACCTGCTGCAACCACCCAGCAGACGGGGGGAATAAAAACCAAACACCCCCCCCACCCCACCCCCGCTGCCAATCCTCAACAGAAATGCTCACAACAATGAAAACCTCAGACAGGAGGAAGAACATCGCTGGGTGGGTGGGCAGGCAGGTCTCTTGCTCGGCTATGGCTTGGGGGCACTTTTTTCAGTGCCATTGTAATTTTGAACAGTCACTAAGCGAACTGTTGTAAGTTGTGGACTACCTGTACTTTATCACTTTTTTTCCTTTGGGGGGGGGTCATCAACACCTTGCTAGGCGACTGGTGGTACTTGGATGTTGCCATATCCTAAAAGTGGTACAATGGGTGAAAAGGTTGAAAAGCCCTGCTGTAGACTCAGAAAAGGTAATTGAGCGGTAGCAAAAGTATTCTTTTCCTAGATACATTCTTCTCGAAGAATGATGATGCGATGTGAAAGCATCCTAGTTTGGACAGCAGCCAGCCATCTGGGAACCCTTTGCACGTACCTGAAATAGATTGGGAGGAGGGCATGTTGAGGTGAATAGCTTCCTGGTTTTACCTGAAAGCTTTGTTGGTGGCTGCAGGCCACTTGAGCTGTTGCCAAATGAAACACCTGCCTCGACTTTGGATGCCTGCCAGTTTTATATCAGATTCTATTACTTGAGTTATGGTGTCTGGAGACCTCTTCCATGGCTTATTGTTGTACATCTTTTTCAAGCGAATGCTTCACTGAAAGATGTTTGGAATCTGAAGGCTTATCTACCTACACGACTCCATCCTCTTGATCCAGCTTCCTACCGCATTCGTTGCCCTGACATGGCCACGTTAGATCCAGGAAATAATTTACCTGAAGATTTCACAGCACAGGCTTGAAAGATAAATGAGTAAATAAAGACAACTTTAAAAAATTAACTCTTTGCTAGTCATTCCACAAGAATCTATTGATGCAGGTGTAACTTTCATGGAAGTTATCCCCAGATTCCATTTTTTCAGAAGAATAGAGCACCGTATCAAATGTATGTCTGAGATTGCCACGAGAACAACTAAGGCCAATTCAACCTTTATAAAACAATGTTTAGCTCCCACAGGTACATTTTGCATTTATCATTTGCTTTCTGAGAGGAATTAGAGAATAACTTAATTATACATTTTTTCACTGTCTCGCAACAAAAATCCGCTGTGCTTCTGTATCCCCATGGGATCAGATAGCTAATTATAATATCTAAGGATATAGAAGCTGACAGATAACAGCATTTCCATTCTATTCTACAACTTCTATAAAGTTATTGTTACTGCTATGATGGCCATGAAATCCTGAACTTCACTTAATAGTACTGTATAGACTTCGGTGTGAAAACTTGAGTCCTCCAGGACAATGGGCTTCTAAACAGTCTAGCATTTAAGAAGATGGCATCCAGCAAAAGCTTGTTTGTTTAAATTCCAGTTAAGAGATGTCAGCACAGTTGCAAAAGTTGTATTATACTCACATAAGTATTCTTAACTTAATTGTATCCTTGTGTACAAACCTATTTTAGCCACAAGAGTCAAAGATGAAAAGACTAAACCAATATAATGTTAAAGCTGATTTCAGATGGCTGATACAACATGAAAGTACTTATTAGGTCTTATTAAATTAAACAGTAAGCCTCTTTGAACATAGAAAATGTTCAGTTTTTAAGGAGATACTACAACTGATATCATTTGGAAATTTATTTTCTAGAGAATTGAGGAAATCTGCCATTTTGCCATAACATAATTCCCCGAATATAAGACCCATCCAGAAAACAAGCCCTAGCCTGATTTTTTGGGGTGCGCCTAATATAGCCCTACCCCAAAAATAAGCCTGGGGGATGGGGCACTTGGCCAGTCGGATCACCCAGATACTGTGTTTCCCCAAAAATAAGCCCTAATGTGCCTTTTGGAGCCAATATATATATTGGCTCCAAAAGGCACATTAGGGCTTATTTTTGGGGAAACACAGATGATATATATATCATCTGTGTTAACTTGTGGCTCAATAGGTTAAAGCATCTGCTTAGCATGCAGACTGCCCAGGTTCGAATCCCGGAAGGGTGAGTTCTGACTGAAGAGAGTTAAGAAACTCGAAATGGCTATATCAGAAATCCCTTATTTCTTTGTCAACAATTTTAAACAACATATATATATATATATTTGTGCTTGTAAGATGGCTCTGGGTTGAGCTGAAACAAGCAAAAGGAAAGAATGATTCCTTCCTCCCATATTTGGGTTTACAGGGTGCAATCTAAAAAATAAACACTTGACACATATCCTTACTCCCTGACTACTGACAAAGCGGGAGAGAACTTGTGGCTCAATAGGTTAAAGCATCTGCTTAGCATGCAGACTGCCCAGGTTCGAATCCCGGAAGGGTGAGTTCTGACTGAAGAGAGTTAAGAAACTCGAAATGGCTATATCAGAAATCCCTTATTTCTTTGTCAACAATTTTAAACAACATATATATATATTTGTGCTTGTAAGATGGCTCTGGGTTGAGCTGAAACAAGCAAAAGGAAAGAATGATTCCTTCCTCCCATATTTGGGTTTACAGGGTGCAATCTAAAAAATAAACACTTGACACATATCCTTACTCCCTGACTACTGACAAAGCGGGAGAGAACTTGTGGCTCAATAGGTTAAAGCATCTGCTTAGCATGCAGACTGCCCAGGTTCGAATCCCGGAAGGGTGAGTTCTGACTGAAGAGAGTTAAGAAACTCGAAATGGCTATATCAGAAATCCCTTATTTCTTTGTCAACAATTTTAAACAACATATATATATTTGTGCTTGTAAGATGGCTCTGGGTTGAGCTGAAACAAGCAAAAGGAAAGAATGATTCCTTCCTCCCATATTTGGGTTTACAGGGTGCAATCTAAAAAATAAACACTTGACACATATCCTTACTCCCTGACTACTGACAAAGCGGGAGAGAACTTGTGGCTCAATAGGTTAAAGCATCTGCTTAGCATGCAGACTGCCCAGGTTCGAATCCCAGAAGGGTGAGTTCTGACTGAAGAGAGTTAAGAAACTCGAAATGGCTATATCAGAAATCCCTTATTTCTTTGTCAACAATTTTAAACAACATATATATATATATATTTGTGCTTGTAAGATGGCTCTGGGTTGAGCTGAAACAAGCAAAAGGAAAGAATGATTCCTTCCTCCCATATTTGGGTTTACAGGGTGCAATCTAAAAAATAAACACTTGACACATAGCCTTACTCCCTGACTACTGACAAAGCGGGAGAGAACTTGTGACTCAATAGGTTAAAGCATCTGCTTAGCATGCAGACTGCCCAGGTTGGAATCCCGGAAGGGTGAGTTCTGACTGAAGAGAGTTAAGAAACTCGAAATGGCTATATCAGAAATCCCTTATTTATTTACTTATTTATTTTTTAGATTGCACCCTGTAAACCCAAATATGGGAGGAAGGAATCATTCTTTCCTTTTGCTTGTTTCAGCTCAATCCAGAGCCATCTTGCAAGCACAAATATATATATGTTGTTTAAAATTGTTGACAAAGAAATAAGGGATTTCTGATATAGCCATTTCGAGTTTCTTAACTCTCTTCAGTCAGAACTCACCCGCTTTGTCAGTAGTCAGGGAGTAAGGATATGTGTCAAGTGTTTATTTTTTAGATTGCACCCTGTAAACCGAAATATGGGAGGAAGGAATCATTCTTTCCTTTTGCTTGTTTCAGCAAAAAACTATTAAGAGCTCTTAAAGCATCTTTTTAGAAACAAAAACATATTAAGCTCCCCCGCTTTGTCAGTAGTCAGGGAGTAAGGATATGTGTCAAGTGTTTATTTTTTAGATTGCACCCTGTAAACCCAAATATGGGAGGAAGGAATCATTCTTTCCTTTTGCTTGTTTCAGCTCAACCCAGAGCCATCTTGCAAGCACAAATATATATATGTTGATTCTGACTACTGACTACTGACTACTGACTACTGACAAAGCGGGAGAGAACTTGTGGCTCAATAGGTTAAAGCATCTGCTTAGCATGCAGACTGCCCAGGTTCGAATCCCGGAAGGGTGAGTTCTGACTGAAGAGAGTTAAGAAACTCGAAATGGCTATATCAGAAATCCCTTATTTCTTTGTCAACAATAAAATTTTATATATATATAAGACTGGGTCTTATTTGGGGGAAAACACGATATTTGCAGTTATATGGACAGTCTGGTCTTATCATAATCTCTAATGTAGCATATTTAGCAACCAATGAATGTTGAACTCTATACATTAAAAGAGAAACCATCTGGGGGGGGACACAATATTCCACTTTCTTAATTTCATATAGAACAACCAAATGAGCAGGAAAAATTATGGGAAAGATGAAAATAAAATAAGAAACAATGACAACTAGGTAAATGTTGAGAAAAAACTGCAGTTTTCCAAAGCTGGACAATCCATAATTGTCCAAAGGTCTTCAATCTGAAAAGAATTACCAATGACATCCTTTCGTATCATATTTGTTCAGCAATCTACCATAAATCTCAGAAACCCTCTTTTTATTTTTATTTATTTAATATTTTCCCTTTTGCAATAGTGATTTGCAATAAATTGCTACAGTTTGAGATGCTAAGCTTGCAAGTTAAGATTAAGAGAGTCTCAAACTGTCTGGGCAAATGAGAGATGTACTTTAGGAATGTGGCAAATCTCCAAGACAAAGAAAGATTCTTATTATTGTTTGTGGCCTCCATTGCCAGAATAATGAAGGAACTCTGAGCATCAGCATGACAAATTAAGAATTAAGAAAGAAAAACAACAAGAAAAAAAACAGTTTAGCACTTCTTTGGGAAAACCTTCCTGCTCAGATTTATTTTCCCAAACATACAATTCATGTAATTAACTACTGGATTATCAGGGAGCTTAATATGTTTTTGTTTCTAAAAAGATGCTTTAAGAGCTCTTAATAGTTTGTTTTTAAAAAATCACACGCTAATAAATTTAAAAGTTAAAATTGTAAATACATTCTCAAACTGAGCTTGACTGCTAGTGATTTCATGGAAGTGATTTGTTACTGCTTTCTTCTAGAGTTGGTTTCTCCTTCCTTCCTTCCTTCCTTCCTTCCTTCCTTCCTTCCTTCCTTCCTTCCTTCCTTCCTTCCCTCCCTCCTTCCTTCCTTCTTTCCTTCTCAAGTTGGTGGATTTTCCCAGTGATCCCTCCATTCAGCTACTGATCAAATTCAACCCTGCTGATCTTTTTCAAAATCAACTAACCTGGATTTAGTTTACAGTATTGAGAAATGTCTGAACTGTGTATGCTTTACCCTTTAGACAGAAAACTTTTTTTTTAATCTTATGTTCCATATAATCAAACAACAAGGTAAAATTTGAGAAAACCTCCCAATAATGGGCCTTCAGAACTTGGAGGCTCCTTCTACATAAGGCTGAGGGGACAGGCTTGAACAGTTTCAAATTGGCAAGTACAAATGAGTGATGGAAGCACTCCATCACTTTATAACATGCATTACCGTATATGCATTGCATGCCAACAAAAGGAGCATAATCTCACTGCTTGGATTCATCTTTTTGGTGATGGTGACCCCTTCTCTAGATGCTTGCAAATTTTCACAGCAGTTAACATTTTATTCAGAAGTTTTCTGATGTCATTGTTGAGGAGAATGTCTGTGATTAAGTTGAAATGCTGAGAAATAGAAGATTATTGTGGTTGGAAGAACACAATTCGAGGTTTGGGTGGTGTGGTTAGCTATGGTACTATAAAGCTAAGGTTAATAATGCAGATTACAAAAATGATTTTGTCAGACGTGACATGTAAATCAAGGTTGGGTCTGTGACTTTCATCACAAGAAGCATATTATAGAAGATTTTTTTTCCAATCTAGCAACACCCATAGTATTTTCTGATGATCTTTGCTTTCTATAAGTTCTTCATAGCATCATGGCTATCCCAGGCTGTTTCTGTCCCACTTCTTCATGGTTTCCAGGCTGTTTCTCACAATCCTGCACAATCCTACTGTTTCATGGCAGCCTTCCACACCTATACAAAGTCAGATCCTCCTTAGCTTCTGAGCTCAGAAAAAGTCAGCCCGCGAGAAAAAGTGAAGAAGATCATGGAGATGAATAACAGTGGTGAGGTAGAAAATGACTTAACTTTATGCTCCCCCTATATAAAATGAGGACTAGGGTCTCATGTGGCCCACTAAAGCCAGGGATGTGAACCTCTCAAACTTGCTATTAAAAATAATTGTTCTATCAGAAATAAAACAATTAAATATACGGGAAATAAATATAAGTGCTTGCGTACAGCACTTATGTTTTGAAGGGGAAAATGTGTTCTAGACAGGATAAGGGCGCTTGCATAGCATCTGTCAACCCGTATTATTATTGCAACTGGATTTAATTTATTTATCTTCAATGAAATGCAGTTTTGATCTTTTCTCCCCCCTTCTTTGACTTAGCTTTGCCCACTTTGGGGAGTGTGGCCTCTGGTCCATTACTCAAAGTTCAAACCCAGTCTTTAATCCCAAAAGGTTTTGAATCACTGGTTCCCCCTCTGGCCTGGTGGAGGAGCCGGTTGAAGTCAAATTCAATTGCCTCCTCAATTGGCACCTATACATACAGAGAGCGAGGAGAACCCCCTCCTCCATCATCTTCACCTCTGCACCATCCCTCGTATCCTGGATCCCTTTGAAAAGAAGTGATGATTTAAAAATATAGGTTAATGAAAAGAAAATCCTAACCAGGAACGTTAATCAGAACCATATTGGATATTACCTCCCTTTAGCATTTATTTCTTAAAAAAAAATCAAAGCCCATGAAAATGTAATCTTTTGTGCTCACATAGAAGAATGTGGTGGTCTCAAAGAGCATGTTTATTTTTCAAACAAAAGAGAGACAAGCCACCGGTGCAGCTCTACTCCTTCCAATGTCTTCATTGTGGTCTAATTAATCAAGTCAAAGTGAATTTTAGAAAACAGTAACCTTTTGCCAAATACATAAAAGAGATGTCTACTGTTGACAGTTAAATAAACAATGCATTTAAGGCAAGGTTTGTTTGGGAAGGTGGAGGGGGGAGCTTTTGCTGATTCAGAGCTTTTTGCAATTTTTTTTCCCACCCATCATTTTCTTCCAGAGACTAAATATAAATGTATCGAGTACTTCATCAGCAACGCTTCAATCTAAGAGACTGGTGAGATCCTTTTGACAACAGTTCTCGTCCCATTTTGAGCTACTTGTGTTTCAGTCCCATTGGTTTCAATGGGTGCACAATCTGCACAATTCAGTTCAGAAGGTTTATTCTCACACTGTTGGAATTAAATAGCCAACTTCATTAACAACACTAGAATCATTGGATTATTCATTGGGATAATACTGCATTATTTTTTTTAACAAATACTATTGATGGTGCTTTATTTCTGATAGGGATGGCAGAATCTATCAACTCTGATCCATCCTGTAGGAGGAGGGAACTCATTTGTTTGTACACTATTTTACATATAAAAGCAAAGGATAGCGCTATTTATACATGTTGTTCTGCTCCTTGTTTATTCAAATTATAGCTTGACATCTGCATCATGATGGTTTTCTAATTTTGCCAAAAAAGAACATAAAATATTTTCATGAAGCAATTATGCAGTTGCACTTGTAGCCCTGTGTAAAAACTCTGACATTAACCTATCAAGCCCTAAGTAATCTGGAACAAGAACTAACCATGATCTAAGTAAAGACCTCTACCCTATTTGTATTTCAATTTTGAGCAGAAAACAACATGGTGCCTTCAAGGTCCAAGTTCACATAATTCCCAGTGTTCATTATTAATTGAGTTCTGAAGTTAAACATCAAAGAAAAACAACCAAGATGGTTCGCTCTTTAAAAAAAAATACAGTCCAAATTGGAGGGAGGGAGGGAGGGAGGGAGGGAAGGAAGGAAGGAAGGAAGGAAGGAAAGAAGGAAAGAAGGAAAGAAGGAAAGAAGGAAAGAAGGAAAGAAGGAAAGAAGGGAGCAGAGAAAATAGGTAGAAGTGAAAGAAGAGGAAGGAGAGAAATATATAGCAGAGAAAGCCAGGGAAAGAATGAGAAGGGGGAAAGAGAAGAGACAGGAAAGAAAAATGGAGAAGACAGGAGATAGTGGGAAAGGGAAATGGGAGGGGTGAGCAGTAGGTAGGAAAAGAAAGAGGGAGAGATAAAGAACAAGAAAGAATTCATATTGTTTCTTGTATGTGGTCTTACTGAAATGAGAGCCCAAGAGAAGGAACCGGGAACTTTCTCTGAAGCTCTGCCTCATTGTTTACATGTCCTTTCAAAAATAAAGGTGGGTTGCCTTGTGATATGATTATTCCACATTCACAATAGCCCTGGGGATCTCCCTGACACATGCAAGGCTGGAATTTGCTTCTTAACGTAGACCAGGTTTTCCAACCATTTTTCAACTCGCACAGATCCACATGGTGTTGTTTTGGTTGATTTAGGAGAAGCAGGACAGAGTTCCACAGGGGAAATGTATAGTGTTCTCAAGAATCTTTGGTTTCAAAGCTGGGCAGGTCTCCTGAATTTTGGGGTGGCTCTTCTCAAAGGCCTCCTGTTGTGGACACCCTCGAGTGGCCTGTTAGCTGCTTCAGGAGACCATTTGTTTTTGTAGTGTGATACAAATAAAGATTTTTATTAAAGAAAATAGAGGAGTGGAAGCCCAAGGGGTCGTCCTCCAACATCAATGGACAGTGGAATCTGATTAACTTGTAGGGTACTGAGTCAAAGCTTAGACCATAGAAAGCTTATAACATTCCATGTTTGCTTTCTGCTGCTGCCTGTTCTTGTTCCAGTTAGAAATCTTGCTTATTTTTGGTGGTGAGAAAACATTATCTTCTAAAAACCATCAAGTAATTATGTTTATGATGGAAGCAATCTGATGACTTGGGTTTTAAATGGGGATTTCGGCCAAATTATTTAATTCATTTTTAATTATTTTAAATTTTGTATATCTATATGTTTTTTAAATTTTAGGCTGTACACTGCCCCGAGTCCTTCGGGAGAGGGGCGGTATAGAAATTTGATTAATAAATAAATAAATAAATAAATAAATAAATATAATTAATAACAATACAATAATAAATACAATAAAACCTAAACTGCGTGTAGAGGCATCCTTCCCAAAATGTTTGGCAAAGCAATATGGCACCCACAGTATAGCAGTCATGCTACGGAACTTCTCTTATATAAAACCTGTCATCAGATGGAGCAAAGAATACAACAAATTTATTGCATCAGTTTTATAGGAGCCACTTTGGTGCAGTGGTTAAAGGCACTGGGCTAGAAATATAGAGTCCAGGAAGTCTAGTTCCATCCTGAGCACAAAGCCAGCTGGATGATCTTATACCAGTCATTCTGTCTCTCTCAACCCTAGAGAAAAAGCAGTGGCAATTCCATAAGTAAATCACAGTCATGTGGCCAGTGGATGGTATAAATGTGGGCCAGTTGCCTAAACTCCCAAAATGGCATCATGTGACCACGTGGGATGGAGGGCTGGCCATCAGAACCTCAAATCTGGGTCAGTCACAAAATCGAAGACTACCTATAATGTGAATATATTCCTTATGGAGGTTCCCGAAGTCTTTTTCCTTCTCTGAAGTGTTTCCATCTCACCCTGAACACTGTTTTCTCTCTGAATTGCTGTGTTTCTTGACCATGAAAACAATTCCAAAAGAAGATTGATCAACTTCAGCACTAGGATGGTGAAAGCTTACCAGCTTTTGATCAAGTCCTACTTCATCCTACTCAACTCAACCATTATGCTTCTGAGACAAGAAAAAGTTAAATTATAGCTTTGGTCCTATAGGATTTCTCTCTGGAAACAACAGTAACCACAACTGTGGAACAGGCATTCTTTCTTGCTAAATAAGAGCTGGTATGACTACATGAGTTTCTTCATTCAGACATCTAATCAAATATTTACCTCTCCATGCTGATATGAAAAGATAACTAACAAGTCTGACTGAAGTCTAAGCAATTACTTTGCTTGCTTTGAGGTAGTTAATTTGGTGTTTTAACAAGGGGAAGCCATCAATTCATTTGTTAAAAAAAGAAAATGGTATTATATAATGATTTGCATCTTGTCAAAAGTTCCCATTACGATGTTCTGTTTCTCCCCTCCCACCCATTCCTAATGTTATAAAACAGCTTTTTTTTTTTGCTTATTATTTTTTAAAGTTCTGGACATAAAGCTTATCTGCAAAGTTCAGCAGTATGCTTTATCAGTTAATGAATGTAAGCTGCAGTCTAGTATTGAAATTATTTATGCACAAATAAACTTTGTCTCCATAAGAAAACCAGGACAGTGGTTGAAGCCTGAGTATTATGTTACATGTTGTTTCACAGTATATTTCTTAGTTGAATGAAAACGTACCAAGTATGGGTGCTCAAAAGAAAGCAACTCAACAGTGTTGGTCCCCAACCTATAACAATAGCATATAAATCAATTATAGCAATCAGCTGATCTGTGGCTATCAGGTATGGCCAAACTACAAGGCCAGTTGAAGCCACTTATTTATCGCGGGTGCCAGGTGGGCGTGGCCCACTGGTGGGCGTGGCTGTGGTGGGCGTGGCTGTGGTGGTCATGGCAGATTGGGGAGGGACGGGATGAGATGGAATGGGCAACCTCCACATTTGAGTCCATTTAACCGAATGATTGAGTCAAGAAAATGTCATCTGCACCACAGTGAAACATACACTTCTACATTCTAGAAAAAAAGAAATGATAGGAATATGTTAGAAACATTACATCTTTGCTTTTAGAAGGTGATTCTATTGCAGAATACATTTATTCTAGTTAATCTGAATATCACATTACCCTCATGGGCTCATCTTTGCTTGAACAACTGCTTTTAATTAACTAAAGTAATGGTCTCTGTGTGTCTCTGTGTGTTTTCCTCACTGCAACCTATATTATCTATTCTATGTTTTCCAAAGGACATCTTTGTAAAGGATCATTTGAAAGAATTAAAATTTTATCCCTTTCAGGCAGAAGCAGATTCGTTATCAGTAATTGATTGTTTGGGGGCAGAAATATATGTTTGGGTTTAATATATAAAGCATAACGCAACAGTTAAATCTGCTGTCAGAAGGTACATCTTTACAACTCAGACTGAAAGAATAATATTCTTTATTCAATAAATCTAAAGCTTGCTGTATAATTTATTTGTTTTTTACTCTTCTTTCAGATAAGATTCAATGCAGCTGAATTTTTGGCCCAGAGCAGAAGATATCAGGAGAAGCTTACGAGTTGTTTGCCTCTGAAATCTGATTCTTATAACTACGGTATGTTGTCTATGAACATGAACATAGAAATACTATTTATAAATGACTGTGGCTTTTCTTTATGACTTTACTATTTGTAAAAATATAGGCAGGCTCTTTCGCCCTCCTCACCGTCAAAATGAAAAGGAAGAGAAGAAACAATGGCCGCGCCAAGAAGGGCCGAGGACATGTCCAGCCTATACGCTGTACCAACTGTGCCCGTTGTGTCCCCAAGGATAAGGCTATTAAGAAGTTTGTCATTCGAAATATTGTAGAAGCAGCTGCAGTCCGAGATATTTCTGAAGCGAGTGTCTTTGATTCCTATGTACTACCCAAACTCTATGTGAAGCTTCACTATTGTGTTAGCTGTGCTATCCACAGCAAGGTGGTGAGGAACCGATCCCGCGAGGCCCGGAAGGACCGCACTCCTCCTCCATGATTCAGGTCAGCAGGTGCTGCACCGAGACCACCCCCTAAGCCTATGTAAGGAGATGTTTTAAAAGATGTCAATGCCAAATATTGAGTCAATAAATACATTTTACAAGTGAAAAAAAAATATAGGCAGGATTCACCCAATATGGTAAGCCACCATTTTTTTAAAAAAACACTGTTTCCTAAATAAGTCACAATTGGGTAGGGTTAGTTAACGCATGCAGCCAAACATCAAACAGCCCATATTACAGTTCAGAAGACCTTCACCGTCTGATTAGCAATAGCTTCATCCTGAACAGCATCACTCCCGCTGTTGTTCTGCTGAAACCAAAGAAACCCAGATAACTCACAAAAGATCTTCATCCCTAATGTTCATATCTAAAAGGAACTTTTAACATTCTCTTTTTCATTTGGAAACTCAAGGTTGGCAATAGCGGATCTCCCAGCCTGATCTTTGCATGGCGGAGGAGTAGGGATCCAAAAAGTTACATTTGTTGATCACGCTCATTAATTCTATTTGAGGGCATGGATGTGAAGAAATAGATCTCCCCAACAAGAGTTCAGTGTAATATGGCTATATCCTTCCTTCTAAGAATGTTGTGTGTGTGTGTGTGAAAGTTCTATCACAATATTGGGTGATGTTAGTGTTATTTCTGGACCATTCACAGAAGTGAGTATGTGGTATGTGTTGGCATGTCTCTTTGCATGAAGATTTCTCTTCCTTCACAGCTGTGGAGTCCAACAACAATAGACTCTAGAAAGAAAATAATTCAGATCCTTCAATTTCCACAGCCTACGAAGAAGAGGTGAGCATCAAAATATCTGGGGTATCATCCAAGGAAAGATGTTGTCAAAGAAAGCTGACATGATTGTCAAGTTAAGAGAGATCTTTGTCTGGAATGTTGCCACTAGTAGCTCCCTCTTAGAGGCTAAAAAAAGGGGGGAGGGGAATTTTAAGTGCATCTGAAAGTCAACGGACAAATGCCAGAAAAAAAAGCAAGTGGAAACTTTCAAAGGGAATATTGTTGAAAGATAAAGTGGCGGAAAGCCTTAACCCTAGCAACAATCCTTTAAATCATTCCTTCTCTGAAAGGAGATTCACTCAACTACCCCCACCACACACACACACACACACACACACACACACGGACCATATGAGAGGATTATCCACTTGCACTACTGAGAAGACCACCCATACTGTTGATATATGTTATACTCACTGGCTGTGTTTTCAGTGACCTTAAGAGTGGCTATACCAGTGGTGGCTCACCTATGGCACTAGTGCCAGAGGTGGCACTCGGAGCCCTCTCTGTGGGCACGCACGCTGTCACCCTAGCCCCTCCTCACCAGCAGCCGCCCCCGGAGAAGAGTCATCCCCAGGTACGGCCCGTGCGGAGCTGCACAGCCAAGCACACAGCAGCTGGGCAGCAGATGGTGCTGCGGGGTGCGGGTGGAGGGCGTGGCCACCATGGCGCTGCAGGGCTACCTGGGCGATCTGCAGAGTGCCATGGATGGCCCTGAGGGTGAGCGGGGTGAGGGCGGAGCAAGGCAGGAGTGGGCGGGCGGAGCAGGGGCAGGCCGTTTTTTGGGCACTTGGTCTCTAAAAGGTTCGCCATCACTGGGCTATACCTTCACTGGTGTGAGCATAATGCCCCTTCTTCTGCTGCCAAGAACAGAGATAGTGTGGGAGCCATTTTGGAAGGGTTCACCACAGGCTATCACATTCACCACTAGCCTGAGAAGATGCTCTCCTTCTGGTTTTGAACATGCCCTAGAAACAATATCTAATTAGTGTCAGCTCAGAAACAAAAAATCTGTTTTATGTACATTATTGTCATTCAGTTTGATGGATCGAAAAATGCTTTCAGCTTCTGGTGGAAAAGGCATCATTTTGGAATGTTTTCCCTTGTGATTTTATTAAACTGTGGGAAACCAATGAGCCTGCTCACCACTGAGGAGGGACCCAGAAACATTTCTCAACCATCTTTTAACAAAAGTAAACATGAGTCAGGCAAACCATCCAGGAGAAGCTCATCAAAATGTTCAGGGAAAAAAAATCATTTCTATCCAGTTGAAGAAAAATAGGTTGAAAACACAAGAATACATTTTAGCATAACAGATTCTCTTTTCTCTCCCCCACCAAAAATACTAACCATTTTTAAACCATCCAGTACTGAGAACAAGTCACATGTGAAGGCAAAATAGAGTAGTATCAAATCCATAGAAAGGAGTTTAATAAGCTCCCTATTGCATCTTTTTCACCTATGAAACAACTTCTTCTTCTTCTTCTTCTTCTTCTTCTTCTTCTTCTTCTTCTTCTTCTTCTTCTTCTTCTTCTTCTTCTTCTTCTTCTTCTTCTTCTTCTTCTTCTTCTTCTCCTCCTCCTCCTCCTCTTCCTCCTCCTCTTGGTAAGTGCATACAGAGGGCTGCCCGAGGATTGTGCTCTGTGTTCCTGCTCCAAACCATCATATACTAAGGGTTCCTCAAAAATTATGCCATAAGTTCCTTGACCACCTGATGACTAAAGTTCAAGAACTCTATGAGAATGTGCTGAAACTCATCCTCTTCTTACTTGAAAGAAAAAATACCACATAGAATTTTATAAAAACATTGCTGGGGGAAAAAAACACAACATGAACTTTCATTATTTTTTCTTATATCATTTGATCCTGGAGCAAAGCCACCAAAATTGCCTTGTTCTGAACGTTTCTATCTAACGTAAAGATCTCAAGGCTTAAGGAAAATACAGGCTTGGATCTATAAAGTCAAGCAGAAAGATGTATTTTTCATAGTAGTAGTTAGAAGAGGCTTGTGACTATGTGCTACATGTACACAGAAGACATAGAAATCTGTTTTGGGTCTTCCCATCAGAGTAGTGCAAGCAATGGTCTTTCCAGGCCCAATGTATGGTGTGTAACCTGGATATAGAGGAAAAAATGAAAGTAGGAAGATGGATGCTTTTGAATTATAGCTTTCAAAACAGTTACTAATGGTACCATCAAGTAGTAGAAGACAAATCGGTCCTGGAGAACTAGATTGATCTCCTTAAAGAGATGATTAGCAAGCATCCAGTCATATGCTTTGGACATGCTCTGCATGGAGATAGACCAGAAAAGACAGTCTATGCTTAGCAAGGTTGGGAAAATTGAAGGAGGGGAACATAATAGATAAAATGAGTAGGTGGGAGGACGAACATCATTAGAATGGCTCTGAAGGAACTCAGGATGGGTCAAGAAAGAAGGAATTGTCTATAAAGTCAACATGAGTCAGCCTAACTCAATAGAGTCTAATTAACTAACTATTGCAAGTATTAGGATCCAACACTACTATTTTTTCTGGAAATGTATAGAAACCATACTTTAAAATTACTACTCTCTGTATTACAACATTTAGAGGATTTGCATCTTCAAAAAATTGTCCAAGGAATGCAATAGGGAAAAAGTATACAACCTCTTGCTTTTATATTTTGACAATTTCCTATATTCAAAATTCATAAATATAAACTTTAAAAAAACTTAAGTGCAATTATTTATATCAATAGCATAGCTTCTTTTCAGATCTTTTTTGGGGAGGGGGAGAATTTTGATCTGGGAATAATGAGTGTTGGATGCTAGAATTTGTGCTGCTGGAAAAGTTGGTAGGACAAAGCATCCAAAACTTTCCTGATGGAATCCATAATGAATTGCTTTCATTTCTCTTTTAGCAGTATTACACACACACACACACACACACACACACACACACACACAACGACAAGGCATCAAAGAGTTAGGGAAAAGGGTGAGAACCGAAGCTGTGAGAACACATATGTCAAACAGCACTGAATAGTCATAGCTAAAAGGCACATTCAGGGTCAAGGCTAGGAGGATAGGAAGTTACAGATAAAGCTAATTAGTGACTCCATCCAGTATTTTCTGTTCCTAATAGCTACAGTTCCCAGAATTACAGGCAAAGATCTTTCATATCACTTCATAGCTGAATGTTTGCAATGGCAGTATCAGGGACTATGAAATTCTACAGGCCAATTATGCACTTTTCAGTTTGTCCACCAAGCCTGCCCTGAAAACTGATCCACATGTTTGTTTTCATGGCTATCCCCAGAAGTCTTCTCCAACATCAATGTTCTAAAACATCAATATTCTTTCTATCCTACTCTTTCAAAGACTAACATTCATGTTCATAGAATGTCAGAAAGAATACCATTGCCTGAATGGTTCTGATTTTTGTAGACATAGACACCTCTTGGCATCTGAATATGTGCGCCAAAGTCATCATGGCTGTTCTACCCATTGTTCCCCTGCATTGTATTTCTTGGCTGTTTTTCCTTTACTTTGATGGCTGACCCTAAAAGGCAGAAGCTATCCTTCTGCACCTCAGTAACCTCATTTATCAACACTAATGCCACTTGCTCAGTTCTTCTTGTGAGTTTGGTCTCCTTTATATCCTAGTCCCATTTTTTCCCCCACTGTACTTGCAGTAGGTTGGAATTCTTTTGATAATTGCCTCCTGTTAAATGGACAAAATATTTAAATTCATTAATTTAAACTCAAGAAGCAGTACCAGTTCCTTGGAAGAGGGTTGCTTTCTGGTCACCATGATGTAAAAAAGATGTTGAGATCCTAGAGACAAGCAACAAAGTTGGTAAAGGGTCTGGAGGTTAACCTGTATGATGAACGGTTGTCAGAATTAGGTATGTCTAGGCTATCGAAGATGATTAAGTGTGACATGATACCAATCTTCCAATATTTGAGAGGCTGTCCCAGAGAAGAAGGGGTCAACCTCCAAAGCACCTAAGGGCATGATAACAAGTAACAGGTAGATAATCATTAAAGAGAGATCCAGTCTAGAATTGAGAAATTTCCTGACTGTGAGAACAATTTATCAATGGAACGAGTTGCCTTCAGAGGTTCTGGGTGTTCCATCACTGGAGCTTTTCAAGAAGAAACTGGACAACCACTTGTCTGGAATGATATAAGATCTCCTTCTTGAGCAAGAGCTGGACTAAAAGACCTCCAAGGTCCCTTTCAATTCTATTATTCTATTCTATGTTTTGAATTGTTGATGATAGGACTCTTCCACAAGGATAACCTTCCCTCCTAGCCTAATGATTCTTTGCTTTTATTACTGGTGGCGTCATCTTGCTCTTTGTTTTTTGGAGAGAACAGGTGAACAACAAAGAACAACATCACCCAGTCTTTCCTTTGCTTTAACTACCTCAATATAAATATTTTCCTGACAAAATTTAGCTCATGAGTTTCAACACAACATTTACTGGTTTGTGTTTAATTCCATCACCACCGCCACCATTGTTCCCCACATGCCAAGGACATGTTTCAAAAGCTTAATGTTGCTTCTCCCCTGTCTCCCCCACCCCATGTGGTTATTTTAAATAGAGTCTGCATTGCTGACACCACAAACTTGTAAATACTCCCACAAAAGAAATAAAAAGCATAACCCCATCAAGAAACAAGCTTTGCTCCCACAAGGACTATAAAGTAACTTTGGGTGTTGCAATGTTAAAAGCATTCTTCTTTTCAGACTGTTGAACTTGCTCTAACAAGGACTTGAAATGTATGGTAAGTGTTTACTGCACAACATGTGCCTGCCGAAAAACCACACTGTATATGTAGTGGACTTTCTGAATAATACTTCAGATCTGCAGAAAAATATATATACACAGGGCGTTGGTGCTCAAATTAAGAGAATAAAAATGGTCTGGCACCCTGACATTTTGGAAATGCCTCCTTAAAAATTATTTTTTTAAAAAATGTGCCCCCTTGTTTTGAGTAAAAGGGGGGAAAAACAGAATGTTAAGACCTCTAGATATCCTTGTTTCCCCCATCTGAATTGTTACAATTTCATTTTTCTCTCATATTCTTCTTCTTCTTGTGCCATATCCATTATCGGACATTGGCGATCATATTGGCGATCATGTTTTTATCAGCAGCCGCACAAAAAAGTGCTGCTGAGTTTTGTCCAAACCAGTCCCTTAGATAACAACAACAACAACAACAACAACAACAACAACAACAATAATAATAATAATAATAATAATAATAATAATAATAATAATATTTTGAAGCCATGATGTTCTTCTTCTACCTGGACCTCGTTCTCTCATATGGATGCCTTTCATTTATGGGCCTTTTGATTCTGCCTTGAAATCCCTCTGAAACTTTGTGACTGTGCAGAAGAACAAAATTTTCTAATTATTTCCAAATTTAGCTACCACCTCTAACTCTACCTTGAAAAGGCATTCTGTTTCCTAGACTTCTGAAGCTGTCTGAATTTTAAAGGGTCTTATTGCAGGATTTATTTCAACTATATAAATAAATAAGCATAGGCTACATGTCAAATACAAATAAAGGATATAATAAACACAAAACACCCAAATGGTATAGTTTAATGATTCTGCCTTAAGTTGCATAATGGCAACAATGGCATCCATCTGACATAGCTATTGTGGTATGGGTGAGAAGTACCCGGAAGATTATATTATCATATTTTATTTCATATAAAGCATTGTGGTCTAAAGTCTGTATATCTAATCTCAGGATTTGTGTAGTACTTAGAACTGTAAAAAGTCTGTACAACAGATTTCTTTCCCCTGTTAACCACTTAACTATGCAAATATTTTCCTTATGTTCAGCTGCATTTTATCCCATAACTGCCATTTCTTTCTTCTTCTACTATTAATCATTCAAGAGTAATCCCAGTCAAATCAGGAATCCTGTACATGATTAGCAGTAACTACCCAATGGTATCTGATTACCTTGTAGTAGGTTGGCTCAAAGTTTACCTGAAAATGTAAGAAATTTTTTTCATAAGGCTGGGTGGAACTTCTTTACAACTGGAAGACATTTTTCTTTATCACTGTGAAAGTTTATTTAGATTTATCCTCCATACATAAGATTTAAATTCTGGGTTGTTTAGTCATGTGCAACTAATTCCTTTTTTCTGTGATCTCTCTCTGTCCTCTCGTTCCCCCCCCCCCAATCTCTTTTCATATGAAAAATGCTGAAAACAAAAATTTCAAAATGCTGCCCAGGTGTATCAATTGCAAGACCAACTCTAATCCATTGCATATCGGCTGGTCCATCAAGACCATCTCCACGAAACCTCTGAAGTCACAGTTCCCGTCAATATGAAAATTGCATCTTTTCTGCCACTTACTAGGTTATCATTCCTGAAATGTCTACCATACTTTCCCACCGTCAAGAACCCCAGCCCTCCCTCCTCCCCAAAAGTCAATCGTCCCCGCCACATGCATTATTCAGCAAAGGCTGGCTCTTCTGCATCTTTAAAAGTTGGCTTATCCACTAAAGCTGCAATTAGTTCTTATAGATGATTACATATTTTCCCCCTCTGATCCCAGCTTAATGCTAAATCAAAGCAATGGGACCAATGACATGGAAAATCCGCAGCTCTGAGACCACAAAGTCTTCAAATTCCATGGTCAATTACTGAACAAGTCATCGACCAGCTGAAATTATTTCTCTTCTACAGGAGTCTTTAATCGCCGTATCTTCCAGCTTAAAATGTAAGCCTGCGTTTCAAATCACTTACTAGGCGAGGGTTTCTATTTACCTTATTTTAGGAGAGATACCACCTAGAATATTAGGTCTCTTGGTTAGTAATGTTGGCTTTTGTAAGACCATCCTTGAAAAAAGCCACATTTTACTCAGTGTGATTTATTTTGGAGTAGGACTCTGGAGAAATGCCTTGTAACTTCTGTGTCAACAATTTTTTGGAAATTTAGCAAAATACAACATCTCTAGCCTTACAAGAATTTGGGTTAAAATATTGCTGTTCTCTCAGTTCCATATCTGAGTCCTCCTTTTTCTGGGAGCTGTTCCAAAGTCCACTGTACTTTTGATAAATTTGTACTTTGATGCGAGTGGGCACAGCAAATTCTTACCACATTTCAATCTTGTTATATCAAATAATTTATATTCTTTCTACAATAGTAATCATAGTATAAATATTTATGGAGCCCAAACATGACAAGAGACAAAAAGAAGAAGAAGAAGAAAGCTCTAGGATGCAGTGTCATTGTCAGTGAATCGTCCACTTGAAAAAAATAAAAAGAATAGTCAGGATGAAATAATATCACAAATAAAATTAATTAAAACATAAAAATGTACAAGGAGGTAAAACTGATAATTCTATGGATGACTTTGAATGTTCAATTATCAAATTCGAAGTTTTAATCTCTTTGGATTTCACCATATTTCTGTACACTCTTAAAAGCATAATGCACACTCTTAAATGTATAATGCAATCAGGTAATGGTCCAAATTTTATGAAATTTCTATATAATGCAGTCTTTATCTAAGTCTTTATTTATTCAATTGCAGAATAAGATGGCAAAGTAACAAGATCAGAATTTTCTTCCTTACTTTTAGAAATATTTGGGGGTTATTCTTTTTCTATGCTAAATTACCTGGAGGCTTCCATTATAATTTTGGCACAGTTTCCACTTCAAATACAAGGAACTATGCCACAGCTTTTCAGTGATTGTGGTTAGAATAGGCATCAAGCATTGGAGGAAAAAAGGTACTGTCCAGTTGTGTCTCACTCTAGGGGGCTCTTCTCAATAGTCCGAAGACACTTCCATGATCATGTAGCCAGCATGACTATATGCTGAGGTGCATAGAAAGAAAGGCTTGTTAATTTATAGATGTCTTCCAAACAATTCTGTTTTAAATCAGATGATAGATAGATAGATAGATAGATAGATAGATAGATAGATAGATAGATAGATAGATAGATAGATAGATAGATAGAGATGATATTATGCAAGAGCTATCCATAACTCAGTATACAAAGCAAGGCGGTATTTTCATTAGGTGGACATTTATTCTTTCTTGTGTTCCTTCCTTCCTTCCTTCCTTCCTTCCTTCCTTCCTACCTTCCTTCCTTCCTTCCTTCCTTCCTTCCTTCCTTCCTTCCTTCCTTCCTTCCAGAAAACTCCAAAGATTCCCTATCATTTTATTTTCATGATACCCCATATATCAGAGGAAGGAAGAAAAAGGTTAGCCTTTCAAGAGAATTTTCAAGCGCAATAATCTCTTCATTATTTCATTAAGGGGTTTTAATATTCAGGAGTAGCTATCAGAATTGTTGGTAGACATTATTGTAGCTTTACCTAAAAGGATAGATAGAGGGGATTTATTAACTTGTATTCTTAAATTGTACCAGCAGCTGTTGTAGCAAGCCTCAGTGTGTTTGACTGTCTAATGCAAACATCACAGAGAACATCAGAGTCTTTTATAATTGCTAGATAGATATGTCTCATTTTTCCTCTGCCCCCCAGTGACAATCATATTTACACCTACAATAAAATAATTCTTCTGGATCCAACAGGAAAATATAAACATTCAGGCAGAACATTTCTGACCATTATCTGGAAGTCCAAAGCTTTTAAAGGCTCGCCTATCTCTGAGTTATGGTATACTTATTTCAACTCTTCACTTACTAATTTGTAATCTACAGAAACTACATTTCCTGCTCTTTTAAAGATGTTATTGCAGCTTTACCTAAAAATAATATGCAGGAGGGTGGGATATCCTTGTCCAAAACCTACTTTTTTTTTCTCTTGCTCATACTCGTTGGTAGGCTTTTAGTGGGTTTAAGTGAAAATATTACCCTGAATGCAGATATACACACAGTGATATGTCTCAAGACAAGAGGCTTTATTGTTTCAAAGAAAAACCCTGTTAATTGAATGAAAAGAGTCAGATTATATTTCATGCCTCACCAAGGGGCAGATAATGGAAATCTTTTGCTTACACACCCCAAAGACACATTTCTCAAAGAAAGAAGAAATGGTTTAAACTTATCTTTGATAGCCTAAACTTCAGGGTGGTTACTAGAGGCAAAGAGAGGACAAAACTCAATGTATATTTAGCACACAAAGAAATGGTCTGACTCCATTCAGGAATGATGGTAAACAGATACCCTGTTTTCAAATAATGAAACACAAAGAACAATAAATACTCCAATGGAATATACAAGATTTATACACACATGGCTAGGAATCAGCACTATAAAGGGGTGTCTTTCATTGTAAATACAGCTTAGAATCAGGATATATTTTAGAACAGTCATCTTTCAATCCTATGTTTTTTGCTGGCAAGGAATTGTGAATTTGTTAGTGTCATGCAGCATGTGAGCTAAAATGTGCACAATTTATTTACACTATTAACAACGCACAAACAATGCATACACATTCCAAACTATTACAAAACGCCGTTCCACTTGGAATGTTCCAATTGTCCATTCCTCAGTTAAACTTTGTAAACCTATCCAGTTTTATTTTGCTCAGTTCCTCGGTTTTTCAAATCTATCAAATTTGGTTCAGCAAAATTGAGGTTTTTTAAAAAAAAATAGTGCATAATAAAGTTTGTTTGAGTTTTGGCACATGCTTCCCTAAAATTTTGTCTAACGTACACAGGGTTCTGCTTACATGTAATTATTAAAACATCATGTATCTTAATTAATGCACCGTATGGTTTATTTTAATTGTTTATAGTATTGTATAATCATCTGTCTGTCTGTAAAATGCCATGGGAATCCTGATTTTGAAGGGCCGCATAGAAAATTTTACAAAACCTTTCCTGAAAAATACATTATTTTTCCCATTTTCAAGAATACATGTACAAACCTGTCTTAATATTCACATACATGTGCTTTTATCAGTGTATTTACATTGCAAATTTCAACGTGAAAAATTTGTGGAGTAACGTACACGCAGTTGTTAAAATACGAATTAAGTAAGTTTGGAGTGAAATGCAAAGTAAACACATTTCTTCCCATCCTACCTTAAGAAAAAGATCTGAGGATGGGAACTATTCTTATGTGGAAATTTTAAAATGAAACATTGTACAGACAGGACCTTATACAGTAGAGCACTGAGAGTTGTGTTCCATAACTGGATGATGGTGAGAATAAAATGAAATGTTCCTCTGAGTTTCTACTCCTCCTCCTCCTCTCCTCCTCCTCCTCCTCCTCCTCCTCCTCCTCTCCAGACTGTACCTATATTTGGAAATCCTGAACAGATCCACCATCAGCTAACACTAAAGTAATGTATACAAAATAAAACCAGTATTGAAATTTCTCTGCTTACAATTCCAAATGGTTTTGCTCCTCAGTGAAAGTGACATCTACCTAAGAATTTCTTTTGTGATCCTTTCTGATGCTTCTGAGCTGACTTTAGGACTGAAGTTGGCCAAGGAGTGTCCTGCTAGCATTTTCTTTTCCCCTCTTAGACCTCTTTCCATCATTCTGAAGCCCCTTGGTTGCTATTTTGGGAAGCCCAGAAGAAAAGCTACCTTGAGAGTTTTAGCATTTTAAAGGTTTTGGTATTCAGTTTGTAATGTTCTTCATCTGGTTTTAGGATTTTATATGTCATTTATATGTTTTTGCAAGCCACCTAAAGCTACTGAAGTGGGTGGCATAAATATTTATAAGTTATAAGTAAAGAAAAATGTCTCCCCATCAGATTTAATAGAAGCATAGCTAACCAAGGACATTGAAGACCACCAGAAATGACTATAAAATGGCCAGCATGATATGTGCTGAGGCGCATAAAAAGAAAGGCTTGTTAATTTATAGATGTCTTCCAAACAATTCTGTGGGTCCTTTTCAATCAAGGGGAAGCTCTGTTTATGCCCTAGATACAAAAAACCCAAAAAGGACTAATACCACTTCACTGTGAGGGAGACTTTCACTGAACCCCGTCTTCTCCTTGAAAGACAAATTCTTTAAAGATCCAACCTGGGTGGGTCATTGGGACCAAAAGCTTAGTCTTCTGAGCTTTTGGACTCATACTAGAGCCCATCCTTGTGGAACGTGTCTCTCAACAGAATGTGAGAGAGAAAAGTTCTCTGGTGAGGCAGTTCTGGTAGAGAGAGAAATTCCCTGAGGATGGGCTTCAACATATGTCCAAAAGCTTGGAAGACTAAACCTTTGCTCCCCAGGACTGACCCAGATTAGATCATGCAACATTATCCTGGAACATGTGTATTTGCCTTCCTCCATGACAAATTCTGTCATCCAAAGTAATGAGAATGATGGAATTAAAAAAAAAAAGCAGGAGAAAGGTCTGCCATGTAATAAAGGTTTTTATCCTATAAAGGTTGGAAATGAAGCTGTGAATGCTCCAACACTGGAAGTCCTTAAGAAGAGACTGGTCAGCCATTTGTCTGAAATGGTATAGGGTTAGGGTTAGTCTGCCCTATCTATGTTTCCTGGTAAAATACATGGGGAAAATCCCATTGGAGGAAAATTCCACTTAAGGTTAGGGTTACGTCACCATGAACTCATAGAACAAAATGCACATGGCCAACAAATTCGGACTCCTTGGGTATGGTTAGGAGGGCACTGACTTTTCTAGCCTGCCCCATCTATGTTTCCTGGTAAAATACATGGGAAAATCCCATTGGAGGAAAATTCCACTTAGGTTTCCTGCCTAAGCAGAGGGTTGGACTAGATGACCTCCAAGGTCCCTTCCAACTTTATTATTATTATAAATGAGCATTCTGGCTTGGTTTGTAATCATACCACATTCACTGAACTGGTATTTTTTCTGAAATCCTAAATCATGCTGAAAATGTGATAATAAATTACCCAGAGCCCATATACTTTTCCATATCTTTCAGGGACACCTTCCTATGAATGGTATAAATCATTTTGGTGGAGGCGATTACATTCTTGTTTCCAAGTCAGACTCTGCAATGGAAAGTCTGTTTAATTGTTTAAATGGAATGGAGAAATATTTGCTGACTGTTCAAGCACGTTATTTTCAAAGATAATATCAGTGACTGACATTTAGGTAAGGTTTGGGGGGCAGCCCTGATATGCCTGCCGATCAGCCAGAAGACACAGAAGTGATTCAGACTTGTCTGGACTGTTATAAAATCAGACACAAAACTCCCCCCCCCCCGTGCACATTGGCTACCTCCTCAGGGCCACATTTTTGCATTTTTGGAGATATTGCCACTGTCGTGGAAGAGCTTAGCGACCTCCAACATCACTTTACAGAAGTGTTTGTTTGTTTATTTGAGTAAATCCTGCTTTAGTCCAATATCCTGACAGGGGTGAATCATACCAACTCAGACAACTTCAGAAGGAAACTGTTTCACTCTTTAGTGGGCCGCGAGGTCAGGACATTCCTTTTTATTTCAACTTTGGATCTCCTTCTGTAAAGTCTTCTAACTCTGGTTTCTGTCCTACCCTCAAAAGCTATGGAGAATACATTCATACTGACTTCCTTTTGACCAAACTTCATATATCTGAAGAATGCTGTTGTGTCTCTCCTAAGTTTTCTCTTCTTTAGACTAAACATCTCCATTCTTCATAAGCTTTAATTTTCAAACTTCTCACCATCTCCAGTCTTTTTAATTCCTAGGGTTTCTATATATACTTTCACACAAAGTCCTTCTGTTGTAGGCCTTTTAGAAGATGATTTGGGCATTAAGATTGTTGGCCATGCGGGTACAAAGATAGCCAGGGAAATGACTGAAGCCTGGGAAACGGGCTGGTTTACCACCAGCTTATCAAGTACTTAAAACCTGAGGGTTTGGCAGCAGAAGGAAATAGCAGCCAATCGCCAGTCATCAACACCAATCAGACAATAGGAAGGTATCACATAAACACGACTCACAGAATAGCCCAAAGCACCTATTCCAGTAGAGAGAACTTCCCTGAAGTCCAAAAATTCAATGTCCCAGTGCCCAACCCAGATACAGCTTTACATTTTAGAATGCATTTTGCTCAAAATGCACATTTTTACATAGCTTTTCCATACAAAACTGCAGTCTGTGGGCACGTACATTTTCCGTCAATATAAACTGCATCAAACTACATAGCAATCGTAAAGGTACTTTGATAATCAAAAAAAAAAAGAATTCTATATAAAAAAAAAACACCTCGCCCAACTCTAAATTTCTCCCACGCTCTTGGCCTTAAAACTTACCTCTGCCGGCAGGCCTGGGGATGATTGTGGATTGAATGGTGAACATAAGTGGGTGTTAGTTTGTTTTTAGATATTTTTGTTTGGACTTGTATTGAAATTTGATGTTTTATATACATGTTGTTAGCCGCTCCGAGTCTCTGGAGAGGAGCGGCATACAAGCCCGAATAAAACAAATAAATAAATAAATAAATTTCACAAGTTAATAATCAACATTTTTACAACAATATAAAAATCGGGAGAATGAAATGGCATACTTTAGAAAGGGACATCGGTTGCTTGCTAGAATATTGAATGAGACTGTGCTGCTTTGCAATATTTCATTTGTGAGTTCCACTCACTAAAAAAAAAAAACATATACTTCCTTGATATGGTCACTTACCTAGCTTTAAATGCTCACTTAGTATATAATACAGTGCAGGCAGCCATTGGATCAAGATGGTGACTCAAGACTGTAGGCTGAAAATTGATATTCAAACATCTGTTTTTAATCCTGGCAGGTCTCCTTTCCTAGATAAAGGCAATAGTTGTTCTGCATATGCTTTCAATGTCTCTATGTGGGGCCATTAGTTTCAGTTTTCCCATGTTACTGTCTTTTCCCTGCTGTCAGGATGATCATCTGTTCCAAACCTCTTTTAAGTGTATTGTCTTGGCTTCTCCAGATACCATTCTCTTTCGCTTTGTGATTCAGTATGTGGTATTACAGATGTACACAAAGAACAACTGGATTTGCGTCCTAGCCATCTGTCAGCTAGAAAACATTTCCTCAAGTTTCAGCTAAACAAAATAGACCCTGCTTGTGTTGGGAGTTATAAACAGGATGGTTGTTGAGAAGGTTCACTTAGTAAGTTCAGACCCTATGCTAGACGTCTACCTTGCAATTGTTGAAAATAATCAGAGAAGACAGACGGTGTTAATCACTTACTGATGCTTGTTCCCTTCTGTGGTTTTGGCGAGTGCAAAGAGACAAATTCCCATGGTTTAAGAAAGAAGGAAATATATCTTGGAAGATAAAAAGCCTCTTATTAACAGCCCCAACTCTTAACATCCCATATTCGAGGAAAGTCTACTGCTGCCTTTGTATAGATGTAGCGAAGCAAGATAGATTGTGCAAAATATAGATTGAACTGGAATAAATAACGTCTTATAAATTCATCTCATGGAATAAGAGAAACAGATCTGAACCTTTGAATTCTAGCCGAAGAACCAATTCACTAAAGGAGCAAGGAAGGATCAGTCCAAACATGGGTATATTTCATGGTTTGTAGAGATTTCAACCCAAGCGAAGGTTAAAAAAAAAAAAAGCTTTTTAGATCATAATCTGCAGTTCCCCATATTCTGGAACAGAAATACTGAGATCAAATTATTTGTCCAAGGTCACCCAAGATATAGGCTGCCTGCAGAATCACCAGACTATGTCAGAAATTTGGAATAGTATAGTATAATAGGAAATGACTGCTTATTCGCTGAGATGTTGTTATTGAGATGCCCCTTGGTGAAAACCTGAAGGCTTTGTCTGATTTTCACATATGCATGAGGGATAAAACATGCAATTGTCTGGTTTGTTCGGACCCAATGTACTTCAGCTTTCCAGCTGACTGAACCTGAGCTGCAAGACTGAGCTTGTTTTGAGACAATAGCAAACCATAAATGGGAATTTATGAGAGGAACCATTAAATTTAATATCCCTGGGGGAGATTAAGAAATATCCTTCAAAATCAGTTGGTTTCATTACTTCTGAAAGAATGGCATATGTCCAATATTACAAGGCCTTCATGAGCATCAACCATTGCTTTTTTGCCATAACTGCTACATACAACTCAGTACATCTTTTTATTATTATTATTTGCTTTGCTTTCATATTGTGAGAATTTTTTGTTGTTGTTTTTCTTAACAGTCTGGATTGTTTTTAACTTCTGAGTCTGACTATTACCCCCATCCAAAATTGTCTTTAAGAATGAAGGTCTCACCACATGAAATTATGGGGTGCAATAATTTAACAACATTATTAAAAACAGTGCACATTTTTGCTTTGCACATTTTTTTTTTTTGCTTTGCCTGGTAATTATAAAGATCTGTCTTCAGTTCACTGATAGAAATCATTAACAGCTAATTGCTGGACAGGTACAGGTTCTGTCTTCTAACCCATCCTTCTGAATTTCCTGGAAACATCTGCATGATTCAAAGGCAGGTGGTAAAAACCACACTGATGTCATGTGTAAGACATCATGGTATAAACGACACCAATTGCATAATTCATGTCAGCCACATGATATGATTATGTAATTTGTACAGTGATGTCATATTGCCTAAGACAGCACTTATCTCTTACCAAGACCCATTATTTACTGAGACAGAAAACTGTGCCATGCTAACTTATGTATTTAACTTCAAAAATCAGATTGTAATAATAATAATAAAGTTGGAAGGGACCTTGGAGGTCATCGAGTCCAGCCCCCTGCTCAGGCAGGAAACCCTACACCATTTTGGACAAATGGCTGTCCAGTCTCTTCTTAAAAACTTCCAGTGTTGGAGCATTCACCGCTTCTGGAGGCAGGTTGTTCCACTGATTAATTGTTCTAACTGTCAGGAAGTTTCTCCTTAGTTCTAGGTTGCTTCTCTCTTTAATTAATTTCCATCTGTTGCTTCTTGTCCTGCCTTCAGGCGCTTTGGAGAAGAGCTTGACTCCCTCTTCTTTGTGGCAGCCCCTGAGATATTGGAACACTGCTATCCTGTCCCCCCTCGTCCTTCTCTTCATTAAACTAGACATACCCAATTCCAGCAACCTTTCCTTATATGCTTTAATCTCCAGTCCCCTAATCATCTTTGTTGCTCTTCTCTGCACTCTTTCTAGAGTCTCAGCATCTTTTTTACATCATGGTGACCAAAACTGGATGCAGGATTCCAAGTGTGGCCTTACCAACGCATTGTAAAGTGGTATTAATACTTCACGTGATCTTGATTCTATCCCTCTGTTTATGCAGCCCAACACTGTGTTGGCTTTTTTGGCAGCGGCAGCAAATGACTGGCTCATATCTAAGTCCACTAGGACTCTGAGATCCCTCTCAAAGCAATTCGTCTTCCAATGATAGGGAAGACTTATGATAGGTGGATATTGAGAAAGAGGAATAGAATAAAGATAGATACTTTCGAATTATGGTTGGAGGGAGTTACCAGTAGTATTCTCAAATGCAAAAAGAAAAAGAAAAAAAATCATGGATCATGAACCAAAAGAATGTTCTTTTGAGACAATGATCATTAGGCAGAAACTCACACATTTTATCCCAAAGTTATTTTACCAAAAGGCAACTGGACTGTCTTGTGGGGTTTTTTTTTTCCTTGAAAACATTGTGCTTCTCATCCAAGACACTTCTTCAGTCAGAAGAACAGAACTGAAGAAGCTTCTTGGATAAGGAGCAAAACGTTTTCAAGGGAAAAAAAACAAGGCAGTCCAGAATCTCCATAGACATTCACAAATTTTCTGATGCAGGAACACAATGGGCTGGATGAAAAAAAGCAATTATGTCTTCAAGATTGAGCAAAGTAGGTAAAGTGAGGTAGATAAAGGAGATCACTAGAATAGCCATATAAGAAGTTAGGGATTATCTCCTGGAATAGGACAAGATAAATTTGCTCATACGGTCCTCAACTGCTAGATCTGCATTGATGGCATCTGACTGACTAATACCTGCTCAATTTGTTGAGTTCTGCTTGTCTGCAGGCCGATTTATTTTTATTTTTTTTTATTTTTTTTGCCATCATCTATTCTTTAAGTTCCTTGAACTAAATCAAAACATTTTAGCAGTCAAAATGTTTTGCATTACTGCCTGATACGATGCAATAATACAATAAAAGGAATGGTTAGATACTCAGATTTTGTATAAATTCTTTTCAGGTATAATTATTTTACACACATTGGCAAAAAAGCGAATCAAAGCAATCTATCCTTCTACAATGAGCAATTTCTAATTTAAAGTATAAAAACACAATTTTGATAAAATCTCATTCTTGCGGAGAAGGAAAAATACTAAATTTAATTTAAAAAAAAAACCAAAACAAACTGAGAATGGCTGCCTATCAACCACCTATCAGGAAACCGCATTTTTTTTAGGATGGGTTTCACTAAATGCCAAGTTGGAATTGGTCCATGTTCATTCCAGTGATAAGAAATATTGCTCTTTAGAGCAAATAATCCCGGTGGCTGGGGAGAGTACAGTTAACTAAATACAAATTTGTACTAGAAAGATAAATATGATACCTATTAAATTCAAGCAGAACCATGTCTTTCTTAGATCCAAACAAAATATGTCCCTGTCTTTCGTCAACATTAATCAAAAGGATTTATAACTCCTGCCTTTCCTCACCAGCTTCCCTACACATTTTGTGAAAAATGTTCACGTGCTGTCTAAATCAATATCATTTAATTGCTTTGTGTTGAATTACTATGATCAATTGTATGGATAGCTCAATGAAAAAAATCAGCCCACAAGCTCAGAGAATGAACCTTCAGCCTCAGGGCTCAACATTTTGGGTGGCAGAGGCAGCAGGGAACAGCAGCACTGAAGCTGCTGAGTGTCTTCTGAGGTGGAAGCAGTGTGATCGAAAGAGGAAATGAGGCAAAGTGGAGGGCTAACAACTAGGCTAGAGATTAATCTTTTTTTTTTAAATACATTTTTTATTTTTCCAAACTCTCCCCGATATATATATATGAACAAACGAGATGATACCTCCCGCCTACCAGCCATTTGGAAACCCGCCCTTATTGAAAAACGTATTCCTAACTCTAAGATTGACACCAGAAACACACAGGATGCCACCTCCACACAGCCACGCAAAAAGCAAACCCAAACCCACACCAATGATGAGGCAAGACCACAGACCAGGAGCCAGACCAGAGCTGCAACATTAGCCACTTTGAACCTCTCCAGCACAACAAAGCCCCCACCCAAACAGAACACTCCCCCAGCCAATCAGAACACAGCCAACCCCCCAGCCAATCAGAGCACAGCCAAGCCCCTAACCAATCAGAACATAGCCAAGCTCCCAGCCAATCAGTTCAAACCCCCACTGGCAGTTAAAAGGAAAAAACAGCTTAGACCACACATTGCTCCTAGTAGCAGAAGCCAAAAGCACCAGCCTGACGATGATGAATGAGATTTCATCGAAACGTTGCCAAGACACTTCAAATTCTACGTGGGAGAAAACCCGAAGAACCAAAGACCTGCATACAGACACCCGCGAAAACCTCAGAAAACAAATATATATATATATATATATATACCATGATATTTATGAGATGTTAACATACATTCTTTTCACATTCATATATAAGATACTTTTAATAAAATGAAATAAATACATACACATGACTTTTGGAATTGCTCGCCCATTTCCCCTTTCACACTCCTTCTTCTCTACCTTCTTTCTCCCTTTCTTCTCTTCCCTACTTCCCTCTTCTCCTCTTCTCTTTCCTTCACCCCTCTCCTCCCCTTTCTCCCCACTTCTCCTCTTCTCCTCCAACCTTCCTACTTCCTTCTCCCCTCCTTTACTCTTTTCAGCTAGAGATTATTCTGTATAGAGTGTCACTACCATCTATTTTCTTTGCTAGTGTGCTACTTAAAGTCTAAAATGGATTACATGAAGCTAGAGGTAATCACAAACCGGCAGGTGAGCAACTGCTGTGTCATCGTTGCAACAGAAATTTGACTAAAGCATTCAGTCCCAGATAGCTCAATTAGCATGGGTAGACTTTCAACATTTTGGCTTATTTTGTTTTGAGAGCAGGCATCAGAATTTCATTTTTTAATGTGTGCCAGTGTATTCACAGAAAACAAATGATAATACAGGTTATCTTATCTTATTTCTGAACTGGACAAGTTCTGATGAAGTTCTCGGGGAGAGAGTTTATCTTCTAATCAGAAAGATATAAGATTGTGAATGACTCAAAGCCCTACTACAGTGTTTCTCAACCTTGGCCATTTTAAGATGTGTGGACTTCAACTCCCAAAATTCCCCAGCCAGCATGGCTGGCTAGGGAATACTGGGAGTTGAAGGCCACATATCTTAAAATAGCCAAGGTTGAGAAACACTGCCCTACTAGGTTTTGCAATGCAATCTAAGTTGCCAATTAATTTATTCATTTATTCAACTTATTCAAATAAGGATAAAGAGAAAAGCCATGACTGACAGAAACTGGAAAGAAAGCATCTTGACCAGGAAGTCCTTAACTTTCAAAAAAATCCAATACAACAGAAATGCTAAAAGCAAACGGATGAATCCTCCCTTTGCTCAAGCATCAGCAACCAGATGTCATTCATTTCTTTTCTTCCCCGTTGTTGGCATGTGTCATATTTACTTCTCTTTACTAGATGGATTACTCTTTAAAAAGTTCAGCAGGGGTTTCTTTTAGGAATGTGTTTCAAATCAGTACAGTGTGAGCTGTAAAATATCTGAACCCAAATTAGGCTAACAAGCTCCTAGGGAAAACCAAACAAAACAAAATAGTCCAGCATTTTGCTCAGCTTGAGTACAGTATTCCTCCCCAGCTTTTCTACATTAGATACAGTGTTTGGAAGAAAAGTACAGGGTTGTGGGTTTTTTTGTACACTGCGATGTCTTAAATGGTTTGGCGGGAATTTAAACGGAAGCTGATGTGCAGATTCTTAAGACAGGGATCTCCACAGGCATGAGTGTTTAGAAAAGGAAGGCAAATTTCCAACTCCAGATTGAAATGGGAGGGTGTTCCGACATGTTCTAAGGGAGAAGGAAAGATGAATTAAAAAGTCTCATTTTAGAAACAAAAGGATGGGTGGTCCTCCCAACTTCATAATACAGGTAGTCCAGTGGTGGGATTCAAATAGGTGAACAGCCGGTTCTCTGTGTGGATACTGCTTCCAGAAGTCCATTCTGGGTCTGGACAACAAAAACGTAGCTACCAGTTCTGCCAAACTGGTGCGAACTGGCTAGATCCCACCACTGAGGTAGTCCCTGATTTACAATCGGACTCTTATTAAGCATTCAAACTTATGCCAGACTTCTTCAGAGCTGGTTAAAGTTTGGTTTCAATGTTCTGACAGCTGCCCCTCCATGGTCATGTGATCACATTGGGAGCTCTTAGCACATTTATGATGGTTTGCAGCATCCCATGGTCACATGACTACCATTTCAGGAATTTTTTTGGCAAAAATCAGTGTTTGGGCAAAAAAAACTTCCACTGAGTTTGTTTAACAACCACAGCATTTGTGTAGCACCCACTATAAAAGGATCACAAAATCAGATATGCTTAATGACTGCCATGATTTATGAATGAACTTCCGGGCTCATGTACGGTCATAAATTGAGGATTACCTGTACCTTGTCTTGGAGTTGCAATTTAGTAATCTTGCAACGCTCACTGCCAATGTGAGGCAAGCATAATTCTTCACTGGCACAATGGTATCCTAGCCATAGGCTTCTCCGATAAAATTTCTGGAGAAGAATTTTGTGAGATCATAATATTCATTCTGTAAGAAACTCAAAATATTACAATGTTCCCAGGACTGCATCTTGAAGCCAAAAAAATAATGAGTATCAGTAACTTCATTTGGCAATTCGTAATCTTTCCTTTCAGCACGATACCAGCTGGAGTTTTAAGTTTGCAATTTTTAGTTGCTATTGGGATAAAAGCAGAAATACATGCACCAAGTCTGGAGGAAATGGCTACCTGATGCCTTTATATATATATAAAGATGAGAAGAAGGACTGTGCTTCTGCTTTAAAAGAAGAGAAGTGTGTTTTTGAGGAGGTCACAAGCAAATTAGAGAAAGGATCAGACTCCATAACATTTCCTGGAAGCATTGAAGAGAGGTTTCACAGCCATTTTTTATGACTTCAAAAAGGAGAGTAAATTAATTTCATGTCAATTTTACATTTATTTTTATTGTATGCTCATGTGGCCACATGGCTCTTTGCTTTATATTCTTTTTTTAAAACCTAAAGCCCTTATTAGCAACTCATTAAAGTAGCTACACAAGTTTCTTAGAACATGGTGGTGATGTGGAGAGATTCCCATTGCAATTATCTGATTATCTTATTTAGAAATGGACCTAGCTGCTTTAATGAGTTGCAAAAAAAGGTGCTGTGCTTTGCTCCTAGGAAATATTTTTTGCCAGGTAGAATCCAGAGCATTTCATAGCCCTATTTGAGGGGACAATGGTGAACTCCTTTGATGATGAAATAAACAACTAGTTTCAGCATGTAGTTTTATTAATCAATTAAATTAAATGTAGGAAGACAGAGAAGTTTGTATCATGAAAGACAGGACATTTGTGTATATCCTTTCACAATCTGATCACTAAATAAATGAAAGAGCATGTATTTCATCCTTGAGAGCTTCTCCAAGATTCTTTTCATCCCAATAAAAGAGAACTTACGGAAAAATCCTGCATGGGGAACTATCAATACATCATTACTCGAAGTGTAAAGAAAGACAAGATTCAGAGTTTAATTTAGGATTTATTTTGGAGTTAATACCCTATTTCGAGTAGTAGCAGGGAAATATTCTTGATGAAATCTTAATTTCCTTAATATATATAGCCCAAACTATTTTCTCTACTAAGCTAAGTAGTAAGAGGAAAACTATGACATTGAAGTATAACTGGAGAAGATGGCCACATTCGTAAAACAGCCACCTACCTATTTAAATATCACACATATATTACACAAAGTGTGTTTAAATGTTTATTAAGGTGGTACTTTATTTGAACCTGCTTTCTGTTTTCTCCTCTGCATACCATGTTTGCATCCAAAGAAAATTCCCTCTAGTTGAATATTTAACAACTAGTCTGGCTTACTGATAAAGACTGTGTTATTTATTAAAGTTAGGATTGTCAAACTGACCTGGATACTCTTTTAACTGAATGCACCAACTTCTCTTAATGACATCAGAGATATGCAGAGATTGTGTGTTGTCAAGTAGAAAGACTCTTTTGCAGAACGGAGACTAGCCTTGGGCCACACATTCTGCCTTTCCTTGTGAAATAAATATAGAAAAGATGTGGGTTTTTTTTTTGTTATGTCCATTTGCAAGTAATTAAAAAAGGCCAGAGCCAAGAACAAAACAGTAGTTAAGTAGAATGGAAACAGACTGTTGATGCCCCTTGGCTGCTAATGACTTAATGTGCTGATATCACCATGTGCCAAAATAATCATTTTCCATGAATCAGAATATTTACATAACTCAAATTTCAGGCTACTAACAACTCAACTGTTGTAACAGGAACACACCAATTGGACTTTAGAGCCTATCAAGTCAAAGATGGCTCTACTGTAAGTACACATTATGTGATCCATGAAATGAGTGATGTATATTACCACTCATGATGATGACTAGAAGCCATGTGGTGATGAAGCTCAGAAGAGAACAAACTGGCTTCTCCTCCTCCAGCCTTTTTAAAAAGGGTTGTCTAATTTGAATTCAGGTTTCCAAATAGGTTGGGGCTAGAGAAAAACACACATCCCATTATTCTTGCCCAGAATGATGGTTTGGAACATACGTTACTGATCTGTCCTATTACTTCTCATTCAAAAGCAATAGCCAGGGAGAATCAATTCACAGAATAGAATAGAGTAGAGTAGAGTAGAGTAGAGTAGAATAGAGTAGAGTAGAGTAGAGTAGAGTAGAGTAGAGTAGAGTAGAGTAGAGTAGAGTAGAGTAGAGTAGAGTAGAGTAGGGTAGGGTAGGGTAGGGTAGGGTAGGGTAGGGTAGGGTAGGGTAGGGTAGGGTAGGGTAGGGTAGGGTAGGGTAGGGTAGGGTACAGTAGGGTACGGTAGGAATAGAATAGAATAGAATAGAATAGAATAGAATAGAATAGAATAGAATAGAATAGAATAGAATAGAATAGAATAGAATAGAATAGAATAGAATAGAATAGAATAGAATAGAATAGAATAGAATAGAATAGAATAGAATAGAATTTTTTATTATCCAAGTGGGATTGGACACACAAGGGATTTGTCTGTGGTGCATAAGGTCTCAGTGTACATAAAAGCAATATGTGATAAATCATGATCATAGTCATCGTAAAAATACATTCATCATAAATCATAAGATACAACACTTAGTGATAGTCATACGATCCTAAATAAGCAATCAACATAAATCATACTAGGATACTAAATAAAACAATATAAATCGTAAGATGAAAGCAATAAAGTTATAGTTATAAAGAAATAAGGAGATAGATAATAGGAAAGATGCAAAAAATAATAATATTTGGAAACCTGAATTCAGCCTTACTAGATAGTTTGACTGTGTTGTGAGAATTACCGGTAGTTGTTTATCAGAGTGATGGCAAGGGGGAAAAACTGTCCTTGTGTCTAGTTGTTCTGGTGTGTAATGCCCTATAGGGTTGTTTTGAGGGTAGAAGTGGAAACCATTTATGTCCAGGATGTGAGGGGTCTATAGATATTTTCATAGGCCTCTTTTTGATTTGTGCAGTATGCACAATAACAAGTGAATATATAAGACAGATTCGTGCATTTGCTGCAAGGAGAATGGTCACGCTGTATTTAGTCCCACTGTTTTTCATGAAAGGCTGGAACATATAATGTCCATGACATATGAAACAAAAGTCTAGAGAAAGCTTTTGGCTGTTTCCAGCAGCTAAAATCACACAAGCCTGTTATTATGACTGTGGGGTCCATATCCCTTTGTTTGGCTGGATGACAGGCTGATTAGCCCAGAATGATTAGTGGATAATTAATGGCAACTAAGAACAAGAGATAGTCTCCCCCTGATAGCTGAGAATTTATCTTAAAGTGTCTGATATCCATCTCAAGACAGCCTTTAAGTAGTCCTTACCATATGTCTGCATTCTTTTTTAACAGTGGCTACTATCCAGAACAGAAATTATTTTACTCTGTCCTTTGCTATCTTTTAGAAACAATCCAGGGAATTTTTCATCATGGCAAACACTTGTGGTCAGGGATGAGTTTGACCTTCTTTTAATGAGTTTTGGCAGGACTAAGCCATATGTCCTGGCCTGCTTAATCTTATTGTCATCTTTCTCCAATGTTGACCTTGGTTTTATGAAAATATGCAGATTTGGAAAGTGATAGGTTAGCATCATTCTGATAGAGAAGACTGTGATAGATGGGATGTACCATTCCTTATGAAGCTTTGATTATACTGAACCTCAGAAAATCCAGGTACTAAATATGTATATTAAACCTCTGTGGCTTCTGTTTCAAGAATCAGTAAGATATGCCTTGTGTCCTTTTGAACCTCAAATGGAAGGAAGAGAAGAAGGGGAAGGGGAAGAGAAAGGAAGAGAAAGGAAGAGGAGAAGGAGACGGAGAAGGAGAAATAATACAGATTCACACTCTGGTATGTCCTTTCCATTTGTTCAGTGTCACATAAAAAGAAAGTTTGGCTTGTTGCTCCTATTGATTTCATTCTATCCCTTGCAACTTGCATGTAACATTTGGGTTTCAAAGGGCCATGCAGATGTGCAAAACAGCATTTTTTTTAAAAAAAAAACCAAAACCAAGCAAATTAAAAACACAACCGGGAATGAATTGTCAAACGCATTCTTGTTGCCAATATATCTAACAAGTACAGCTACATACAATTCTCACACACAAATCTGCAGACATTTGGTAAAGAATGTTGAAATGAAACCTCCAGTTAATCATATTCTCCCTCTCTCTCTCTCTCTCTTGCTTTCTCTGATGTATCTACAGGCATGCCTTCCATCAGAAGAGTTTGACTGATAGGAGAGACCATTCATAACTTTTCCATACCAACAAACTGTTGCCTTCTTTATCTGTTCCATATATATTACACATAGCTATATCATTAATCTTTTTTTCCCATGGACATTGTCTGCCCACAAATCAACTCCATCTTAGAGCTGATGCAGAATTCTGCCTAAAAGTATATTGCTGAACATCAACTATGCAATGAAATTCAGTTCACACATCTTAGGAATAAGCCCAGTTGAAGTCAGTCAGCCACTTGTTTCTGGTGCTTAGCTCTTTCTGTCTTTTCATTTAAACTTTGCATAAAAGTTAGATAGAATAGATAGGGGGGGGAGGCAATTGATGTTTGTTGTGTTCTAATATTGTTATGTTAATGACATTATTTGCATACTATAGATTGTAGTCATTTCTACTTAACCCCTATGGATATCCAGATGCATATTTGTCAAAAGGGGTCTGTGGCATTGTGTTTTCTTTAAATAGTGCTATAATCATAGTACTAGATGTATGTTTTTCATCATTCCAACACACAAGTGATCTATCACATCAAACAAACATACCCCTCACCCCCAATGATCATTCTGCTTCTGACTTCTATGAGTATATGCATTTCATTAACTCTCCTTCCTTTTGCTAGTTAATTCCTATGGCCCCAGTATTCTGTATGGTACTGTACTTGGTGACCCTTTCCAATAATTGCTCAAGCTCCATAGTCTGCTTGAGTTGAGATTGTTGTTGTTATTAATGATGATGATGTTTGTTTTCAAACAATGAAGCCTATCATAATTGTATTAGGGCTGTGCAACAGTTGAGATCTGGCCTCTTAAGGATGCTTTAAAGAATGCAGGAAAAGGTCTCATCACCTTAAAATGTTGAGATATAGGCTACATTCGATATCTCAAGAGGTTGTAAAGCACTTCTTTTTTTATTATTAGATATCCATTTGTACATGCAAACAAAGAAAAAATTCAAGTTAAAGCCCTTCAGCTTAATACAATCATTTCAAATTTGTAGACCTTCTTCACTCCGTATATCAAAGTCCAACTATAAGCCAACTACATTTTATAAATTTTAAGTTTCACTTCTTTTCAAATCTATCCATTGTACATTACACAAACAAGTCTTCTTTCTAAAGTTAATAATTATCATGTCTTTGCACCCCTCCCTTCAACGCGTACATTCCTAGTCTTGTTAATATACATCTTCCATTAATCACCCTCTCATGTCTTTTGCTCTTGCACTTAGTCCTTAAATCAGTCCATAATTCTTTGCCTTTAATTCCTTGCATAAAATATTAAGTTTCTCTTCATTTCAGATGAATTCTAGGTTTCTTCCTCTGCCAGGTGGCTTTCCATAGCACAGCTTCCCTTCCACGTAATAAGTCTCTCTTTATTGCTTGCAATGTCCCTTGGTTCCATATAAGCCATACTCTATGGATTCTGTCAGTTTGCCAAGAGAAATTTTTAGCCTCCTCTCCTAGATATTTTCCCCATGCGTTTATAACAATTCTTTTCAAATCTTCTTGTCTCTCCACCTCTTCCATCTTTTCTTCAACTCCTTCCCAGACTATCTTCGAATTTCTCCCAGTATCTTCTCTCATTTCCCCACTGTACGTTCCTCCGGTTTGTCCAAGTCCTCAATAACTGCTTTGCTGTGATTTTCCACCATTTTTTCCATTTCTCCATTTTGTTCCACTGCATCCAGCGCCTCCATTCTTCCCTCACATGTTTTTGCATGCATGTCTATTATCATGTCCATCTTTCTCTTCATTTTTTCAATAATTGTTGATATGTCATCTTTTAATTCCTTCATCGTCATCTCTGGGGAGCTGGCATCCATCCTTAGGTTTATTCTGCAACGTTTTTAAGTTATGTGTCTCTGGTGCCCTCTAGAGGTCTCTTTCGCATTACAGTTTCTCTTCCGCCTTTCTCTTCCGGTGCCTATCCCTTTAAATTAAGAGCGGTCACCATCTTGGGTGCCTTTTGTTTATTGTGAGCATAATTGATCCAAGGTAAAATATAAGAAATACTTGCTTTTTAAGCTCCTGGGTTCAGTCTGTCAATCTCTGTGCTTCTTTGAGATGTGTTCCTCGGGTGGTGGCTGGTCTCAGCGTCTTGATGCTGCGCCGGGCTGGAGCGATTGTGAGCTTACGGGGAATCTTCTTTCTCCCCCCCCCGAGCGTTTTTTCGGGGGGCTTTCAGAAGATCTCAACCCTCACCCACAGCTCTTCGCCCCTACTCCTACTGAAGAGGGGGTTTTTTCGCCGCGAAAAACAGCTGGTTTGCGCTGCTTTGGCGGCTTTACAGGTCCCATGTTGCAGAGCCTCTTAGCAAGGCTATTTCGACCCTGAGGCAGCCACGCCCCTCCCTTTTATTCTAAAGCACTTCTTAATGACCAAGTCCAAAGCACTACATTGCCTAATCTTTATTTTTCAGAATGACTCCAAGTCCTATATAAATCAAGAATAGCCTCATCTTATATAAATCTATTATATAAAAGGAGGTGCAATCTGTAGCATAATGCTTTGCTTATAAATATGATCATCTGCTTTTCCAAAAGATAAAGGGAAGCTGGAAAGTGTGTGTGTGTGTACCTTGTATTTATTCCTTTGGGCAAACTCTGTTGCCACTTAGGAGATCTCCAGATTGTATAATCCAGAGTCAGCAGCCTTAGTTCAGGTGTGGCCAAAAAGGGGGAGTTTTGTTGTGTGTTATAGGTCAGTGGTGGCGAACCTATGGCACGGGTGCCAGAGGCGGCACTCAGAGCCCTCTCTGTGGGCACGCGCGCCATCACCCCAGTCCTAGGCCTTCAGCTGGGTTTTATAAAACCTTTTTGTTTTAGGCCTCCACCACCGTGTGCAAAAAAAAAAAAGGTTCAATCAATCAGTAATTTCAACTTCTCGCAGGAAAAAAAAATCATGCAAAGTTGAAATTGATTGATTGAACATTTTAGTCCCACCCAGTCTGCTGTTACCACCGCAGCTACGCCCACCCAATTGGCCACACCCAGCCAATGGGCTACACCCACCCGGCACTCGACGATGCATAAGTGGGTTTTGGGTTGCAGTTTGGGCATTCAGTCTCTAAAAGGTTCGCCATCACTGTTATAGGTAATCCATTTGCATTCTAGCAAAATGATCACAACAACACGTTGTCTTAATGCAGGGCAGACCACAACCAGCTTGATGGGCAAGAGCATAATTCAGCATCCTAGAGAACTTTCAGGCTTCCGACCATTTCTTCTTTACCCTGTACATATATGGCATCGCCTCATTTCCCAAAGGACTGTGTATGTTGCCAGGACAAAGAGTCACTGGATGAGAAAAAAAAGTCAGAGTGTGTAGAAACAATATATGGGAAGGTAACCTCCACTCCGCTCTTTTATCTGTCATGGTTTGCCTCCCTTCAATTTCCCCCCCCCAAGCAGAAGCTAGGTGAAAAAAAGTTTGCCGTATGATGACCTCCTCTGTAGAAAGAAAGATATATCTTTGTTTGCAAAGTGAGGAGAGCAGTTAATTTGAAATGAAACAGGATACAAACACTTGAATTAAAGGGCTTGCTAGGGGAAATTTTACCTTATATCATTTCAGTGATCTAAGGAGATACTAGCCACTCTGTTCCACCAGAATGAGATATATAATACCCTGTGGAACTCTTTCTAGTCCATGCCCTTCCCCCTTTCCAAAAACACAGTTGTCAAATTATCAGATATACGTTTACATCCATTCGTTTTTATTAGATTACCGTTCATTTATCCCAGCCTTATTGATCCGTATCAAAGTAAACAACAAGTGGCCCTATTGGTTGCCTCCAGCTTCCCTTAATTGGCCTTATCACAGTTTTCATGGCAACCACAGATGGCAGGCCAAAAGAGATATGAATTGCGGTCATATTTATTATGCTAGTGGCAGAGTCCCACATCTCCCCCAGACCCAATTTGGTCTTCTTGCATTTAATCTGCTTGATCTATATAACTGCAAACATCCTTGGCAGACTATATTCATCTGGGTTTTCCCCATCTCTGAGCAAAAATGCTCTTGGTATGAGCATTATATCTATGCTTCTATGGGTTTCAGCATTCCAGTGCCATTGGTGGCTGTCTCAGCTCAGTGGCTTTGAGGCTCAGACAGCAGTCTGGTAACCGTAAATTAGCTCCACGCACTCAGCCAGTTCTATGCCAGCACAGAGAGAAATGCTTCAGGAGCAGACCTATGAAAAAAAATGGTCCAGCTCCAAAGCCATGGGATAAATCAACCTATTTGAATGTCTATGGAGATTCTCAGTCATCCAGGTCATGGCTGTCCCAAAGGTGTTTTTCCAAGAGGCAATTTTCTTGTGCTGCCTTCTGCTGCTTTGGAAAATAAATCATTCCCTCTTCTTTGTGGCCAATCCTCAAATATTGGTCAACTGGTCTCATGCCACCCCTAATCCTTCTTTTCTTAGACTAGCCATACCCAAATCCTGCAAACATTCATCATATGTTTTAGTCATCAGGCCTTTAATCATCTTAGTTATACTTCCTTGTATCTTCCTCTTGTGTGATTTAATTACCTAGCTAACTATGTACTTTATTTAATTTATTATTTGTATGTTTTTGTCTCATCTTTCCTTAAGAAGCTCAAGATGGCATTTATAGCATCCCTTCTTTCCATAGTGTTCCTTCCTTCCATTTTCCCTACAAAAACAATCCTCAGAAGTAGTTGGGAAGAGAGAATAATTGACCCAAAATTACACAGGAAGATTGGATGAGAATCTTAACCTCTCCAGTACTAATTCAGACAAAGGACAGAATTAGCCTTAACAATTTGCTACTGCTGAAGCCACTTATGTCTGGTAAAGTTTCCAGTAATTTTTCAACCAGTCCCCCTAATGCAATAAACAAGGCATGAGGGAACTTTGTTTGAGACAAGGAGGACATCTGCTGGCCAGCTGAATATGCCACTCTTCAGTTTCAGTAAATCTATCTACCTGGCATCCTTCCTGGACCAAATTCATTTCAAAACATCAACTGAATTTGAATTTGCTACCCAAATCCATTCAGTAAGTAAAATCAATCCAATTTAGATGCCTAACTTGAATAATTCAGATGGCCTAATTAGATTGAATCAACTTCTGGATTGCATTAGACAGCACATTTAAGCCCAGGATACCCTATCAATTCTGAAGAGCATGTTTTGGCAGAAATTATATGTTGTCAGTCTTCAGAACCCTCCATGTGCTATGCAACATTCCAGGGCCTTTTTTTTCTAAGCAGTAGAACAGAGCAGCTGCAAAATTTGCCTTGACTGACTCAAACATGAGCCATAGAGGCCTTTAGTTAAAGCAATTCAGCCCCATGTGACCCCTTCTCAATCTGAAACAGCCCTATTCAGTACTTTGAGTCTGCCAAATGAAGCATCAGGATGGACCAATCCACCTCAACTGGTAAGAGACAAGGAAGGTTTCTACAGAATGCAGTGCATCTACAAAATGTATTCTCCTTTGTTCAAGGAGAAGCTGATAGTTAAAATTGATCAAGCTCGCTCCTGTGTTTGGAGAGTTGAGGTCTGTACTGTGCACAGCAAAACCTTCAGAAAGAATAAGCCTTCCGTAAATGCATACATGCATTTTTACTCTGATTTTAGGTATTGTACTGACTGTCCTTGCAACCAAGATAAGAGTTAGATTGGACCTTGGAGGTTTTCTAGTCCAACCCACTGCTTAAGCAGGATACCCTATACCATTTCAAACAAGTGGCTGTCCAATCTTTTCCTAAAAACCTCCAGTGATGGAGCATCCACAATTTCTGAAGGCAAGCTGTTCAACTGATTGACTGTTCTAACAGGAAATTTCTTCTTAATTCTAGGTTGGATCTCTCTTTGATAAGCTTCCATCTGTTGCTTCTTGTCCTGCACTCAGGTGCTTTGGAGAATAGTTTGGACCCCCCCTTCTTTTGACAGCCTCTTAAATATTGGAACACTGCTACCGTATCACGTCACTCCTATTCCTTCTTTTCATTAAACTAGACATAGCCAATTCCTGCAACCGTTCCAATGACGAAGGCCCTTAGAACAAAACCCAGCTCCTCTCATTGATGAATCTGGACCAAAGCTCTTTCCAAAAGTGCATCTGTTCACTCTAGGCAGTGTTTTCCCCTTTCTCCTAAATTAAGGTTTCACTGGAACATTAATCTGTTATCAGCAGCCACGTCTTCTCTTTGAAGTACAGTTTCCAAAGCAGTTCTTTTTCCCGGGGTTCTGCATGAACTTGCTAAACGAGAAATTCTCGAGGAGCAAAGTGTAAACATTTCACACAGGCATGACTGGAAAGACACTAATTACAATAAACTCTGCCCCAGGTGTGTGTACAGCAAAGGGGATTAAAGAAAGTTCTCAATAAAAGGCATCAGTAATAGCGATAAATCATATAAGGGAGCAGAATGCTATCCAGGGCTCAGGATTACATTAGCAAGATCAAATGAAGGGTAAGTCCTTCATATGAGGAATGATACTGTTCAAGTAGTACTTACCAGCTATACATTTTTAGCCATGGACGTTTGTTGTTTTCTTAAAGAGGAACATGAAAAAGTGTTGTCTCATTTAATCCCCACCATAACAAAATGGTGGGGCATGTTAGAGACAGAAGCATCTGTCACAGTCTTCAGTACAAAACGTGTCATCAGCCAAATGCCACAACTGAGTATTTGTCTTATGATGTCTAATGTAAGTCATGACATTTGCAGGATGATGCAATCATTCAGGTGTCATCATTTGCTCTCCTTCCCCTATGGACATTCATGCTGAGAAGTGAGTCCCCAAGGCACCCAGAGGGCTCCAGAGTTGACTGATGACTTAAATCTGGCTCTTAACCACTTCACTATTCTGAGTTACAGATCATGTACTACCGTATCTGAAAGTTGAAATATGTCTTCCCACCCAAGGAGAGCAAGGTTGCCCCCAGAAGCGGTGAATGCTCCAATGCTGGAAGTTTTTAAGAAGAAACTGGACAGCCATTTGTCCGAGATGGTATAGGGTTTCCTGCCTGAGCAGGGGGTTGGACTAGATGACCTCCAAGGCCCCTTCCAACTTTACTATTATTATTATTATTAAGATATTTTGCTACCAAAGAACAAGGTAGTATCATCTCCCATTTCACATATGAAAGCAAACTTGGCAGTATCAATTTATCTCTACACTGGGTGAGGGAGACCTACCTCAACGGCCTCTTCAGACTACCATCGGAAGTTTGAAATGTGCCAGGTGAGCCCTTGGCAACATTTTGCTGCCTGAAGCATCCTCCAGGAAGGCCTGCTTCAACATCCACACAAAAAGATTCCTATTGCATCTGCTAATAAGAAAACAAAAGGCCCAGAATGCAACATGAAATGAAACCCTCCGTTGAAAGAGTTGGTAGAAAATAAAATAGTAAAATAAAATAAAATAAAAGTGACCAGTTAGCATCCATTACGTGCATAAGTATTCAAAAAATGGAATTCAACAAAGGACATCTTTCGAACTGCTGAAAACCCACTCCTGAAATGGGAATACTGTTTTTGGAATCAGGAGGGGATGCTGTAGATATTAAGGAATAGAGAATGAAATTAATTCTACACTAGGATAACAAACTCTAGTACCTATAGAGTAGGACAGGTGACAGTTAGGATGAGATACAGGAGGGAAAAAAACCAACCCAGCCTGAAGGCCAATAACAGAGGCTGTTCTTTTTTTTTTTAATTTTTTATTAAAACAATCAACATTAAACATAAGATCATATTAAGAAGCAACCATCATAAAACATAAAATACAACATTAAGTATTAGTCTTTGTAAACGTCTGATTTGGTAAACATTCCTCACTCCTTACGTCAAGCCTCAACTATACGCCAGATACATTTTATTTGTTTGGTGTTTCTCTTGTATATAGTCTATCCACTGTTTCCAGTCTATCAATTCATTGGAGCGATCCTTCAAATATGCCAAAATTTTCGCCATTTCTGCCAAATGTATTACTTTCAGAGTCCAATCTTCAATAGGTGGTATTTCTGGCTTCTTCCAGTATTGTCCCACCAGCAGTCTAGCTGCTGTGATCAAAGTTCTTATCATCCTGAGATTTATTGGTGGTGATGGTGAAATTGGTCGTTTGTCTGTTTTACATTAAAAAACATCTGTGTTGTTTATAGAAGAATTATTTGCAGAGAGATTTCTGTGCCAGTCAGAACGTCTAAGAAACCTCCAGCCTTGTGAATACCTGGCCTTTCTAAGAAGCTTTAGACTAAAGCAACAGAGAAAGCATTTTTTTAAAAAAAAAATGATTTCTCAGACACTCCATAAGGTTATGAAATAATTGCAGTCTTTGTCCACATTTTGATAGTTTGTGAAAGTGAAATGTCTTCAAGGAAAAGCAAAGTCTGGTTGCCTTTCTGGAAAAAAAAAACACCTTTAGGACATTCAAAGGGATTCCACCTTAATGAACTCAGTAATAAATAAGGGTGGGATGTCCCTACTGCAGTTTCTAAAACTCTGATCTTTGCCCCTACGTCCTGCATTATTGAAACTAGTATAATTCTAGGTTCCTTGAGTACAGCCTTGCACACATAATCTGTGGCGACTTGCAAATGTCCACATATAATAATATTGTCATTATTATTACGACTACTATGCCTGGATTTAAAAAAAACTATAAAATGGAACAGATTTATCCTTCTCCTAATCCTTAGATGAGAAACCAGTTTGGTCCAATGGTTAAGGCATCAGGCTAGAAACCAGAGACCTGGAATTCTCATCCCATCTTAGGCACAAAACCAACTGGGAAAAGCCTGGGCCAGTCACTTTCTCTCAACCCTAAGAAGCAGGCAGTGACAAACCACTTCTGAAAACATTGCCAACATGTGCAGGGATTTGTTCAGGCAGTCAGTTTGAATCAAAACGGATTTGAAGGCACCCCTTAGATAGGATTGGAACCAGCTCCTGATATTTTGAGAAGTGCATGTTCCTTGCACCCTGTCTTAGAATGATCCACTGCCAATATATTTCCCACCTTTAAAAAAATTACTTGGTCCAGCAATCTGGGCTTGTGTAAGATCTTTCTAAATGGCATTTGTTCTTTCCTCCCCCAGACATAAAAACTGGCCATCACTGAACATCACCCTCCTTCCCATTTTCTCCATTATTGGATGTAAAGACTGCACAAACATCTCTGGAAGTTCTCAGTCAAAGTTCCAAGCAGGGAAATCTTTCTTTGAATTTCTCAAGATGAGAGAGAAAGTCTCCAACAGTATCTCAAGGACAGGATTCCCTTGGTGACAACAACAAAAAATAAATAAATCAGAAGAATTCCTTCCTGGCATCTTGGAACTGATTTCAAAGATGAGAAGCCAAGGATGATGCACACTATTGATAAAGAGAGGATAGTATAGTAAGAGCCAGGAGATTCACACGTACTCAATAACTAAATAATTGCAAACACTGCATGACATCCACATTTTCTTTGATCAGATCAAATGAGAATTTGTTTGGGAGGAAAAGGGAGTACAAGAGAATTTGGACCAAAGAATAAAGTTGAGTTGGATCAGAGTTGGGCATGGTGGCTCTCATAATTGCATGTCATTTTTTGTGAGAATGAAATTTTTGTGCCAGGATCCCCATGTGGAGAACACATGTGCTTTGCCTCTGGATCACACTGAAGTCTCTCATTATCACCTTCAAACACTGTACTGGCTAATCAGTGTCCAAGTCAGATATTTTACTTGTCCTTGGTTTTTTGGGGGGGGGGAGGAGGAGTGCCTAAAGCCAACATAATGAAATGACCAGCCTTTCATAGAATTTTACTTTGTAAACAGCCTATGGGGGGGGGAGTCTCTTGCTGTTTTTATATCATGTGGCATAGGCCATTATCAAAACAAAGAAAAGATGAATATTTTATCTCCTACCCCAAAAAGAATTTATTTTAGTCTTGGATGTTGAGTGAGCAAGAGAAAGAGGTACAAGAATTTGGAACGTAATTATTATATAAATCAAACTTGCATGGATGGATGGATGGATGGAAGAAAGGAAGGAAGGAAGGGAGGGAGGGAGGAAGGAAGGAAGGAAGGAAGGAAGGAAGGAAGGAAGGAAGGAAGGAAGGAAGGAAGGAAGGAAGGAAGGAAGGAAGGAAGGAAATAAAAAACAAGTACAATCTCCAGAAGAAGTACTTTCTGGAAATCTGATTTAAAAAAAGCATCCAGACAGTAAAAGAGGTTATCTTATTTAGGAATGCCTCCACTCTGGCAGTATATCGAGAAAGTAGATTTGATGTTAAGACTTCTTCACACTTTTTCAAAGGCAGGTTCATAAATCACCAGCACACCTTACATGGAAGTGGCCCAGGTTCAATCATTGCCATTTCTAGCTAAAAGGATCAGAAGAGAAATGATATGAGATCTTCCGCTTGACATTTTTGAGTAGAGACTTTTAAATTTGACAGAGAAACAAGTCTGGCTTGAAACCAGGAATCATCTTATAGTTCTAGTAGTGATGTTCCTACTTTTGCCAAAATATCTCTTTGAAACCAATTGAAGGGCTTATATTCCTGTCTAGTCCAGGTGGACTGTGGCTGTGAACTTTTCCATGGGACAATTAGGGTTTGTCATTTGTTGTGTTGCTTCTTTAGAGGGATCATGTGAAACCCAACACATGCCTGAAGATGTGTTGATTTTTCTGACTGCTGAAGAGATCTGCAGATTGCTTACAGCTGTGTGAACCACATAAAAGGAGTCTACATTCACTCATAAACATGTTCCACGGGACATGCATTGGATGAGTGTTAGATTCCAGACAACGACATCCATTATAATGAATATTTGGGCTCCCCCCACCCATCCTGAGGTGCCCTGAATTTTCATTCTCTTAAATAACATCACTCTTGTTCCTGCTATAAAGGAGGGAAAACACAGCTCCTACCGGTATTCCCATGGGTACCACTAAAGACTGGAATAAACATGCGGACCAAGGGCTCTATAAGAACCCACAGTGACATCAAAGTGATGTCCCACACAATAATGTATTATACATGATGTGTGTGATGGTGTCATGACTTCATTGGCTCTCCTCCTTTTTTCCTACCAGTAAGCAGATCAAATTATTTCCAGTGTGAGTTACTTTCAAAGGTATTCATCCACAAATCCTATCAGTCCTACTTCCACAAATAAAATAAATATGGAGAATGTCAATTCAGTGTTAGAAATGTGTCATGTCTCTTGAGTAAAAGCTGAGTGAAATTTGCTGTTTGAGTGTAATTTGAGGTTGAGATTCAAATCCTCTTTTTCCTGACATTTTTCTAGTTCTTATCGCTTATACAATCTACCTCATAAAAAAAAAAGTTGTGCAGAAAAAAAAGAGGGGATGGAGCAAAAAAAATGCATCTCACCCTAAACTCCTTGGAAGAAAGGCAAGCTATAAATAGAAGAGATTTGTGGCTGAAATAAATAAGAAAAATAATTCTTGTTGTTGAGAAAGGTCATGAGACTTAGACCATTTGTCTGGGTTGCAGAAAGCTTCCACCAATGAGATTGGCTAAAAAGTGATAATTGAGTCATAAACATGGCTATCTGCACCAGCTATGATAGTTCTCATAGTTAGGTTCAAAGTCCTTCCATGGCCTTTGAAGTGAACTTGGAGGCATGTCAACACCCCCCCACAAATGGAAGCTCTCATTCCAAAGATGGGTCTTCTTTATTACACTCTGATCATAAGGGTGTGATGTGAAGCCAGGACAAATACATGATGATGAAAAATGGGACAAGATCTAAAACTTTTGTGTTAGAAGTCCAGTAAGTTAGAAGCCCAGTAAGTTTTATTGATGCAAACACACACACGCACATGCACACACACACAAATTCCGCTTCCCAAGACCCCAGTTAACTCTCAGTTGCCAGAAAAAAAACTTATTTCAGGAATACTGTTTTGCGACAATATGTTTGCTTTACTTTTCTCTTGAATAGAAACTATCAGGTGCAAGAAGTCAGGGGTCAGGGTAGAGTTCAAAGTACTATGAGTTTATTTCATGTTATCTATACACAAGAATCTGAACTACTAACAGTCAAGGCAAATTGGTGCCAGATAAAGAGTCAATGGACTTCAAGGGGGGGTTGAAGTCTCTTATGGGGGGCTGTTTGCCTTTTCTTTGACTTTCCAGCCTAGACTTGTTTATAAACATCTGAAAAAAAAGTATTTGGAGGTAGAGATGGGAGTGCTTCTTTGTCCTTTTAATTGATCCATAGCCTTTATTTAAATACAGTGTGGCTGTCTTCAGTGGTGGGATTCAAATATGTGAACAACTGGTTCTCTATGTTGATGCCACTTTCGGAAGTCCATTCTGGGCCTGGGCAACAAAAAAATTAGCTACCGGTTCTGCCGAAGTGGTGCAAACCAGCTGAATCCCACCACTGTCTGCCTTGCATTGGTGATGGTGAGTGAGTAAAGTAAACATTTTCTGTGACTTGACTCTGTCCTCACCCTTAATCCCTTTATGTCTGCTGATGTAGTTTTCTTGACAGAGATGATTTCCCTTTGCATGATTCCAGGATTTTCTTCTAACTTCTTGGTTTAGTGGTTGTTAGGGTTAGGGGGATGTGGTGGTGGGGGTACCGAGCAGCAATGTTAATTGTTTGGAAAATATGGTTTATGATTATTCTTAGTTGAGTTATTATTAGTAGATTTATTGAAATAAGTACATATGTTATGTTTATGGATGATTTTGAAATATGTATTTATGTTTTAATTATGTTTATTGTTTACTTTAATATTATGATCTGATTTGAGTATTTTTCCTTTGTTAAAAATTAAAAAACCAATAAAAATTTTTTTAAAAAAAAAGTAAAGTAAACATTTTCTGTGACTTGACTCTGTCCTCACCCTTAATCCCTTTATGTCTGCTGATGTAGTTTTCTTGACAGAGATGATTTCCCTTTGCATGATTCCAGGATTTTCTTCTAACTTCTTGGTTTAGTGGTTGTACCAATAATGGAGAATATTTGTAGCACAGAGTTGAAATGAGGAGCCCTTGGTGCTCTCTGAGCTTGGTTCTTTTCTTGCAGATGTTTCATTATCCAAACTAGATAACATCATCAGTGCTAGTGGATGTCTTTCAACAACTATGAACCATGCCCAGACAAGGCTGGCCTTGTGCTGCCACATTCTAAAACTCTGTGGGTTGAGTGGAAGAATAAAAAATTAGGCAGCTTTCATGTCCATTCCTTCAAAAAAAAACAACAAAAAAACCCACCACTGCCAGATGTTCAAGGTATTATTGATGCTGACCCATGGTTTGTAATCTTTCATCTTCATGCATCATGGACAAACATTTATCTACTATTGTCTAAGACCTATGGGATCTCAAATGAGCTAGAACAGTATTGAAAATCTTAGTTAATTAAAATCAATAAAACAAAAAGGCAGGTCATAAAAACATCAGAAAATGTACTGATGCAGCTGGTTGGCTATTTACTGCGATTCTATGAACCTATTGTCCTTGAAAGGATTGTTTTGATGTAGCCGGGTCTCAATTCCGTTGGCAGCTTATATATTCATTGCAACAAATAATTATTGAATCTTTCTTATTGTGCACTTCTGGCAATTGTCTTCAGAAATCAAGAGATTTCAGGCCCTATTTAAAGCAAATGGGAAAAACTTCCCATTTTTATGGGGAGAGCGAGAAAGAGTCTTAGAGTCTTTTGAAATAATACACCAACAAACCAACAAATATATTTTAATTTATCCTATTGACATCACTGGGTTAAGACCTAACCAATGCTTACTGTTTAATAGCCAATTCAGTATATGTCACTTACATTGTCTTCACTTCTAAGATGGTTGAATTTGGCCTCCATTACATCCAGCCTGCCTACATCCTGTTCTTACATGGGATAACCCTTAAGGATTTGTCTAGAAGTTCAACTAGTGCACAATTGAGGTTGCTAAAATATTTCCAGCAATCTATATTAGCTGTTAGTTGTTTTCTGACCACAATTTACAATCTTGGCTTTAATCTTTCAAGGAGTAAACAGCCTGACTATCTGAAGGATGATCTACCTCAGTATGAACTAGTCTGGAAATTAAAAACAGTAGATCTTACACTCCAAGATGCCTTCATTTTCTGAGAATCATTTTTCAAGCACAAGGGTGAAGGTCTTCTGTATCATTGTGTTTCCTTAAGAAAAGAATCACATTTGCCTACTAGTCTATGATGATTGTGATTGTTTTCATGATATTATTAAAGGTCAGTTTTGCATAGTATGCCTGCATAAGTATCCTGTGTATTCAAACTTCATCCAACATTTGGTGATATAGATGTCAGGATTAGTGTAGGATTTTACACTTATCAGGAATATATACAGTATATATAGTGTGAGGAAAACGAAGATTAGAAGTTTACAGCTCCTTCATACAATATAGATTACTAAGAGTCCTCTTGTGAGAGCTAGGAAAACATTCTAAAGATATTAATCTAAATTCATACAACAAATGTTCACGTGATTGTTTGTGTTGCTTTCCCCCCCCTCCATGTTCAACCACATTATGTTGCCTCCTATATCTTAACAACAATAATGAGTTCTTTAAGCCTTTCTTATTCCTAAGAATCTAGTTTTATTTACATGGAAAAGACAAATTTACCACCTTAATCAGTGGTTGGAAGACTTAATGTTTCTTCTGGCTTATGTGTTGCTCATGGTTGTGGATTAGGGATGGATGGTGACAATTCAAAATGGCCCTTATATACAGGATGTCAAGAAATGACACCATAATGTTTTTAATGTTTTTGTCTGGTCTCCAGTTTTTTGTTTCCTGACTTCAGCTTCAGCCTTCACACTTTGGACATTTATTTTATAAATATTTATAAAATTAAAATCTCAAGAAAATGTTATCCATGTAGCAGAGAGATAAATATAAAGAATATGTGCTTTCTGCATCTTGCAAAAATTATTTGTTTGAGTGAATTGCTTTTCTGCTTGGGATGAGCACTCAAGACAGCCAAAAATTGTGTCATACCGTTATTGTTAGATCAGGCTCTGGTCTGAATTATACAACACACTTGCTCATAATGTGATTCTAGGATGGGTTTTTGAGCTTAAACCAAGCTTGGCCAAACACTTGGAGAGCTAAGAGCCCCCTCAGAATATTGTAACAACCCCTGCTGCTATCCTGATCATGGTGTCCAGCTTGTCCTCCCACTTATGCAATCTTACACAAAACAATTTAGAATCACTGGTTTTATTAATACTTTTACTTGTTTATTTGTAGCATTTATAAGCCGCCCACCTTGTCCTAAACACTGGGTGGCTCATTAATATAAAATATGATAATATATGCACATGCACAGTTAATCACACTTAGTAGTTGCCAAGCTGTTAAACTGTTTACCCTGTCTGATTTTAATTTTTTTCTCCTTTGACAACTGCCAGCTGTTTTTCTTTTATGAATCAGTTTCCTGACTTACCATAAAGTTTTGCAAAGTCTGTTTTTAGCCAAGAGAGAAACTGTAGCCACAGCTGCAATCCCTCAATAAATATAAAAGATGGTAATTAACAGATTTCTATTTGTACCAAAATTAATTTTTTAACAAGCTTTCCGTATTAATATATGGAAACCAAAAAGGTTAAGGGCATTATTATTATACAGTTGGTTGGTTGCACAGTCAGCCAGATGTTTAGACTGGATTTGGAATTTTTGTCCACCTATCAAGTCCTTCCCAAAGACTTAGCAGATGTTGCTGTTTCTTGGTGTAAAAGTTATCGTTGCAGGATGTCAGCTGTTCCTGATAAAGCTGCCTTTTGCAATTGACTGATGGTGATTTTGTCAATGCCACTGGGGTTCATGTGTGCTCCAGATGTTTTGGGTTTGCACCCGAAGTGCATATTACTGTTGGTATTAATCTTTGCTTTCTTTTGCCACAGCTGTTCTATTTCTATTTGCAGGTCCTTGTATTTTGGAATTTTCTCCAGTTTTCTTCTATTGTGCTGTCTCCAGGTACTGCCACATCCACTATCCAGATTTCTTTTGTCTCTCTTATCCATTATTATCATTCACTGCACAGTCAGCCAGATGGATTTGGTATTATTTCTTTGGAAAACAAATTGGAGGTTGCTGAAGTTTCTTTGATTATGTGTGTCTTTAAAGCAGCTTTAAGGAGATTTCAATAAACAATATTAACCAACACCAATGCACTTATATTAAATACGTAATCCAAGATTACTGCACTAAACTATCTGATATAATATATAATCCACTCACACCAAATTCAATCACTACTGTCAAAAGAAATGAATATCCCACACAAAGACAAAGGGTACTTTTTTTATTCCAGACATGGGAATACAGAACAAAAAAGAGAAGAGAAAAACAGGTGAATTAATAGAGGAGGTGTCAGTTCTTGCTTGTATGTCCAAACAGATTGGCTGCCTCGAAAGTCATCAATAGTCAACATGCTGGGCTATTCACTCTATCAAGTTTTATATTATGAGTTTTAAATGCATTAAAGCTTTCAGAGCTATATTTATTTTTGGGATTTGCATGTTTGTGCAATTAAACAAATTACCCTTGAAGACAAAAACAACAGAAATCTTTTCATACGTGTAATGAGGCAGAACAGGCCTACAGTCAACTGACTGGTGAAACTTGTTTGCTTCTTCCTGTAATGTGTATAAAAAAAATGATAGGTTCCTTATAAGAATGTGTCACATTCAGAGTTACGAAGTTTGTATGAAACTTTGTTTTCCCACCAACTGGAAACTATTCAGGTGTGAAATATAACAGAGATATTATGGCTAGGCTTTCTTATTCTCAGTTTCTACCTTTCTAAAAAGACAGTAATTGGCAAGAAAATGTAATATCAGTAATAGTTACTACTATTACTGTTATTGCTTATGGGACAATAATTACTTAAGGAATGTAGGTTCTGGTAAGATAAAACTATTGCATTTTGAAAAACGGATCTAAAATAGGGAAAATATTCCAGATATTGCGGGAATATGCAGAAGTTTCTAGGTTGGATGTTTAAAAAAAGGGGGGGATGTTTTTTTTTCATTCCCTAAACTTTTAGAATGTTTTCATTAAAGGGGGGATCAGGAATGATGAAATAGAGAAGATGGGAAATAATTTGCTTAAAACCATTACAATTTGTAGGGCTGAAAATTAGGATGTACTTTGAGTTTTACTCTTTAAAAATTATTCTGTGGGAAAAGGTGTTCTGGAACTCTATATAGCTTAGTCTAGTCCACTGATTTTAACAGAATAACAGTTTTGGAAGGGACCTTAGAGATATTCTAGTCCAACCCCTTGCTCAAGTAGGAGACCCTATAATATTCTGAACAAATGGTTATCCAATCTCCTCTTAAAAGTCTCCAGTGATGGAGCACCCACAGCTTCTAGAGGCAAGCCATTCCACTGATTAATTTTTCTCACTGCCAGAAAATTTCTCATTAGTTCTACGTTGTTTCTCCCCTTAATAAATTTCCATCCATTGACTTGTTGAAGGGATGGGTATATCGACATGGAAATTATTAACATTAATAAGATGACTTGTTTGATTGATGTCCAATGGATTGATCTGAAAAGAAGTGAAAGTTAAAATGTTTAAAATGTAGTTGGTTCATAGTGAAACTTGGATATATGGAGTGAAGAAGATCTACAAATTTAAAATGATTGTATAGAGCTGAATGGCTTTATCTTGAAATTATTTTTTTATTTTTTTTCCTTCTTCTTTGTTTACATGTACAAATGGATATCAAATAATAAAAACAATGTTATAATAAAAAAAAATTCCATCCATTGCTTCTTGTCCTGTCTTTAGGTATTTTGGAGAATAGGTTGACCTTCACTCTCCTCTTTGTTGCAGTCCCTTTTGGGAACACTATCATGTCACCTCTAGTCCTGAACTGAATTCCTTTTTAAAACTATCCCATCCAACAAGTGAAGGTTGTTGATTCTCTTCCATAAAAGGAAATCCAACTCTAGCATTCCTTCGGTTCTTTCTACCCTTGAGCTATTCAAGAAGGGTGGACACTGAGAACATCAGAGGTGGGCATTCATGAAACATAATCAAATTCTTCCCATGCTTGGCCTCAGCATGCTTATTTATATCTCTTCCAGTTAAATATTAGGGCCGCCACAGGTAATTTGAAAAAGAAATAGACATCTCCATTATACTGTAAGTAGACTCGCCCTCCTCCGCGTCTTTCTTCACCAGCCTCCCCCATCTCCATCTTCACCACTCACAAAGACATCTTTCACGACAATGGAAGGAGAACAGCTTCATGAAAATAAATAGCCAAGGAGCAATATGGATTTCATTCTCTGTGCTGCAGCGTTACTAAAATAAAACAGCTGTGATCGCATACTGAGATGAAAACCATTGTTCAATAAATATGCCTTATTAAACATTGTAGCAGTGATGAAGAGTACAGCTCTCCAATAGTAAAGTAAGCCTTCTTAGTAGACCACCCATTGCTACAGGGAATAACAATGGGACCAGTCTCAATCGGAGACATTTTCATTGGGGTGGAATGTTCAGATTGCTATTTGTCTGTGTAATGGGACTGTAGTTCAGCAATAGGTTACCCCGGTGTCACTTGGTTTATTTACCAATGAATCAAAGCCTCATTTGGCTTAGTCAATTGTCATAAAGGAACTCCTTTTGGGGAAGCTACTCAAGGATGGATAATTTATGTATTCATTTGTGTATTTTTCTATTATTAAATCCACATTTAATTCATTCAGGAAGAAATAAAATCCATATTTAAAAAAAAACTCAAGAAAATCCAGTAATGATCAAAGAAGATAGGATAGGATGCACCTAAAAACTGTTATTTCATATTTACTATATGTTTTCTCTATGAAAAGAGCATAACATCTGCCCTGTCATCTGCACTGTAACTTATCATTTTTGATAATCACATGATATAATCATTCTTCATTATTGGCTATGCTGGACCAGTTGGAGATTCTAATGGAGCAGCTTAGTGGAGGCCTATTAAATAAGTTTCAAATCCAAAATTGCTTAAAAGAAAAGCAATGCATTTACTTGAGGCTGAAAATATAGCAATACAACAGCTTGATGTGTTTTGTTCCGATTATCTTGCTAAATATTTCCCAAGAAAGCCATTCTGTGACCTCAGAACATTTTAATGTTCTCCAGGTCAGCATAAGTCCATTGAATTGGACTCCAAAGTAGAATGGGACCAACACAAGTAATAAAATCTGATTAGCTTTTGATAGTTAGGCGTTAGTATAAACAGCTGATAGGTACTGTTATCAAATCTGAGTTGCAAAAATCCAAATTACCTATTAATAACAACAAAGAGTTCCAGATCTCCAGGTTTTCTGCTGCTACCTAGGGAACACCAGGAAGTTTGCAGGCCAGATCTGATAGTTCTATGATGGGCCTCCAAAAATAAGATCCAGGTATTCCACCCATGCTTAATATCTGATCCTCAAAGAAGCACCACCTCTTCTAGGCAGATTCAACGGGACAGATGATCCAGTTCTAACAGTACTTCCAACTTCTCTGAACTGAGTTTCAGTTTGCTGGCTTGTCTCCACTTGGGATGCAAAGCACTTACTATTCTATTCACACCTTATTTGGATGTTATCCAGCTTCATATTCAGCTTAGCTGTAAATTTCAGTTCTACAGACCCTAAACTTATTCTGGAATTGGCTTACTCAGCTCTAAATCTTGAGGCATAACTCAACTAGATTTGACTCTTTATTGCAGAACATGAATAAAACAATACATGTAGAAGATTTACCTAAAGTCATATATGAAAGTCAAACCTTTTCTCATAAATCTGTATTTTGGATTTAAACTCTAGACCTAACCTTGAGTCTTGGGAAGCATCTGACTTGTGTTGGTGATCCCTGTCTCGTCAGCTTAATTCTTCAGAGATGGTAAAATATATAATATAAAATTTTAAAAGTTGATGTGTCAGGCTCTCTGGTAGCTGCCTGTTTGTTCTCTTTAATAAGATTTATTAAGATCATTTAAATGGGGTTACAAGAATTCTGGTAACTGAACTATTTTCCATTTCAAACTATTACATCTGTAATGGATTTCCTGACCCTAAAAACATGAATGGACATTTGCAAAACAATGCAGAATAGGAACAGATGGGCGTTCCATTCATATCTCATAAATTGTTAGCCAGTCAGTCCCTCCCTAAACCAAGAGAAAGTTCATAAGAGGATAAGTAGCAAAGGAGATGATGTGTCTTAATATTGTTGATTATGTGGCATCCAATAGGTACTCTTAGCTAGCACATAGACAGATTTTATTCAGGGGGATTTGTCTCCAGACTGGTCCTTTGGGTCTTGCAACAATGCACCAATTGCCACTATCAATACTCCATTGACCTTGATGTTCTGATATTTCTCCTTTTCTTCTCTTTCCTTTCATCCACCTTATGACCTTTCCCAGCCTTATAGACTTCTCCATGTCTCAGCATTCACAAATAAAGCTGGGATTAAAGTACCCACAGTACTAATTTTTCAAAATTTGTAACCTAATTTCTTTTTATTTACAATAAATCTGATTCATGTAACTTGTGAAAATCTAACTTTCCTGGTTACTTGACAATATCCCTATATAAAGAATGGACATTTTCTGATTTTTGTAGCCGAAGGAGAGGCAGAGTCAAGAAGGTAATCAGCTTGGAATCGTTACATTCCCACAAGTGATCCAAGACCAGACACTCTCAAATTCTATTAACTCATTAAACCCTGAATCCCAGCGCTGCCCAAAAAATTTCTATGCAGTATGGCTAAGAAATTCAGGCACAAGGGAAACCTGAGCATTGTTTTTTTTCAGATATGGAGTATGATAAGCTGAACAATGAATTAAAGTTAAATATTACCTAACATTAGATATAGATGATAGCTTGCTGATAGAAGAGATAGCTAGATAGCTAGAGACAGACAGATAGACAGACAGAGTTTCTGTGCAACTATAGGAATGTTTTTTTACATAAGTCTATTTTCCGGTTTTCACTTAAAATTGTTCTGTTTCTAAAAACAGAAAGCTGCTTCTGCCACAGAGTATGGTCTACTAACATTGCTATGATCTGTGGTTACCATAAATTTACTATATTTACTGTATGGTCTACTAAGATAAATACTGCCCTCTAGTGGCCAGCTGAGTTATTACTAGGTTTTAAACACTTTTAAATTATGGGTTCAATTATTTTGTGAAAAAGTGGGTTGCAAAAAGGGAGTATTTTCACTAAGATTTTAAAAGAGTCACATCTCAGCTGCTCTTTTAAAAAATGGGTATTCAATTAGATGACAATTCTTAATTGGAATTTTAAAGATTATATATTCCAAAAGCAAAATACCTATCTAAAATACTTGGATTAATAAGAAAAAACAGTGTCAAAGACCTCAAAGTTCTGTATGATCTATATAAGCCAAAGTATAAAAAAGCAGATCTGTATTTCCCTTTGGGATAAGAATATCAAAGCCACAGTACTAACAGCAGCTTCTAGAAGTGATTGTTGCAAATTAAGTAGTAAGCAACCCACAGAACCACTGGGTTTTTAATTTAAAATGTCTACCAGCTTGGTCAGTCTACTGAGCAAGGGGTTTTAAACTGAATTGTTGCATTTTTTTTTCATGCCACAAGTATTTTTTAGGAGGTTAGATGGGCAAGTAATTTATTGCTACAGAGATTACACTCTCAGGTTTTTCAGTTGCCTACATCCATTCCTAAGTAAAAAAAATACTGAAGTAGAAACAAGGATTCTGGTCTTAAAAATAGATCAGAGTTGAGGAAATCAAGCTTTTCCTGGATATCTTGCATTCTTCTTTACTTATCTCCAAAGAACAAAATAAGAACTCATTTTAATCCTCTGTTCTTATATAAAAAACTATCAGCTTGTTTCCACAACACTTTGAGGTTGATTGTCTTAAAAAAAAACATGAAAACATGTTTTATACAATGTTGTTGAACACAATGTTGTTTGATAGACACATTTTTTTAAAAAAAAAGATGATTTAAACTAAAAGTTTAAATATACACATATATAAACATATACCAGGTAAATACACACAATGCTTTCCTAAGTTAACCACACAGACAAAAGCCTGGGAGAAAACGCAGAAACACTTCATGCACAAAACCTAGATAGAAAAAAAGTAATCAATATCCCCCAAAGAATATGAAACAATCAAAACAAATTACTCAGTGGTACATATCAGTTGTAAACTAGTGCACCAGATGGCTGAACAAGCTACTTGCAGCACAATTGTATGTGTGCTGGATTAATTAAATCTATTCTGCAAACTGTACACATTGCAAAGAAGATTGCTTGTTCTTGGACTAGGTTTATCAAATAAATTTGCAGCTAGTTGGAGAGCCATTTCAACACATAAAATGGTCACAGTTTGCCTCTCCATTCTCATTACACCTATTGTCGCTTGCATTGCAAATATAACTATTTTCACTGTGATGAGCACTCTGAATTGTTCAAAGATCCGTTCCAGGATTATGGTGCAATTATTGCTTATTACAGCACCTTGATGTTTGTGGCATTTTAGGCGTTGCAGGTGTCAAAGCAAAAGAGAATCCTGTTTCAAGCTTTGTTCTCACTGTGGTGGAGAAAATCAAAGGAGGACGACGAGGGTGGGGTTGAAGAAAAAAGGCTAAAATGCACCAATGAACAAATGAACAATTCTGTGTTCAGGGTATTCAGAGCAGACATACATTTAACCATGTTTCAAATGTCCTCTTTAGATGTCACATATACTGTCAGAAATTATACAGACTCCCATCTTTAAAAATTATTTTTACCAAATTCAGACTAAATTTCTTACATTTGTGATTACTGTATTAAATGGAATTTGCACATAAATTGCAAGAACACCTGATTCAACCAGATCTAATATTCCAGAATTTTATTTAGCCATGGTTCATCAGATAAGTTTAGGGCTAACAGATTTGGCTCTAACAAATATACAGATGCCTTTTAGATGGCAGCACATACCGGTAGATACAGAAACACTAACTCTTTGCTGCCATCTATTAGTTATCCAATTTTTTTAAAAGCCCAGATTAGGAAGGTCTAATATAAATTATTACGGCTGGGTTCACTCAGTACATTAAGTTATAAATTCTGCCTTATAAATTACAATAGCTGGATATTTTTTTTCCATGGGAACTCATACAAGAAAAATAAAGTGTCTACTATACATAGCCAAAGAATGAAGTGGCTAAAGTTCATTTAACTATGAGATTCTTTAACTGAGGTCATACATCAATAGTACATTAAATTTTGTGGAAATCCAGCCATTCTAGTTGTAAAACATGGATTAGCATAGCCACTGAAGTTCTGATAACAAATGTTATGTCCCTCAGCGTAATCTATTCCAAAACAATATCAGATCCTTTCTTAGCAGAAGAGGTGAAGATATTATAAATAAAAGAAATAGAAACATATATATATATATTTAAAAATAGGAAAACCTGTATTTCTTCTGTTATGCTAGTGCATTCTGCATACTGAAAATAACCAGATTCTAAACGGGTTCTCAACCTTGGCAACTTTAAGACTTGTGGACTTCAACTCCCAGAATTCCTCAGCTAGCATTGCTGGCTGAGGAATTCTGGGAGTTGAAGTCCACAAGTCTTAAAGTTGCCAAGGTTGAGAACCCCTGTAAAAATCTAGATCCTCACCTCTGAACAGAACAAACTGTTAATTTTAAGACGTGCTCCCTGGTGCAATCTAAAATTTACTCACTAAAATTCAGGCAGTCCCAGTCCTGCTTTTTCCACTGTTTTTTTTAATTTTCCTGCCTGCCTGGCAGAGGAGCCTCAGAAACATACCGTGTGCATTTGTTTTCTTTATTTTCCCCTCCATAAATTTATGGAACACCCCATGCTATTCCCCCCCCTTAAAGATCAAAGCAGTAATGAACAATTATGACTAGCACAGAATGGTAAGGTGACCAGCTTTTTTACAATGAAAAAGGAGGACACAATTGAAGAAAAAAAATATCGTAAATGAAACATTTTATTCATTGCAACAATACAGAATACACTATAATATGACAAATGCATAATAAAAAAAACATTTGTAACAATATCTTATATTGTAATTATGCTTATATGCCTATTATTATTTAAGAGTACAAAAGGACTGTCCTCCCTAAAGAAGGACGATTGGACACCTTAAATTGGAAGACTGTGAACTGATTTGTGTTTGTATGTTGTATGAATGCAGTTAAGTTTTAAATTTTTTTTATTGTATTTGTTGTAAGCCGCCCTGGGTCTTCGGAGAAGGGCGGCATATAAATTTGATTAATAAATAATAAATAAATAAGACCATATCAATATGCCATGCTCTTAGCAGATTGCAGATTTCTGTGGCTCTCTAGATACATCAATCTAAAAATCACCCCTTCGCCCAGAAGCAGGGGTTCTCAACCTTGGCTAAAGTTCATTTAACTATGAGATTCTTTAACTGAGGTCATACATCAATAGTACATTAAATTTTGTGGAAATCCAGCCATTCTAGTTGTAAAACATGGATTAGCATAGCCACTGAAGTTCTGATAACAAATGTTATATCCCTCAGCGTAATCTATTCCAAAACAATATCAGATCCTTTCTTAGCAGAAGAGGTGAAGATATTATAAATAAAAGAAATAGAAACAAATATATATATATATTTAAAAATAGGAAAACCTGTATTTCTTCTGTTATGCTAGTGCATTCTGCATACTGAAAATAACCAGATTCTAAACGGGTTCTCAACCTTGGCAACTTTAAGACTTGTGGACTTCAACTCCCAGAATTCCTCAGCTAGCATTGCTGGCTGAGGAATTCTGGGAGTTGAAGTCCACAAGTCTTAAAGTTGCCAAGGTTGAGAACCCCTGGCCCAGAGAGTCCTGCACAGATCCAACACCACTGAGAGCACCAGGTTGGGACAAGATTTTTGCTAACGCTCTCAATCTCTTTTAGGGCTCTGAATTAATGCATAAAAGCAAATGGATTTTCCGTTTCATAGGTGACTCTGCTACATCCTTGCACAAAGCGGGCGCTGCATCATTCAGAGCCGGCTTCACCGGCTCATCCAGGTTGCCCTCCCAAGCCCTGGCCTTGAAGTTGACGCCGCCGCCGCACAAGCCTCTCCCGATTCGCCGCCGGTTCCCTTTCGATCCCGCCTCTCAGCCAACCATCCAATAGCGTGGCGGAGGAGCGGCAAGGGCGGGGGGAGGAGCTGTCAATCCACGTCAACAGAGCGAATAGGCGCGCCAGGTAGGCAAGGCGACCTGGGGGCAGAGGGTAAAGATGGCGGCTGCGGATGGCGAGCCGGGCAGGTAACCATGAATCAATACCCGGCGCGCCTGTTTGCGGGGGTTCCTACTTTGTGCACTACGGGTTATGGAATCCCGGCTCCCTTGGAGGGGGCCTCGCGGGGCGAGCCTGCTGTAGAAACTAGCAATTGTGTTTATATGTTATGTTTTATTTGTTTACACCAGGGATAGGGATAGGCAACCTTGGCTCTTTTATGACTCGTGGACTTCAACTCCCAGGATTCCTGAGCCAGCTACGCTGGCTCAGGAATTCTGGGAGTTGAAGTCCACGAGTCATAAAAGAGCCAAGGTTGCCTACCCCTAGTTTACAGAGACAGACATCACACAGACACACACATACAGAGAGAGAGAGAGTTGTGGGAGTTTTCTTTAAGCTGGCACTTTAAGGCTATATTTTTTATTTATTTTTTCTTCCTTTGGAAATGGAGTTGATAAAATATCAAGATATGTAACATGAGTGTTCTATTAAATATAAAATATTTTCAATATTGTCCGTGCTAGCACCAGGACTCTTAAGAGCACAGTTTTCCTGATTCTTTTAAAAAAAGAAATGGATTGTTTGAAAGGAGGAGAGAGGGAAAAAAAACTGCAGGCAAGGAAAAGAGATGAGCAGGATACCTATTTGTATTCTGGTTTAGCCACTTGACACAATTTGGTAAGATCAGAGCAAGTTGTTTGGTTTTTTTAAAATGGAAGAAGGAAAGACATTAGCAATTGAACATTTACACATAGAGTACTAATGTTGCTTTTTAGGTCCATGAAATTGCAAATACATATACATATGCACACAGAAATATACAGTACGTAGGTAATATATAAATATTTTCAAAAGTGGTATTAAAATCTAGCACACCATTAACAGAATAGCCTAAGATCCAATAAGTTTTAATAGTTTATTGCTAAGTAAATGAGATTTTCTTTTCCTGCAGCCTAAACTGCTGAAATGGAGGATTTTTCAGCCTCGGATAATCCCCCCAAACCAATTTTGGGATACACAATAATCCCCTTTTAGTCAAGACTTCAGCTTTTGATGAAAGTTAGCATTTATTTTGTAAAACGCTGATTCTGCACTGTTAGCATTAGACAGCACAGCACAAGGTCATTAGTCTATGCTAAAACTCTTACTGAAGAATACAATAATCCTAACTCAAAATTAAGTGGTACTGTATTCAAGGCAGGCAGGCCATTACTAAGATTAAACACTATACACACTTCTAAGTGTAAAATGCAAGTAGAGGATAATAAGGACTATTATTAAGTGACTGAATGAGACTCCATGTATGTATTTGTAGTTCTCCATGAGGATTGGGGCTGTTTAAATTCAAACGGTTTTGTAAATTTATATACTGGCCTTCAAGAACTGTACCCAATTCCATAAAATTGCTTTGGAGTGTATAAGGATGCAAACGTGGCCCTGTATGCAATCCTTTTTTCAGCATCTTTAACTGTCTTATTATAATTCAAGTAAGAATCTTTTTTTCCCCTTCTCTGATACTCTGTGGAATCAGCTGTAGCAATTATTTTACATTTATTAATCTAAATGATACGTCATCCAGTAAGACTGCAGAAATATTTCATTATTAAACTAAGCTATAAAACTATCACAGCCATGCTTTTTTCTCATAAAGCAAAGGTCATACTGTTCAATATCATGTGTCTGATTCATATTGCTTTTTTATAATAAATCTTAACTGTATTGCAACAGTTTTATTCCATTACCACCAATATTGTCCTGTTTCATGGCAAGTTATAGCTTTGGATTATTTTTCTTGATAAATAAATGAAATTATAATGTTTTCTACTCATTTATTTAATTAGGCTCTCTGTCTATTTTTACGATTTGTGTGGAAAACAAATCATGCTTTTTAGGTCATGTCTATTCAGAAATATTGAAAAGTCAAAAGGGTTCTCCAACTTTTAAGGACCCCTATATGTCTCTGTGTTTGCAGTAAAAGCAATCTATTTGACAATATCATTTTTCACGTTTCTTTTTGCAAAGTTATCATTATCGCAGAGTGACATTCCTGGTTGATTTGTTTCTAATAAAGGTTTTGCTCTTTTTATTTATTCTAGAATGAGCATAAAAGAAAAAGCAAAACTGCAGTTAAGGAAGCTTGACATTGGAGACAGATTTTCCAGTGTTCAATTACCAAAAGCTTCAGTTCTTATCCCACTGATGGTCAAAGATGGAAAGTTGTGTCTTCTTTTCACTGTTAGATCAATGAAGGTATGTCAGTATGAAAGCCAAAACTAATTTCACTGTTAATTTGGTGAATATTTTAGAAGCATGTGAAATAAAAAAAACTAAAATAAAAGGAGAGGACAGACGTATAGAAATATATTCAGTCTGGATAAGTAGAGCTAACACTGATAGTGTCTCCTTTTGAGAGAGGAACGCAGTCTCTGTTTAAACTTCCTTCTACAGGTAATCCTTGATTTACAACCAAAATTGACCCCCAAATTTCCTTTGTTAAGCCAGACAGTTGTTAAGTGAATTCTGCCCCGTTTTAGGTTCTTTCTGGCCACAGTTAAGTGAAATACTGCAGTTGTTAAGTTACTAACACGGTTGTTAAATGTATCCAGCTTCCCCATTGACTTTGTTTGCCAGAATGTTGCTAAATCGGACCAGGTTACTTACGGGACCGTCTGCTGCCCCATGAATCCCAGCGGCCGGTTAGGGCCCACAGAGTCGGCCTTCTCCAGGTCCCATCAGCCAGACAGTGTCGCCTGGCGGGGCCTAGGGGAAGAGCCTTCTCTGTTGCGGCCCCGGCCCTCTGGAACCAACTCCCCCCAGAGATCCGTGTCGCCCCCACCCTCTCCGCCTTTCGTAAACTGCTTAGCCAGTGTATGTTTGTGTGTATGTTTGTTGAATGATTGGTTTTCTTTTAACGTAGGGGTTTTTATATATGTATTTTAACTGGTGATTTCTATTTATGTTGTGAGCCGCCCTGAGTTCCTGGAATAGGGCGGCATAGAAATCCAATAAATAAATAAATGAATGAATGAATGAATAAAGGTGATCACATGACCCCAGGGCACTGCAATTATCATAAATATGAGTTGGTGGCTAAGTGTCTGGATTTTGATCACGTGACCCTGGGGTTGCTGCAATGGTGGTAAGTGTGAAAAATGATCATCACTTACTTTTTTGGGTTCTGCTGTAACTTCAAACAGTCACTAAATGAACTGGTGTAAGTTAAGGACTACCTGTACTCAAACCTACATTTATTCCCCCAACAGTGTTCACTTTTCTTTTTACATCACAATCTCTTCCGTTTTTCCCCTACTAATAATCAGTCCATCCAATACAGCACTGGCTTTCTTTTCTTACAGCCAGTAATTGAAATTTTGATGCAATAAATTAGAAAGTTGGAATATCTGAGGACGGGGATGTTTGCATTTTGATTTCCCTTGGGTGTTTTTTATCTGTCACCGGCAGCCAAAATAGCAAGAAACTTTAGCAGTGGCATTAGTCCAGGTAAAGTTGTTAAATGTGTTTGCTAAATCTCCATGAGCTGGAGCAGTGGTTCTCAACCTTTCTGAGGTTGAGACCCCCACTTGCCCCGCCCATGCGCGCCGCGACCCGGACCCGGGGGCGCGCGTGTGTGCGCGCGTGCGCAAAAAAAAAAGTTTAAATTTTTTTTAAAAAAACCCAAAAAAAACCCAAAATGGCGGTCGTGATGGGCGGATCTGCGCATGCGCGGATCGGCCCGTCGCACGTGCCACGCATGCGCGCATCCGCCCGTCGCAAGCCGCCATTTTTTTAAAAAAAATTTAAAAAAAATAAAAAAAACAAAATGGCGGCCGCGACAGGCGGATCTGTGCATGCGTGGATCGGCCCGTCGCACACGCCATGCATGCGCACATCCGCCCGTCGCGGGCCGCCATTTTGTTTTTTTTATTTTTTATTTAAAAAATTTTTTAAAAAAAATAAAAAAAACAAAATGGCGGCCGCGACGGGCGGATCTGCGCCTGCACAGATTGGCCCGTCACACACGCCGCGCATGCGCGGATCCGCCCGTTGCGGTCCGCCATTTTGTTTTTATTTTATTTTATTTTATTTAAAAAAAAATTTAATTTTTTTTAATTTTAAAAAAAATTAAAAAAATTAAAAAAAATTAAAAAAATAAAAATAAAAAAACAAAATGGCGGCCGGCGGTGCCCGGCGACCCCCACGAAATGGTGTCGCGACCCCAAATGGTGTCGCGACCCCAAGGTTGAGAACCACTGAGCTGGAGGAATAGATGATGATGATGATGATGATGATGATGATGATGATGATGATTATTATTATTATTATTATTATTATTATTATTATCCATAGACTGTTACAGGAAAAAGCATTGCCTGAAGAATACTAATCTTTTTTTTTTTAATTTTATACATATCATAGCATTTGCAATATCCTTTTCAAAGCTTTTGTTGCAGCTTTGTTAGGCCCTAGTCTGCAATTAAATTAAATGTTTTATTTAAGCATTCAGTTAAATTAAATTAAAATATTTCTTGACTTTGCTCTTTATGATCAATCCCGAAAGCCATTATATTTTTTTATTAATTTTTTTTTCATCAACATATGTTAATTTTTCCAATCAACAAGTTGTCTGGGGTTTGCTAAGCTAATACATGTTCAATTCCTAATCCTTCATTCTTTTCTCTAACCAAGAATAAAATAAATTCCACATTTGATAGTAGTCTGTATCTTCTTTGTCTTTCAACCTCATAGTTAGTCTCTGCACATTCCAATATTTTCCTGATTATTTCTTCCTCTGATGGCAATCCTTCATTCTTCCAGTATTGTAAAGCCATTATTATTAGCCAACTTATAAGCACAGCATAAACTGAGAAATGTCAAACTGGGAGAACATGACTGTGGATTTAAAATTGGATGAAGAACTTCAATGAAACTTCAATTATACAGCAAACAATAACATCGGCCTATCCCAGGTTCTTGCAAAGTATTTGATAGGTAAATAAAAAGGCCGTATCCAGTCCAAACACCTGACTGACTTCTCCAACCAACCATTTTAATGTTGTAATTCCAGTTGAGAACATCTCCAGGAGACGTTTGTTTTCCAGGAGGTAGAAGTGATCCAACAGACACAGATGAAGTTGCCACAGCTCTTCGGGAAGCTAAAGAAGAAGTGGGTCTTCTTCCTGAACAGGTGGAAGTCATCTGTAGACTTGTTCCTGGAATAGATAAAGTAGGTACATGTTGTTGGTTGCGAAGTGTTGTCCGACCCATCCCGACCCCATGGACAACGTTTCTCCAGGTCTTCCTGTCCTCTGCCATCTTCTGAAGTCCATTTAAGCTCACGCCTATTGCTTCAGTGACTCCATCCAGCCACCTTATTCTCTGTCATCAGAGAAGATTGCCCTCCATCTTTCCCAGCATTAGGCTCTTCTCCAGGGAGTCCTTCCTTCTCATTAGGTGGCCAAAGTACTTGAGTTTCAACTTCAGGATCTGGCCTTCTAAAGAGCAGTCGGGGTTGATCTCCTCTAGGACTGACCGGTTGGATCGCCTTGCAGTCCAGGGTCTGAAATAGTTCAAAGAAGCTGTAGGTTATTTTGAATGTGCCTTAAAAAGGGATACAACAAATTTGTGGGAGGATAAGACTATTCGGCAGCCACTAATTAAAATGACAGTAGACTTAATCCATTGTATCCACAGTCTATGGAGTTTCTCAGTCATCCAAATCATAGTTATCCCAAAGATGTTTTTTTTATGAGGCAACTGGGCTTTCTTGTTTTTCGTTGAAGATGTTTTCAGAGCTGAAGAAGCTTCTTGGATGAGAAGTGAAATGTCTTCAAAGAAAAACAAGAAAGTCCAGTTGCCTCACAAAAAAGATCTTTGGCATTGTATTGACAGCACTGACATGAGTCTATGTGTCCTTTAGTGACTTAGGACTCAAATATTTAAACTCTGCCCTTCACCAGTTCCCAAAAAAGTCTACATTACAAATTGCCGGGAAGGTTGTCCTGTCCTGTAGGTTGCATTGATGAATATCAATGCAATGGCCACGATCAGGACTGCCTCAGTGGTAGCATCTGAAGTATTCAACTGCTGCTTGAGGGAACCACAGGTGTCTTCCCCCAGGTTGCCCCCTTTAAAGCGAGAGTTGGAAAATCCTATGGTCATCCAGGAACAATCTTTTTAGATACATAAAGTACTTTTCAAAGAACGAAGTCTGTTTTAAGTTTTATAATTATAAAGAATGCAGATCGTCTCTCCCCATTACAGTTGTAAGTTATGAAAGTTGTAAAGGGCTCATCATGTGACCAACCTGATTTATCCTGTGTTTGTGTGGCAGTTGTTAAGTGACTTATCAGGATTGCTAAATTGATTCGGCAGTCGTTAAGGAATCATTAGAGGGTATTTTTGCTGAAAATTGGAAGCAGATGCCCGTTAAAACATCAGAAATTGGAGTCACATGAGCACAGGACACTGCAAACAGCCATAAACGCGGGCCGGTTGCGATGTAGCCAAAATACAATCACATCACTGGGGGGAGATGGGGGGCAGCCATTGGAACTTTGGAATCAGATTATAAGTACTTTTTGGGGGGGGTTCATCATAATGAGCAGTCCAAAACAACATAACAAATTGAGATGTGCAAAATTAATTGACCTGGGAATTCTGGAATGCTCCGCTGACCGCCATCCAATGCCATTCCCAATATTGGGTTACAGTAGTTTTCAGAAATCTTCCACAATGGAAGCTTGTTTCACACCTCAAACCAGAGTTATGAATTGTATATGTCCTTCGTGTTACTTAATATACGTTTAGGTAGTACAAGGCTTGTCCCCAGTTGTCTTCAAAAACACTGAGATCCCATTCATAGTTGTAAAAGTGAAGACTATATTTTTATGGTCTCTCGTTCACTGTCAAGTTTTGAAGTTTTTTCTCCCTGCTGCAACAGTAACTGCTTCTCAACGTGCCAATGAACTCTGGGAGGGGAGGGAATCAGTTTGGTATGCAGACTTTAAAGTCTAAGAAGCCAGACCATGAGATTCAAGGACATTACACCAGATCGAGGGATGCTTTCTCATAATAATATTTTTCCACTTGATTGGGCAACGTGACCTGACCCAGAGGAAGGAGGGAGAATTCAGTGCTTTTACCATGTGGATCTAGGAGGGGTCTGGCCAGAGCTGGTTTTATTTTCATAATGTGCCAAATTGGTGTGCTCAATAAAATTTTGCATTAAGAGATTGGAATGTCTTGACCAGGGGTCTTCAAACTTGGTGCTTTTATGACTTGTGGACTGAGGAATTCTGGGAATTGAAGTCCACAAGTCATAAAAGCGCCAAGTTTGAAGACCCCTGGTCTTGAAGATGTTTGCTTGGTTGAGTTCATCAGTCGGAACCATGACATTCACATTTAGTAAGACCCTAGAGACCCTCCTCCCCCAAATTTATTTAGTAATACGATTAAAGAGAATTGGAAGAGTACTTCATTGGAAACATTACAGTTTAACTATAACTTTACTATTCTTCCTTTTAGACTAATTCTATCGTAACTCCAGTTGTAGCACTCATAGAAGACACTTTTCAAGCCCAACCAAATCCAGAAGAAGTCAGTCATGTGTTCTCAGTGCCGCTGGAATATTTTATACATCCCAGGAAATACAGTGTTGTGCCTTTACAAAGAAATGGACACGCTCCATATTTGATGCATTTCTTTGAATACAATGACCCAGAACATCAGATGTCATTTAGCGTGTGGGGATTGACTGCACGTTTTGCAGTCTTTGTTGCTGTTGCCATTTATGAGGATAAACCGACATTTGAAGTTGAATTTGACCTGGATAATTTGAATTCTTCAGCTGAGAAACACTTCATGATGCGCTACGATAGTATAAAAAGCAAACTTTGACAGGTAATAATTGGTTCCCCCCCCCAATGTAATTAAAACTCTTGAAACTGTGATCCATGTTTTAGCTGAAATAATTTATAAATGTACGTCAGCCTCCTTAATTCCACCTGCACCCTTTCTCCATACTATTTTTCCAATTACAGGTTATGCCAAGAGCCTAAAAAATGAAGCCGGGTGGGGGGTGGGGGGTGGAAATCCCTCCAGGAGTTGAGAAAATATGTGAGGGAAAAGAGAGTGTTTTGGTTCGAAAACTGAATTGTAAAAAAGAAGCAAACATCCAGGTAGGGGCTGGAGAGCATGAGGAAAGGTTCAAATAGGAACCTGCAGACGGAGTAGGATTTAACTATTGTAATTACTTCTCTTGTCTACCAAAGTTGTTGCCATAGTAATTTGGTTTGGCTGAGGAATTAAAATGTAAAAACCTCTACCCATGGAGCAAGTCACACTGTTTGGAAAGGTTTGGTTTTGCTTTTCCTGGAAGAGGCGGGGGAAAAAAATAACACCAGGCACTGTATTGCTCTCATTTTGTGAGAAATAACAGGAACATCTTGGCATTAAAAAACAAAAAAAAAGACTTTGAATTAGGTAAGAGGCATCGCGTTTTGACCTCAGATTTTTCATAACTATGGTAGCAGCATTCGGCTATGCACTTCTTCCAGGTTCCCTGATTTAAAGTGTGAATTGACAGATGTTTCTATCCCCCATCGTATCACATGAATTTGAAATTATTAATATAAATTAGATCCCAGGGAAGCAGCAGGATTGATTCGTTCTTCTCCAACTCTCTAGTCTAAGAGCACAGTCTGAGGTTAGTAAATCTGGGCTGCAAAGTTCTGTGTCCAGCAGCTTTCTTGGTTAGTACAGCCCACACTACATAGCTGGAACAAAGTCAAATAGCCAGTCCTGGGATGGGTGGGGGCTTGAGGAATACAAATGGAGCTATGAAAAAGCAAGCAGCCTGTTGGAGGAACTATAACGTCTACAGGCGCATTATATAAAAATGCCTTTAAAAAGAACTTAATGAAGCATAATTGTTCAATGAATACATTTCATAGCATGAAATGTTGACTGTCACCTAGGAAAGAAATGGATCATTATGTCAGAGGTGTAAATGCAACTGGTTTACTGAATGCCATTCTGCTAAGGCTAAAGGTGACCTCCCAAAGCCTTAGATGCAAACTTCAGACATCTGAGTTACGGTATCTTGTTCATTCAACTATGTTTAAAACAACACAGGTTTATTGTGATTTCTGAATCCAGCAAGACTGGTGAGTCTTTAGATTACCTTGATGGAAATACGTTCTCCAATCTAGGTTTTTGTTTTTTAATTTGCAACATTTATTAAAACAATCCTGGTCTTAACCACGCTGGATCGCACAGAGCAGCTAAAACCAAACCAAATATATATATATAAGTAATAAAATTAATAGTCAATTAGAGATGCAAGAAAAAATGCATGAAGCAATCTCTATCCAACTGAAAAAGGATGGTTCTTTATCGATTCAAGAATGGAAGATGCCTTCTGAGGCTCCGTTTGTAGTATATTCCATGATATAAGGGCCACCAAAGAAGATGTGTCACGAAACTAGTTGTGGAACCACAAACAGCACCTGAAATGGTGCCTACTAATCACTAGTTTAGAAATACGTGCTTGTGGGTTGAAATGTTGCCACTGCCTCTTTGGAATGTAGGATGTCTCTTCCTTGCTGTTTCTAATTGTTATACAGTTTCTAATGTACATAAAAATAGAAGATGTGTCCTGCTGGGCAGATCAAACATCCACCTGTCTAATCCAGCATCCTGTTTTTCACAGTTGGCCAATGCAGATGTTTCCAGGAAGCCCACAAGTGGAGCCTGATGAAGACATTGAACCTTGTTTCCCCTCAACTAACTTTCAGTGGCTTCCCAATTCAGAAGATAAAACTATTGTGGCAAGGAGAAGTTGGTTATTTTCATTTTGTTTCTGTCTAATAAAAATAGTAAAAATTGTAAGAAAACTAAAACAATGTGCTTGGAAATATAGATTAGGAATCTGCAAGACCTACTGTTCTAGGCCCCTGTCATATTTTTCTGTGGGTGCTCCATCACTGGAGGCTTTCAAGAAAAGATGAGACAGCCATTTGTCCAGAATGGTATAGGGCAGGGGTCTTCAAACTTGGCCCTTTTACGACTTGTGAACTTCAACTCCCAGAATTCCTCACGTGTGCCTGGCTGAGGAATTCTGGGACTTGAAGACCACAAGTCATAAAAGGGCCAAGTTTGAAGACCCCTGGGTTAGGATCTCCTGATTGAACAAGGAGGTCTCTTTTAGCCTTATTTTTCTATATTCTATGTTCCTCTCCTCCACAGAATTCTGGAGATTTTCTGGAAGTCAATCTTCTGATTTAGTGTTCTGAAAGAAAAAAGGACTTATTTTAGAACTGGACCAAAATTACAAGAATGCGTACCACCCTTGATGCAAAAGACTATTATCAGCAATGGCCAGATTGATGTGGACCAGAGGAAACATAGTTTGATGTGTTTTGCATGTATTTAATTTTCTTTTGGCTTGGGTTTGCTTCTACCTGACTAATGTTAGGATTAGCTTTGGGAAGTGCCTGTGCACAAATTAATGAACTTGGCTGGAGTTGAAATAAGATTGAAGTGACAGTGCATTGTGTTTCTCCTCTTCGAATGCTTGGAGCATCGCCTTGTAAAAAAATATTTCTTGAGCGGGTTCGACCAATCTGTCACGCGTAAAAGTGTGCGGGGTCTGTAGTGCTACCTGAGCCTGCTTGTTTCCTTGCAAATGTTTCATCATCAATGCTCACGATGTTACCTGGTGATGCTAAATGGCTGGATAATAAAACTTCTGAAAGAAAGCAAACGAACTCAAGGCAGCAGCAAGAACTCTACAGTTCAACCCTGAGCTATAAATATTCTCTTCTATTGGTGCACGTGTGTGTCCCCTGCCTCCAGCTGGTTATTAAGTCATGTTAAACCCTTCTATTCCAAAAAAGGTTAGAGTTGATTGGGTGGGAGGGACTTTGAAGGACAGTTATATGTTCCTAAGACAGCGGTTCTCAACCTGTGGGTCGCGACTCCATTTGGGGTCAAACGACCATTTCACGGGGGTCGCCAAGCACCGCAGTCTGCCTTTTTTTTTTTGGTCGGCCATTTTTTTCCCCTATTGCGATGCGGGCTGTCGCGCCGCGCATGCATGATGCGCCCCGTCGCGCCACGCATGCGCGATGCGGGCTGGGGTCGAGCCCCGGAAAAGGTTGAGAACCACTGTCCTAAGATTACGAATGTTTTTTTTTTTAATTTATTTTCTGAGTTGTCCCATCTCACTTTTATTCTTGGAATGGAAAGCGATAGGGGCCCATAACCTAATGAAGGGCCACAAGAGACCTCCGGGGCACATTATTGAGAGATGAGAGGGGGACCCATTTTTCAGACAGTTGAAGTTTTAATGGTGTGCGTTCGGTACAGTATAAAAGTGCAGGATAGCGTTATAAGTTTCTGGAGGGTCCTGGGAAAATTGTGATCCTGTCAGCCCACCCTTCTTCCAGAACATGGGAAATTAAAAAGGCAGACTTTAGTCATTTACGATAATACCCCAGAGTAAGCAGTATGTTGGGATTTTAAAATGACAGAATGGCAACTTAAACTGCCAAGTTCTCTCAACATCAATTCTGCATTGTTAGTTTTAAGGCACTGGGTTAATACATTATTATTTGCTTAACATATTTTTATTTGTTTAATGCATTTTATTTGCTTGAGCAGGTAAAGAACATTTCATCTGCTGTGAACACTTATAGACTCTTCTCTCTGTACTTTGAATTATTTACACTTCGCTACTTTTAATGTTTTTTTTTCTGTTGCAGTCTATTTGACCCTCTTTTTTTTGCCTGCTACGTTATAAATGAAATCGTGTTCCAGTGACCTTCACTGCATGTTGCTATGGAGCTGCGTTTTGTTTTGAATAACATTTTAAAAATAGAATGTGTAATTCAATAATGATATTTTCTATTTATTTCTTCCATTTTTATTATCACTCAGCAAATGATTCTGGGTCTCTATACAGAGAGCTGAAAGCAACGCAGTGCAAGTCAGATGATGATGAAATGTAAAATATGTAAATTATCCACTAGTAAAGTATTGTATTGCCTGCAGATATGGATTTGAAATTATATAGGACATGTTAATTCTTTTGCACCAAAAAAAAGAGATTTTCACTGTAAAATTGCTATTAACGTTCTCTCCATTACCTCAAAAAATTATTCACATGCTTCTTTTTTTTTTTTTTTAGGAACCAAGGAATTCAAAATTAATTAGTACAGATTGCCCGTCTTTGCTTATAATAAGCCGCATTTTAACTAAGATTGAGATCTCTGTCCTGATTCGTTGATAGCATTAAGCTACATTGACAAGGTGCATGAATATAAAAAACGAATAATACATAGAATAATATAGAAACAATACCACTCCGAGGGAATAACCTTTGAATTACAGTTTGAACCACAAACCCTAGTAATCTAGTTTGCACGTAAGGCTCAACACTGGCCTCATATGCCTTAATAAACAAGCCAAAAGGTAGCTTAATTGCAATTCTGTGTTTTTAAGGCACTGAAAAAGACAAGCTGATCAGATTTAGCTTTGAAAGGGTGACTTTTCTGTCTTTTCGCTGTAATATTAAACAACACTAATATAAACCCTAAGAAAAATTTAAAAATATATTAAAAGGAAAAAACATATATATCAGAGAGGGGAAAGTAGTCTCAGCTGAACCTGAAACACTTGGGAAATAGTGATACTGGAAGTAATCAACCCCACTTTCTTTCAGCATTATATTAAATGAAAACACTGGGGTGAGGCTTATTACCACTATTTGGAGAAAGTGGTACAGGCTGTTGTTTTTTTCATGCTCATCTTATGCTAACCTTTTGGACTGGGGTAGAAAAATATGTGCAGGATTCTAGTCTGGTTGTGGACTCAGTGATATTTCCTTCATGATGTTGCCATGACAACTACATCTCTTAAACCATCACATTGTACAGCATGCTCCTTTAGCAAGCAAGGAACAGAGACATTGGGTGCCCACCAATCTTTAATATTGAAAGAACGCAGGCAATGGATTTGATTGCTATTTTAGTGTTTTCCATAAAGATTCCTGCCTGTTAGTGTTTTCCATAATGATTCTGAACTTGGTATAGAGGTACTTAAGGACTTAGATCAGCATTTTAAAGCAAATTTACTTTAAACAAAGGGAGAGTTTTCTTCCCATCTGCAAAAGAGACTTTCCAAATTAGCTTCAAAAGGGGGGATAATTGGGGGGGGAGCCTTCTTTTGGAAGCCATAGCATTTAACTTAAGGCATGACTAAAAATTTTATTCTCTGCCATTTGTCAGATGGGTGTTGGGGAATGAATACCCTACACAACCATGTAGTGAATGAGGTCAAAACATAATTGGTAATTTTGCAAAGCGTTACTGTTGTGAGTGTCCCTAGACCAGCTTGGGAAGTATCAGATGATGAGGATCAGCAGCCAGGCCCCTCTGGGTGTTTTCCCCTCCCGGCAGCCGAGGAAGAGCAGCCAGGCCCCTCTGGGTATTTTCCCCTCCCGGCAGCTGAGCCAGACAGGGAGGAGATTTACAGGCAGTCTGGGTCAGATTCACAAAGTGAGGGGTCAGATTTGGATCAAGAAGATAGATGGCTTGATCCGAGATTTCGAAGGTTTGATAAACGAAGGTGTCAGTTAAGTGGAAAAAGGAAGTAATGGGGGGAAGTGACGTATCGGACACTATATTAGAAGGGGACAGAGAGACTACGCCTTTGTCACGAGCAACGTTAATCAAGGAGTAGCCTGATATCTGGAGCCGTGAGTTTGAACTCAGTCTTCTGATGTTTTGGAAATCTACGGGGGAATAATGAGGTCTTGGCCAATGTGATAAAGAAAGAGTGAGTTAATTGGAAGGTGTGGAAGGAGTATGTTTTAATCTAAATGTAAATACATGGGACTTGGCTGTTTCTGCCAGCAAAATGCCAGCAGCGTGCTTTGAAGTGAATTCTTTTGAAATGTGTTAAATAAACCTCTTAAAGACATATTTATGTGGATTTTAATGAGCTGAGAGGGGCCAGACAGAACAGTTACTGACCACATTATTTTTTCCCTCTAAAACACCATCCACTTAATTTTATTTCATGTGGAAACTGTTGCAAAAGTTCCATCTTCTGTGTTCCCAATTAATTATTGAAGAAGCCTGACAGACTCCCAGATTTTATTATTATTATTATTATTATTATTATTATTATTATTATTATTATTATTATTATTGCATTTCATAACATTTGGATAGACTTTTATCTTTAGGGAATATATGCGCATACAAATGGATATGCATTACCAGCAACAAAACTTCAGCTGGGCATGTAGTCCAGGAACTGAGCTTTGAGGCTTTCTTGTCTGTAATCCAAATATGCACGCATTAATGTTACAGAACTAGGTAGCATGCATTTCATACTACAGTTGGCAGAGTTTATTGTAGATTGTTGAGATAGAAAGGACAAACGAAGAACTTCATTACCAGCCAGGAAATGCTGATAACTGACAGCAGACGTGCAAGAAATAGTTATTTTGCAGTATACACTAAAGCAGGGGTCTTCAAACTTGGCCCTTTTATGACTTGTGGACTTCAACTCCCAGAATTCCTCAGCCAGAACTGTGTATTTTATGCATGCTACAGGTAGAGGTGCATGGTGCATCAGTTCGTGTCATCACAAATACAAGTGATGACATCTGGCATCAATGTAGGGAATTCATCAATGCTGGAAGGGAGCATATCTTGTTCTCTGTATACAAGCGTCTTGCCCTGTTAACTGTTGGTTCCTTGATTAGGCTGTTTACTGTTTATTTGTCTGAATTGGTAGATCCTTGATTGGGGTATTGTTTACTGCTTGATTGTTAGTCCAGTATTAATCCTGGTGATAATCTCTACTCAGTTGGGCTGATTGCTGACCAGGAGGTCTTTTGGTCTTTCGGTTTCCTTCTTAGGTTTTTGATTGTCTGTTTTGAATGGTATGTAGATGTTGTTTACCTCTGTGTCTATTGATGGCCAACTTGTCTGAGTGCCAAGCTTCCAGGGATTCTGTAGCACTTTTGAACTTGGCTTGGTCTAGATTAAGCTCACAGTCTCCCAGTTAAACCTATGATGAAGTTTGTCCATGTATTGTGCATTTAAGGAGTTCTTATCTTCCGACTGCTAGTTGGTGTTGGATGTGTGGAGCACATTGATTAAATAAATAAAGGCTCCTTGTAAATATCCTGTTTCCCCCCCAGTTATCTCCTAGAACTGAGCTATGGGTTTGTTCATGGAATCCTGCTGTTCTTTAATACAGTGAAGGACTCTGTTTCATTCCAGTGATAAAATAAGAGTCAGTTACTTGACATGATGGACCTTTCGCTACACTGAACTGAGTGTAGCACTGTCTTGGTAGAAAAAAAATGGCTATGCTCACATTGTACCTTAAACCATAATGTGCATTTTTTGGTCTTGGAATTATATCAACCAGTCACTGAATGTTTAAAACTATGATTTAGGGCTCAATGTAATTTGTGAAAATAGCTTTACCTTATATCCCACTTACAATAAAACATAAGAAGATATACTGATTTTGGGAATGTTCTTCCAACTTGACATATGTGTTTTAAGTTCTTCTTATCTAAGCTTATAAGAAGTGGCCTAGAGAATATTGATAATTAGACCTAAGTTTAAAAGGATGCAACTCATCAATCCCTTTAGCCAGAAACAGAAGACCCCAAAGTGGTGAACTCAAATTATGAGTTTGAGGCAAGGGGTGACTTTTTTTAAAGAAAAAGAAAAAAATATGATAGCCCTTCTTTTGATATTTTTTAGGATGCTATTTTGACGATTCGTCCAGTAGTGAAAGTCAATATCAATATCAATCAGAATAGAGCTAAGAAAGGAACTTGGTGGTCTTCTAGTCCAGCTGTCTGCTCAAGCAGGAGATCCTATACTTTTTCAAAAGGCTGTCTAGTCTTTTCTTAAAAACATCCAGCAATGAAGCACCTACAGCTTCTGAAGGGATGCTGTTCCACTGGTTAATTGTCCTCACTGTTAGTTCTAAGTTGCTTGATAGTCTGGGTCTCTTGATATTCCGATGGGCAAAGAATGTTTTATTTGAAACTATCAAGTGGAATTGTCTGAATTAAATGTCCTTTACCTTGGTGATATTTTTTTATTCTTTCCCAGCTGAAAAAAAGTACATTGCCTATTTAACTACTCTTGGTCAGTGTAATGAACTCCACTTTAAAGTTTTATCATCCGTAGTCTTAGAAAGTACCGTAACATTCCATAGGACTTTAAGTCCAGACTTGTATATTTGGTAAAGTATAAATTGAGATTTAATACTTCTTTATTGTACTGTTTATTTTCTCCAAGACAGTTGGGCCACCTATATTGCCCTGTTATGGGCTAGTAGAACTGACTCATGATCTATTGATTTGAATGCAGTTACACCTTCGAAATGTTCCTCTGAGCATGGCCAAATTTTGTACTATTTTTTGTAGAAATGATCCTTTCAGATTTGGCCCAGTTCTGATCTAACTGGGGCCCAGGTGTTATTTGGCTTATGCCAATATGCTCATATTTCTTCTTTATTACTTGTTACTTATTTATTTGTATCTCTCCTTTATTTTATTTTATTTTTTTGTGAAAAAATTCTTTTATTAAAACAATCAGCATTGAACATAAAATCATAGTATGCATCAATCATCATAGCACCTGATATACATCACTAAGTATTAATCTTTATAAACGTCTGGTTTGGTAAACATTTTTCACTCCGCACATCAAGCCTCAACTAAACGCCTGTTACAATTTATTTGCTTGGTGTTTCTCTTTTCTATATTCTATCCCCAGTTCCTACAACTCACTGACTCCTGGTGATTTGCCCAAAGTCACCCAGCTGGCTTTCATGACTAAAGTGGGACTAGAACTCACTGTTTCCTAGTTTCTAGACTGGTGCCTTCTCCACTAAACTAATCTGGTTCTCTTTTTTCATTTGGTCCTATTTTACTTTGTTCTGGGCACAGAGATTTCTCGAGCAAACCCCAATTTTGTCACTGATGAAACCTGCACTACGATACCATGATACAAAGTCTACTCACTACATATTTGTGTGCAACATTGTGATGGATGCTTTGCATTACAAGGTTGCAATGTAAAAAACTATAACAAACGGTGTATGTGGGTTTGTGTAAGTATATTCACATTTGCACATACACACATATTTGCTATGTATATGTTTTCCATACACAGTAGCCATAGTCTTCCTGTTTCTCAGCCTTCTTTCAGAGCTGACATATTCCATTAAAACCCTGAAGTGCAACGTAATGCAAAACCTCTTACATTAAACTCTGCATGGTTTTCTTTTTTTAACTGCAAAAAGAGAAAAATGTAATGACATTAGACGATTAAAGACAACCAATGGAAGCCTGCTAATGAAGCACCCAACATGAAGAACAAAGCAAGTTCAAATAATTGCCTTGAAGCCTGGCTGTTTCACTAATAAGCTGAATCTGTTACAAGCAAAATTCTATCCTGATATAGAAAACTAAAAATAATGTGTAGTCTCTAGACTTTATATATAATCCATTCCAATCCTTTTTCTCATGCTGAGGGGCACATTATTTTAATGGGCACTAGCAATTGAGTCCTTTGGATATTGAATTCCTTTTCTTCTGTAGGATTAATGCGTTTGCACACACACACACACACACACACACACACAGACACACACACTCTAAACACAAAACGTTAAAGTAATGCCAGCAAGACTGTGCCAGAGATGAAATTGATCAGTAATGTCAAGTGAGAGCTTAAATTTCCCAGACACTAAATTTATATATACACAGAAGAAGCAAATGATTTACCCCAATAAACTTGCCATATTTTCTGCATGAGTGTTAAGAATTGCAACAAATGGACTACGTCTGTGTATGTTTCAGGAATACTAAACAAGGCAAAGCACTTCAGAACTGATAGAATCAGTTTTATTTCTCTAGCGAAGTTGCACCAGAGACTCCAGTAGATAAAATTTTGGTTTAGAGTCAATTGCTTCCCGCTGTTCAGCGAAATGTTCCTCTTATGTTTATTATCTTCATCTCTTTTACAAGCTACCTTACAATCTCCCTAGAACTTTGAAGTCAGTATAATACCAAGGGGGGAAAAACTGGATTATTCCAGGATTGGTGTTTAGAATTCAATGAGTGAAACCTCCAAGAAGTGTCCGTGTTATATATATTCCTCGTAAGGCCATTTTTATTGTTGTTTTGTACTATTTATTGCTCAATGAACATTGGTCTCTGCTTGAGAATTTCTTGCCCACTAAGAACTTCTACTGGGAAAAAATTCAGAGAGCTTCTTGGCTGATATAAAAAACTCAAGAAGGTTGGACTTTGTTAGCAGGTACATGGAAGACCAACAAGATAGCCCAAGAATTTAAGCAACACTGCAGTTTAGGCTGGATGTTGGAAAGAAAAAAAAAACATCCTAGAATTATGCTATTTCTCTGCAATCGCCAAGAAAGCTACGTGGATGCATCTCCATGTGCCAATTTCATCTCAGAGCTGATTTTACTGTTATGGACACTGTCCCCTTGGGTAGAGTGCTGTTTTGTTAGCTATTATGACGGGAGACCTTTTTTTCCCAGTATCTATAGGATGACACATAAATTATGTATAAACCCAACCTGCCTAAACCCTTTATGCACAATTTGCACTGTCACACTTAGACCTCAGGCAACAGCAGAAAAACAGAAAAATGACTTGGTTAAATAAGCAATAGTGTCTTCTACGTTTCGAAATGAGGGAGGCAAAATCATTTGCAAGATGAACACTTTGGAAGAAGAAAAAAATTAGTCTCTCTCTCTCTCTCTCTCTCTTTTAACCCAATACCAGTCTGAGCTTATAATATTCCCCCTCAACAGTTCTGGCAAAATCCCACCAAAATTAAACTCAGGACTAAAGTAAACCAGGGATCTTTTTTGCCCTATCCCAGGGGTTCTCAACCTTGGCAACTTTAAGACTTGTGGACTTCAATTTGCAGAATTCCTCAGCCAGCAAAGCAAAGCTGGCTGAGGAATTCTGGGAGTTGAAGTCCACAAGTCTTAAAGTTGCCAAGGTTGAGAACCCCTGCCCTATCCAGACTGTGCACTAAAGCTGGGCACAGCTTGTAGGCAGAGAAATTACATTATCCTGAGGGAAGGAGAGGTTTTTTTCCTGGGACATAACCCTTCCTTAGAGGTAACAGTAGCACCATTCCTGGGGATTTCTCACCTGAGAATGGAAGAGAATGAAGATGTGAGAAGACCAGGAGACTGCAGGCAGGTGGAGAATCATCGTACACTGAAAAATCCGATAACTCATTAAGCGAAAGAACAGAATAATGGATTTGGAAGGGACCTTGGAGGTCTTCTAGTCCAAGCCCCTGCTCAGGCAGGAAAGCCTGTACCATTTCAGACAAATGGCTGTCCAATCTCTTCTTAAAAACTTCAAGTGTTGGAGCATTCACAACTTTGGAGGCAAGTCGTTCCACTGATTAATTGTTCTAACCGTCAGGTAATTTCTCCTTAGTTCTCGGCTGCTTCCCATCCATCGCTTCTTGTCCTGCCTTCAGATGCTTTGGAGAATAGCTTGACTCCCTCTTCTTTGTGGCAGCCCCTGAGATATTGGAACACTGCCTTTATGTCACCCCACCCCCCAGTCCTTCTCTGCATTAAACTAAACACACCCAATTCCAGCAACCGTTCTTTATATGTTTTAGCCTCTAGTCCTCTGATCATCTTTGTTGCTCTTCTTAGCACTCTTTCTGGAGTCTCAACATCTTTTTGACATCATGGTGACCAAAACTGGATGCAGTATTCCTAGTGTGGCCTTACCAAGACCTTGTAAAGTGGTATTAACACTTCATGTGATCTTGATTCTATCCCTCTGTTCATGCAGCCTAAAATTGCATCCAAGAACAGTATACATTATTTTTTCCCTAAACCCTCTTTACCATTAAAAGAATTTCTAAAGCAAATTCTCCTTCTTCAAAAGGAATGAGAGCAAGTAGAAAACCAGAGTGTGCGAGTGAATGCATCGTGTATCTCTTCCATTGAAAGGAGAACCCGTTTTCACTCCAAAGTACATTATGTTTTGTGTGTGTGTGTGTGTGTGTGTGTGTGTGTGTGTGTGTGTTGAAAAAGAAAATACAGCTCTGGGTAGAGTCTCTAAACAGAAAATTGGAAAAGAAAATACAGAATCTCTAAACAGAAAATTGCTTCATTACAGTCATCATTCATACTGACTTCTGGAGAGAAGGGGGGAAAGAGCTTTGAGTGAAGTTGGCAGAGAAGAGGAAGGAAGGGAAACAATTATCTTAGATTGTGAATAAGTTTTTTGAGTGACAAGATTGCTTGATAATGGAAAATTGGCATAGAGAAGTTTTCATCCCTCTCCTTTGCTGATTCACTTTCTGAAACGAAGACAAGTCATTGGGAAACAGATCGCTTAAGTGAATGATAAGGGATTGTAATTTCACCAGTAGAAATACAAAATCCTCCAGTATGAGAAATGGAACTCTGGGGCTACCACTTACCTCAAAAGATGATAGGTTACCCTTGATTAGATGGGCTCAAGTAGAATGCTAGGTAGATATTTTTCCAACATTCTTTCAATTGGACTCCAGCAGTGATGACGGGATGCTGGCTTACATAATCCTTTCCAGCAGGACAATTCCACAGTTCTCCAGCATGGGTGGATTGTCGAATCCAATTGAGCAAGTAGGCTATGTTAACCCATCGGTGGATTCTCCATCCCCTCATGCTGAGAAAAGGCGTTCAGGTAAGACAACGCTTCTTCTATAAACAGACAAAATTCTACAACAGACAAAAATAGCATGGATGGTGCTCACAATCAAGCTTTGAGAGCACCAGGGACTCCACAGACTAAAATAGTTCAGATGTACCCTGTTCTATACTTTATTTATTTGCTTATTTCTGCCTGGTATTAGGAATATTTTTATGATATCAAAAGGAATTGCTGGACCATGTAATCAACAAAATGTACAGAAAGAATCAAGACTCTTGTTTGTGGGGTCCTTGGCAGTCTCTGAGCTTGGTAGCTTTCTTGCAGATGTTTCTTTAACCAACTAGGTAACATCATCAGTGCTAGAAGGCAATGAGGTTTGCTCTCTGTTTACATACAATGGCTTGCCCTGTCAATGTGGGTAGAAACTGATTCCTTGATTCCTTGTACATAAACAGAAGGCAGATCCCATTCCCTTCTAGCCTTGATGATGTTACCTGGTTGGGTAATGAAGCATCTGCAAGAAAACAGCGAAGCTCAGACACCACCATAAAGGACCCCATAAACAAGAGTCTTGATTCTTTCTGTACATTTTGTAGATTATATGGTCCAGCAATTCCTTCTGATATCGTAAAAACATTCCTAATACCAGGCAAAAATAAGCAAATAAAGTATGGAATGGGGTACATCTGAACCCCACAGTTCAATCCCAAGGTACCAATATTCTCTTCTGTTGGATTCTTGTTTATTCCTAAGCCTTAAGCATATCATCAATATGCTGATGATACCCAACTTTACATCTCCACCCCGTGTCATTTCAGTGAAGCAGCGGAAGTGATGTGCCGATGTCTGGAGGCTGTTAGGGTTTGGGTGGGTGCCAACAGGCTCAAACTCAACCCCGACAAGACGGAGTGGCTATGGGTTCTGCCTCCCAAAGATAATTCAATCTATCCGTCCATCAGCCTGGGGGGGGAGCTTTTGACCCCCTCGGAGAAGGTCCGCAACTTGGGCGTCCTCCTCGATCCACAGATAAATTTGGAACATCATTTTTCGGCTGTGGCGAGGAGGACATTTGCCCAGGTTCGCCTGGTGCACCAGTTGCGGCCCTATTTGGACCGGGAGTCTCTGCTCGCAGTCACTCATGCCCTTATCACCTCGAGGCTCGACTACTGCAATGCTCTCTACATGGGGCTACCTTTGAAAAACGTTCGGAGACTTCAGATAATGCAGAATGCAGCCGCGCGAGCAGTGTTGGGCCTGCCCAGAAATGCCCACATTTCGGCATCACTCCGCGAGCTGCATTGGCTGCCTATTGGTCTCTGAACACAATTCAAAGTGTTGGTTATGACCTATAAAGCCCTACATGGCATCGGACCAGGTTACTTACGGGACCGTCTGCTGCCCCGTGAAACCCAGCGACTGGTTAGGGCCCACAGAGTCGGCCTTCTCCAGGTCCCGTCAGCCAGACAGTGTCGCCTGGTGGGGCCTAGGGGAAGGGCCTTCTCTGTTGCGGCCCCGGCCCTCTGGAATCAACTCCCCCCGGAGATCCGTGTCGCCCCCACCCTCTCCGCCTTTCGTAAACTACTAAAGACCCATCTCTGCCAACAGGCCTGGGGCGGTTGACATCTTGCCCCTAGCCAGTGTATGTTTGTGTATACATTTGCTGAATGAATGGTTTCTTAATTTAGGGGTTCTCTTTTTTTATATATGTATTTTTTATATATGTATTATGTAGTTTTTTATATTGGATTTCTATTTATGCTGTGAGCCGCCCTGAGTTCCCGGAATAGGGCGGCAAAGAAATTTAATAAATAATAATAATAATAATAATATAATTCATTTCAAGAATGTGTCTGAGCCAAATCAATTCATATTGCTGTGTTTTTTTTCCAATGTTCACAAAAACGTTGAATTGCTGACATGTCCACTCTTCCCTGTATTTTCAATTTGCTCTCCCTCACCTGCCTTTGTGATGTCACACTGCAGCCAAGCTAATTAATTTCCTAGTGGCATTGTATCATCCCATCCCCTGTTTGTGATTTGAAATTGGCTGCTATTACCCCTGAGATTAAAGCAAAAACAGAGATTGAAGCAACAGTTAGAGAAGAAAACACCAGTAAAATAGCACCATGCTAGGGAAGCAATTTTTGCCTTTTATATTTTTATATTTAAGGTAGAGTTCGGAAAATCTGTATAGGTGACTATTCAGTGCAGCCTTGTCTAAGGACAATTTTCTACAATATAATTTAGATTAAAAAAAACAGATGGGAAATAAGATTTATTATTTAGGTGGGCAACATTTGGTGAATGTCACCTCTATTTGGCCCTTTTCTGTATTTACGTTGTGAGATTAAATTACTTATTTTTTGTTAACTGAACTGAACCTCTTTTAGGACTTACACTGCAGTGATTGCGTCTTCTCTTTTTGAAATAAGCAGAAAGTGGGGGGGGGAAGCAAACTGGATGTTTTGGTTGGAGGGACAAAAAAAAAGGAGATGGAAAATCACATTTTATCTTAGCAGCTCAGATTCCTACTACTGGTTTAGACAACAAATAGTTTCATTTAAAAAAAACTTTATGTACTGCTTAAAATTCTAAATGTCTGTTCAACTGACATGTTTCACTGAAAATCAATTATCTGGAACTAGCCTGATAGCCACCAAGAGAAGTAAATCAGAACTTAGTTCCACCCTGGGATTCATGGGGAAAAAGGACTTCTTTGTCTTCTTTCATTATTGACAATTTGCTAAGCTGTAATGTGACTTATTGATTGGGAGTATTGTATGGTGTCAAGCCAGAAAGATAGATAGATAGATAGATAGATAGATAGATAGATAGATAGATAGATAGATAGATAGATAGATAGATAGATAGGTAGATGGATATTTATTTATTTATTTTATTTGGACTTATATGCCGCTCCTCTCCGAAGACTCAGAGTGGCTTACAACAATCTAAGTCCAAATTAAAAAAAGCATTAAAAATAAAAACACATTCATCATTCACACAACAATCCACAATCATCCCCAGGCCTGCCAGCAAAGATAGGTTTTAAGATTCTTTCAGGAGGGTGGGAGAAACGCGGACTTCAGGGGGCAGTTGGTTCCAGAGGGTGGGCGCCACAACAGAGAAGGCCCTCCCCCTAGGACCCGCCAGACGACATTGTTTCGCTGACGGGACCCGGAGGAGGCCGACCCTGTGCGCTCTCACCGGTCGAGGGGAAGTATGTGGCAGAAGACAGTCCCATAAGTATCCTGGTCCAGTGCCATGAAGGGCTTTATAGGTAATAACCAACACTTTGAATTGCACTCGGAGACCGATAGGCAACCAATGCAGCATGCGGAGAGTTAGCAAAACGTGGGCACAACGTGGAAGGCCCACAATTGCTCGTACAGCTGCATTTTGCACTAATTGTAGTCTCCGAACACTCTTCAAGGGTAGCCCCATGTAGAAAGCATTGCAGTAGTCGATCCTCGAGGTGACAAGGGCATGTGTGACTATGAGTAGAGACTCCCGATCCAAATAAGGGCGCAACTGGTGCACCAGGCGAACCTGGGCAAATGCCCCCCTCGCCACAGCCGACAAATGATGTTCCAATGTCAGCCGTGGGTCGAGGAGGACTCCCAAGTTGCGAACCTTCTCTGAGGGGCTCATAGATTCACCCCCCAGGGTAATGGAAGGACAGATTGAAATGTCCTTGGGAGGCATCATCCACAGCCACTCTGTCTTCTCAGGGTAGATAGATAGATAGATAGATAGATAGATAGATAGATAGATAGATAGATAGATAGATAGATAGATAGATAGATAGATAGATAGATAGATAGATAGATAGATAGATAGATAGATAGATAGATAGATAGATAATTTATTGATTGATTTTAGGAACTATTTTTTTACAGCTTAGCATAGGGTCCATGATCCTTTTCCAAAGTTGATGACCAGCCACCTGAAGTGCAGGTTTTCATTTTCTCAACAGCTTTTCATCTTCTCAACAGCTTTTCTTCTCCATAATTCAGAGCCCCCCCCCCAAATCCAAGATGCATTAGATGGAAAGAGAAGTCCAACCAAGCTTCTCTTGAATCCAGCTTGACTCTTGGGTGACTTTGTGAACACTTCCATGTGTTTTCCTTGGCTACAAATAAGTAGTTTGATTTAGAATTTCTTAGTCTCTTCCATCTAAGTACTACAAGGCCCAATCTTGTTTAGTCTTTGGAGATTAAATTAAGTCAAATCCTGCTTTTTAAAAAATGGAGGGGACCCACTTTTAGACATTGGATTTGTTTGTTCACATGGTGTTCTCCAGGGTTAAGTTTCTCAATTGTTTTCCGTTTTTTGTTTTTCCCACAAATTTGAGAGAGTCTGCTGGCATATGACTTTCCTCTGGAGTACTTTCCATTTTCCACACTTAAGCACTGCTTAATTGGGAGACATTGCTTCTGAAAAGGATTTGATGGGTTGTTATTCTTTTGTCAGCAACATCATTTCTTTTTGCTAGCAAAGAAACCTGTTAGGTGGAAGATGGATGGAGGGCTACTGGAGAAGACCTCATCAGATCCATGCCAAAATGTTCAGATACTTCTGATGCAACTGAAATGGTCAACCAATTTGAAATTCCCTGACACGTCTGTCAAAAAAAACCCCAATCCACCAGCTGCAATGGTGGAATTGAAGCTATGGGTCACAGCACATACAAAACAGGCAGAGTTTTGACTCTACTGTTGTGACACCCATATTGAGTTTGGACCATACAGAAAAGAGCAGGCAGAATAAATGCTATTTTTAGGAGCATTTTTCCCCTCAATCTCCCTGCCCCGAGTTTATTTTTGAAACATAACCTCAGAAAAGATCCATATGTGTAGCATTTCTGGTTTTTAGCCAGGCAACTACAGTTGAGAAAAAGACAATTTAAAGTGCCTTTTGGAATCACTTCCTCTAGCAAGCTCTAGTTTATTTGATAGCCTTTTTTAAAAAAAAAAAAATCAGGACAAATTAGAACAAGGTATCTTTTCTGAGACTCCGGCTGATGTTAGGATTTTATACATGGTGATTAAGCCATACCTGCATCTGAGATTTTTCATGAAAAACAATAACCCAGCATCAGTGAGAAAAAAAAAAGACAATTGCAGGGACGTTTCATGTGGAACAATGGAATTTAATTAGGGCAGTGGGTTCAGAAGTATTCAGAAGATTGCAATTCTTCTCCCTGTTATTAAGGATGATTTAGTTTTTTCTTAGCTCCCTGTTTATGTCTGAACCTCACCAAATGCGATGTATTCCAGGGTTAGGTCCACTGGTGACTTAACCCATAAATCCATAAATACCTGCATCCTTTTGCTCAGCATCCAGAATCAGGCTTGGTCTGTCAGACAACCTCAGATAACTTTCTTCCAAGTGCTTTCAGGGAAGCAGAAGGATGACTTTATTTTATTTTTAGTTCTTGTTAAAAGCAGCCTTAGAATGTCATGCAAACCTAGCTCAGGGTGGCTTATTCCGTAAACCATGAGTCGTTCAACCCAATGGATCCACTTTGCCTGAGTGAGCTCTGGCTCCAGCAAAGGAGGGTTGAAACCCTGGCTTATGTTTTGTGCAAGCCTGGTCGTTGTAGCTTGCACAACAAACCATGGGGCACTTCTGGCCGTGTGCCAACCCTAAGCCCCCTAGGCTATCCCGGGACACCTGTACACGTGGGAAGCACCAGTGAAGGCTCTCCTGCCTGGGCACAGAAACATAACGCGTGTTCCCTCCTTCCCAGGTACGGGGCGGGGTGGGGGCGTCTTCCATGCAGCATCCTTTCTTCCCAAAGAGCGAGAGCATCCCTTCCAAATCTCTTTTTTCTTCTTCTTCTTCTTTTCCCCCCCTTCCTGCCCTTCGACTGCTCTTTTCAATCCCAAAGGAGGATGAAAGCACCGCGTTCACAGGCGGGCCACAAAAACCCAAAGCCCCCCCCACGCCCCCCCCCAAGAGCATCCTCAGGCCAAACTCCATCAAATCAACTCCCCCCTCCCCCCCCAACGACCCTAAAAGGCCTGAACGACGAGCAGATCGCTTGATGGAAGCCCCCAGGGAGCCCCCACCCCAGATTTCTCCACCCCCCCACCCCCCTCAAAAAAAAATATCCCGGCTCCCGGCTTCCAGTTGCGCTCTTCAGAAAAACCCAAAAAAGTCTCTGCGCCTCTACGCCGCGGGCTACGGTAAGCAGCCGGCGGGCACGCCCCGAGCCCCCGGCTGTCCGGCACCTCCGCCGCGCGCGCCCCCGCGATGGTCTTGGGAGGGGGGGGGAGAAGAAGACGGCCGGCCAAGCCAGGCGCGCTCCCGTCCCGCGGCTCCCCCCCCTTCCCGCCGCGCGCGCCCCCGTCCTCTTAAAGGCGGCTCTCCAGCCCCTCCGCCTCCCTTCTGCCGCCGGAGCAGCGCCATGGCCAAGGAGGGAGCCGGGAAAGGCGAGGAGACCGAGCAGATGATCGCCAAGGAGGCGCCCGAAGGCGGCGGCGACGGCAACGGCAACGGCAACGGCGGCGGCATCAGCGGCGAAGGCAACAGCGGCGGCGGCGGCAGCGGCGGCGGCAGCAGCCCAAAAGCCGGGGATGCCAAGGAGATGCGAGCCGTGGTGCTCTCCGCCTTCGGGGGCCTCAACAAGCTGCGGGTGTCTAAAAAAGTGATGCCGGAGCCTCAGGAAGGAGAGCTGAAGATCCGCGTGAAAGCCTGGTCCAGTATTCTGGCTTCTTTTTATTAGTAGTAGTATTAGTAGTATTAGTATTAGTAGTATTAGTATTATTAGTAGTATTAGTATTAGTATTAGTATTATTAGTAGTATTAGTATTAGTATTATCAGTATTAGTATTAGTATTATCTATATTATTAGTATTAGTATTATTAGTATTAGTATTAGTATTATCAGTATTAGTATTAGTATTATCTATATTATTAGTATTAGTATTATTAGTATTAGTATTATTAGTATTAGTATTATTATTAGTAGTATTAGTATCATCAGTATTAGTATTAGTATTATCTATATTATTAGTATTAGTATTATTAGTATTTATATTATTAGTATTAGTATTATTAGTATTTACTATATTATTAGTATTATTAGTATTAGTATTATTAGTATTTACTATATTAGTATTTACTATATTATTAGTATTATTAGTATTATTCGGGTTAGCCAGAGATCGTCTGGAAGCATCTTCCATCCTTTGCGTCTCTCTCTTTGGATTTGATGGGCAAACGGGTGTCTGGGGGGCGGCGGGGGGGGGAGATGGGAGACTCTTCGGCTCCAGTGTAGTGAATGAGTAAGACAAGAACAGGTTGGTCCCATTCCCTCCCCCCAAAAAGAACCCTCCCTCCCCGTTTCATTCTCCAGCGACTTTTACGAAGTTCCAGCTCAATCTTCAGGGTGGGGGGGGTGAATTCGGTAGGGAGGTTCCTCACCCCCACCCCCACCTTTGTCCTTTGCAATGGATGCCTTCCTTAACCATCACAGAGAAAGAGCCTTTTAAAAAATAAATAAATAAAATTTTTTAAAAACCCCACCTCTCTCCAAACAAACAAACAAATTGGGGCCTATTCCCAAGTTAGGGATCATTTGGTTAGAAGAACAGCCTTTGACTCAGCAGCAAATGCAGCTCTCTGCCCGTTAAGTCATCGTTGGTAGGAAAATGTGCACAAGATTGGAAGCAAAGATGACTTATCTTTCCCCCCCCCATTCTCCCTCTTTTCATTTCTCTTCCTCTTTTCATCTCTTTCTCTCTCCCCCCTTTTCTCTCTCTCTCTCTCTCTCCCTTGGCGCTCAATAATGGGGTGACGGTGAATCTTAAAAAAAAAAACACATGTGAATCATTTTTGCCATGTTTTTTCCCAAAGGACCCAGTATATTAAAAACCCTTTCAAGGTTTTGTTTTTTTTAATCTATCTGTGTATCTGGAAGCCTTTTCCAAGGGGAACAATATTCTGGTCTTTTTCTGGCACCTTCACATTTCTCTTACACCTGTGACCCCCCCTTTGGGCGCCCCCCTCTTTGCTATATGTTGACTCTGCTAGACCGGGACTGATTGCCTTTGCTTCTGATAGCCTCAGTTTCTTTTATTTGGTCAAGCTCATTAATAAATCCTCTTTTCCCCAGCAGGTCCCCTGCTCTACGCTTAATCCCTGTTTTTTCCTCCTAGCTAATTTTTTTTCCCCCTGGAAATTCTCTTATTGGAAAGATGCTGATGATGGGTAGACGTAGGGCTATTACACACCGGAAGTATTCAAGGGCCATAAAACCTGTTGAGATATTGAGAGCTTGAGCAAACTGTGGGTAACATGTTGGCTTGGGATTTCTAAAAGGGAGCAGTAGAAATCAGGAAGAATGAGGAAGCCGGCTTGTAAAGCCAATGCTGGCTTGCTGCCTCTTCTTGAACTCCTTCTCTTACTTGAAGGAAATGCACCTACCGTATTTAAGCAAACTGTCCCTCATTGTGAGGCTGAAGGTAAGGTCCTTGAGTCGTGCTTGACTCCTGATGACTACCTGGGCAGAAACATGCAGTTTTTATGGGGGCAATATGGGAATGGTTTCCCAATATCTTCTTCCTGATTATTTTAATCTACTCTGTGACCCTGAAATTCCCTAGGATATCTAGCTAACTAATTGTTCCTCTCTAGTTAATAGTTACGTTCAGCGCTACTTAGCTTCCCAGCCCAAAGTTAAGTTGTCATCATCTACTGAAAACACAATATTTTTGTGTCCAACTTGGCTTAACCCCACTACCTAAATATGCAGTTTTGGCAGGAGGCAACCATCATTTGCTACTGCCTCCTTCTAGGATGTTCTGACAGTTTCCTCCTTTAGCTGGTTTTCCGTAGAAGTCTCCCATCCAGGGACTAACCAGGCCCAGGGCTGCTTAGTAGCTTCTGAGCTGACAAAAAAAAAATAGGTCAAGGGTGGATTGTGTTGCTTAGTTTCTTCTTGAAAGTATGTGACTGTATGAACTTAAACGTATTGTTAGCAAGAAGTCATGGGACTAATCCTATTGCAACATTTTTGTTTCTTTTCCAGTAAAAAAAAATAAAAATTAAAAGAGATTAGAGTAGGACACTATACGTTTGTGCACACAATCTTTCTCCCGCTTTAAATGGTTGGTCTTAACTGTTTTTAACATCTTAGAGGTTTTGATGTTATGTTTGTTGTTAAATCAGCAGGATTTATTTACTTCTGCTCCACAAGGCCATTCCAAACAATGAGGATAATTGGAAGCAAAGAGAACTAGGAAGTGGCACATAAAAAGCAATTTAGAATTAACCACCAACCCATCTCCTCCTTCTTCCTGTTCCATATTAAAACTGCCTTCTCCTAATGATGGGAATTTGCTCTGGCAGTCAAATCTTTATTATAGTCCTAAACTAGCATATGGAAGGTGGGATACAAACAATGATTTTTACAAAATTAAAATAAAAAATAAAAAATTACACAAAATTAAAAAAACAAAAATATATTTTTAAAAAGCCTATATGTTTTTTAAAAGACTGTATATGTGTGCTACAGTTTTAGTTAGGTGCACGTTTCAAAGAACACTCAAAGTTAATTCACTCTGCCAAGCTTTGGGGGAACTGTGGTAAGGTAAGGCTGAGTTGAGTCTTAGAAGCCCTACCCAATTTGGGCCCTGGTTAAAAACATGTTGGGAAGTCACAAGTTTATTGAGAGGCTCCAATTTAAAGGATCTGTTAGTAGAATGAGCATGAGTTGGAGAACATTCAGCTCTTTATGAAGTTACAGATTTTTTAAAGTAATACTGTATGCAGAGAAGTGATTCAAAATGTCCTCCTCTCAAGGCTGGGCTTCAGAAGCTAGAAAACATCCCTGGAGCTTAAGTAGGAAATGCATCAGAGACTTGAACACCTCTGATACTCAGTATCAGGCATCCTTAGTCTATCCTGATAGCAAATATAACTCTGTACTGCCTTCTTGCATTGGCATCCATGCTAAAATGAAATTCCAGTTGAGAAGCATTCATGGATGAATGAATATTGATGCACTGGCAGTGTAAAGGTGCCGTGCAGATTTGGTATGAGGAAGGTATTGAAGCATTTTCCAATGGAGTTCAGGAATAGACATATCTCCTGTGTGCCACCAGGTCAGAAAATCACATTTCTGCCCTCCAAGTGTGGCTCCTGTTACACAAAGTCCTGGCATTTTATCGGAAGGGGGAAAAAAATCAAGGTGAAATGCTGCAGTGCTTATTTTAGAAGACTTTAACCTTGAAAGAAGCATTATGGCTTGGGGTGGTGGGAGCAATGATTTGTATTGCTAAGGACCAGGCATACATTGGGGTCTGGTTGTTTATTTTAAATCTGCCTAGTTTTACTGATTCCCTAGAATTCTCAAATTCTCACTCGAAGTGTGAATAATTAGCTCAAATCAGATATTTAATACAATTTGCAAAGAGCCAGTTCTCTTGAGAAGTCTATAATGTTGGTAGAAATGGGAAGAATAATAATAAGAGGGCAGCCAGCAGCAAGAACAATGGACCTGGTCCCAGTAGTGCAACAATAAGTGTGTCATTGAAAAGGTTGAAGGACCAGGCTGGGGACAGGTCATCTTGGAGAAAATCAGCCTATGGTGCTAACCTAGTGGTATATAATCAATCAATGATCATGGATTATGGACAGTGTCGTCCAACACACTTGGAATGTATAGTTTGCCTACCCTTGGTAGAGAGGTGAATGCAATCTGATCTTGGATTGTGTTAAATTTCATTTTGCTTTAAAATGGTAGCTGGCTGTCTTTCTCTAGTATATATTCTGGCTCCATTCCATTGCTATGCTGCACAGTGGACTTGTCCTACCTTATATTCCTTTCTATTCCTATTCAGTTCATTATAAAATATATTCTGCAATGCTAAGCATCGTATTACTGTTTACCCAAGTCTTTATGTTTGGAAAAAAGCAGTGAGCAATGGGTTAGAGAAGAGTTTCGTTCTCCTCCTTTTTATTGTAATGCACGTTTGATTCAATAATATGCCAAGAGTTGTCTATTTCACCCTCTCAGCGTTTTATAGATTGGAGTCAGCCATTAAGAGTATTTCCGTTCTTTCTGCTAAAAAAATGTTAACTCAATAGGACTGGGAGTAAGAGAGCGAGAGAAAGCGAGAGAAAAAGAGTCTAACTGGAATGTAGGAAATCTTTAAAAAGCACACCAATAAAAAAAGGAATGAGACAGCATTCACCAGTTTGAAGCCATTTTCAGCAAATTAGGCTTAAGTACCCAAAGAATAACAATTTTGTCTTTCAGTGAAACAAACAGCTTAGCTTCATTAAACAAAAGAAAAATCTCCAGTGCTGGGAGTAACCATTGTCTTATTTCCACTAACATATTTAAAGGGAATTGAAAGTCTGAAGGATGGAATGGTGTTATTCAAATAACTTTGGCCAAAATCCTACACAGTTTCGTAGGTTGCCACCAGTGTTTTAGACGGTGTATAGGTATAATCCAGAAACCCAGGGAAACTATTGTAACAAGGTAGTCCTCAATTTATGACCACAGTCTTGGTCTTCCATTGCTAAGAAAGACAGTCCATTGAGTTGCATCCCATTTAACCTTTTTTGCTAAGTGAATAATGGCAGTTATTAAGTGTTATTGTGCCATTAAGCGAGTCTGGCTTCCCCCATTGGTTTTGCTTGTGGTTACAAATAGTGATCACATGATCACAGGCCAGTTGCCAACAAGTGCCCCAATTCTGATCGTGGGATCATCGCAGTGATTGTTGAAAACTTGTCATAAGTCACTTTTCCTCAATATTGTCACAACTTTGAATGGTCACTAAACAAATAGTAGTAAGTTGAGAACTATCTGGAGTGGGCTCATTGATAACCACATTTGATTAATACCGGTAGCTCATGGATCAGCTTACACCACCTTTTTGAAAGATTTGGGAGCATGGAAAACAATCAGATGAAACTTACCCGTAATTTGTGGGAAGGGAATGTTACATTTCAGTTTTTAACTGTGTTGCCATTTTAATATAGAGTAGTAGCTTCCTTAAAAATTAAATCGTTTGCCATCTCCCCTTGGTGGAAAACTGAACCGATTCAGTTGGTTGTGAAGTCCTTAATATTTTAATCCCACTGTTTTCCAAAGCAGCGTAAACAAAAGTGTATTTTAACTGTAGGTGATTTTGAAGATATAGAAAGTCAAAACCTTCCCTGTCTTCAGGTTGTGGACTCTTTTCTTTGAGAAAAAAAACTGTAAAAAAGTCATGTACATTGAATGAGACTTATCGCTCAATCTATTATTGCTGTTGCCTGTTTCTTTGAGGTTAAGTTCTTAAAACTTCAAAGATAAAATGCTGGGTTTTTTTTGGAGGGGGGAGGTTAATCAACAAAAGGACAATGTGTAAAGAGGTGTCTATTTTTAACCAGAAATGATTTTGTGTTACTTGGAGAAGACCAAGAGAACGAGACAATGTAATTTGAGCTTTTCTTAGGAATATCCCACAAGATGAGTAGCGAATTCAGCTTGGGGGAAGGGGAATGAAAAGAAATCTCATAGAAAGAGCATTTTGGGTTGGTAACTAAAACATGGTTGTAAATGGCATCATAGGAGTTTATTCAATGTCACTTTGGTTGTGTTCATCAGCTACCTTCAAACGTAGGCCTTCATATCTTCCCTTCTCATTTTCTTTCCTTACAGCGGCTTAAATTTTATTGATCTGATGGTTCGCCAGGGGAACATTGATAACCCACCCAAAACACCACTTATACCTGGATTTGAATGCTCTGGAATTGTAGAAGCTCTGGGTGACAATGTGAAAGGTTATGAGGTAATATGATGGTGCTTGAGAACAAAACAATATATCCATAAATTATGATAAACCAATGGTTCTCAACCTGTGGTCTTCAGACTCTTGGGGGGGGGTGCAATGTCATCAGAGGGGGCTCCACAAAGGCTGGAAGAAATGTTATGATTTAAATCTTGAGTTAGGTCTTGGGGGTCCGTGGCCATGGTGCATGGCCACAAAATGTATTTAATGGAGAGTCTGTGGTGAAGAAAAAATTAAGAATCACTGTGATAAACCATAACATGGCCTGTTTGGGTTTTATTATAATGTGATGCGTGTACCTATCTATCATTGCTTTGTGTTGTGTGTGGATCAGGTTATTGTAGGTTTAAGTATCCTGGCACACTACAGTGTCAGAACTCTGCCCAAGTGTTGAATGCTAAAGTAATGTGAATTCAGTACCTTTTGATAAGGATGTAGTGGAATCCCCAAAATGGAACAAATCAATTAACCAAATATTAGTGAATTTCAAATGGTGGTAGAGCATTTGATGATTAAATGGCCTTGTTCATCCCTCAGATTGAACCATAAGATTGTTTGTTTGCTTTGGGATTAGAATTACATATCCCTATTCCAATTTGTGTTCTATAGCTACCAGGAGACTGGTTTTAAAATGGCCGGTTAGAAATATGTCTAAATATAACAGCTATATAACTATATATAAATAGAGCAAATGTGCAGCAGCAGTGAAATAGAAGCAATTTTAAAATGCTAGCGTCATAACACAATTCTCTCTTAAAAAACAAAACAAAATTCACATTAGAAATGCTATTGTTGATGTAACCAATAGGAGAAGTACTGCAGAAACAAACAGATCATCACCATCACCATCATCCCTTAATGTCAATAGTTATGCTTGGTTCTAATAGAATATAGACTCCTGGAGGAAAACTGAATAGAATGAAAAGGAGAATCAAATAGGGAGAAGTTCTTAGTGGGAAACCTGAAAAGCCAACATGCTATAAAGGTAGGTCTCAGATTTATAACCCACCAAGTCATTTTCTGGGGGAAAAAAGATACTTAAAGGAAGGAGTACAATGTGCAGGTCTCAGCTGACAAGGACTTACCACAGTGGACAATAGCATTCACTGGGTTCATCCAAGACTGGCCAAGTTAGCCTTGCTCCCTCTTCTTCCAAGGACACCTCAAGTAGATAGATGCCTGCTTAGGGGAGGTGATGTCAGGATCCATAGACCCCGTGCAGGCAGATGCTCAATCTCTGGTAGGAATTAGAAGGAAATGTCCCATCTGGAATTTGAGGGATTCACATTAAGCAGGGTTCCTTGCTTGCTTCCACATAGCCATCAGCTTCAATGGTCCCAGCTGCTCTCTGCACAAGAACCAGCCCCAGCCATCCCTGCTGTCCAAGTGGCTTATATAAAATAACCCCAAATGTAGTTACATTTCATAGCAAACTTCATCTATTTAATATATGTATGCTTACCACCCTTATTTTCTTCATTCTTGACTCATTAGAGCAGGGGTTCTCAACCTTGGCAACTTTAAGACTTGTGGACTTCAACTCCCAGAATTCCTCAGCCAGTCCACAAGTCTTAAAGTTGCCAAGGTTGAGAACCCCTGCATTAGAGGTTTCATTGTTAAGGCCTTTGGGCTTTTGAGCTAGTCTCGAATAACATTCAGGGCAATCTGAGTTTGAGATTTAAACTGGAAAGGAAAAGCAATAATTTCTTTTGGGCCCTAAATCTGTTTTTCTTCCAAAATACAGTGAGAAATAACCCAGGGCTATTCAGACAATCAGAAGATAACTGCGTTTACCTCTGTGCAGACTGCAGTCAAGACAGTAACTTATGAATTGTTAAACTGTCTACTATATCACCCTTAGTATTTGGCACATATACATTTTACTTGTCTTACTGAACAAGAGGCTGCAGACTTTCTCCTAAAAAAATTAAAGGGAGGCAAACCTTTAAAATATTACAACTTCTCAGCACTAGCAATAGATTGTAGAATTTTTTTATTATTTATTGTTTCAAGATTGTCTTACCATGCACTCTTATGTTTTATAGCACACTTGTGTTTTATTGATCTGGGACCATAATCAGTAAACATAACTAGCCAATCTGTGAATGGAGTAGCCTTCTGTCCCAGCTGTCATTCAATGCCTGCATCCATCTCATATTCTCAAAATTTCCCATGTGCTTCTAACCATCAAAGATTGGGGTTCTAGAAACAGCTCACTGCAATTTGCTTGTTTGTGGCTTAGCGTGTTTTGTCCCAAGGATGCTTTTCCAAAAGGCAACACTTTTTCCCCATGAAAACGTTTTGCTTCTCATCCAAGGAGCTTCTTCAGTTCAGCCCAGAACTGAAGACGTTTCTTGGATGGCAAATGAAATGTTTTCAAGGAAGAAAAACTAAGAAAGTCCAGTTGCCTTCTGAAAAAGCATCGTTGGGACAACCATTACTTGGATTATTGAGAATCTCCCTAAACACATGTTTTTGTAAACTCGGTCAACTGTAGTTAAACTCAAGTCAGCTATAGTTGATGCTTCTTAATCCAAATAGACTTTAACAAACTAGTACAGTGTATCCATTCAACTGAAGAAACAAATGAATGCCCGCTAGTTATGATTGCAAGAACTTTTACTTCAAATCTGCAATTCATCAGCCAGTTGAATGAGTTTGTTTCCACTTCTTCGGAGGAGGGGGCTGTAATTGAGATATTCAACTTAATTCTAAGCTTTCACCCATTGTATGCAAATACGGTATAATTTTTTATTTGTTTGTTAATAATGAAAGAAAACAGGTAAGCCATTTCGTTTCACGTAAAAATTCTGCTTTTTGCTGGTGGGGAAAAAGAGGTAGAAAAATGGACATGTCATCCTGTTTTCAGTAGCATTTTACAAGTTTGTAATCTTTCTGTATCCCAAGGCAGTTGAAATGTGGCACTACTCAAGATGCTATAAATGTTTCCGTGCTATAAACCTCTCAACCCAGCCCCACACACAGCCTTTGAATGAAGAGTAGTAGCTGGGCTCTAAAAGGGCGCAGTAGAATTTGATCAAGATCGAAAAGCACCGTTTCAAAATAAATTAATACGTGGGAGGTAAAAGGAGAGGTGCTAGCTGTTTCATTTTCTCATTTTGAAAGGTCATCCCCCAAAAGACATGCAGAGCTAACAGAATATGAGATGATCTGTGATGGGAGATATAATCACAGATGGAGCATTTAGCAGCCTTTAACATTGAATAGATGTCTTCTTTAAAAACAGAAGATAGGCTTTGCACCTGGTGGCGTCTCTTTCAGTTCCCAGTATTGCTAGTTTATGAAAAGAATATTCGATATTATTTAAAAAATGTATAGGCATATCCAAGTCAGCCTACCTTGTGATCCTGCCTTTTAAAAATAAAATAGAATAAATCATATTATGATAGTTGGTTGTCTTAAGCCATCCTACAGACTCAGCCGTTTTATTTGTCCATTTGAATCATGCTATGGTGCTTCATTATTTACTCAACCTGTATAATAGCTTATCCAGATGTTGTTGGATTACAACTCCATCTCTTTAAATGAACACAGTAATGAGGGATGCTGGAAGCTAAAGCTGATTAAGGTCTGAACTTTATCAAGTGCATTTTTCTTGAACTTCAACAAAGTTCTTGAACTTTATCAAGTTCAAGTTAAGGGACAGTGTCAATGACCACTATTACTATTTTCTGCTTCACATCAGCCATCTCCCACCTGATAGGCTCAAGGTTTATTGAAACCAAGAGTCTCAACTTCCTAAGCAAATCCCAAATTGCAACATGATTCAATAAGACTGAGTAATCCAGTAAAGAAATAAGGTCTCTTAAATATTTGTTTTTATTTATTAAATTTGTATGTTGCCCATCTTCTCTACCAAGAAATTCTGGGCAGTTTATAATGTTATAAATAACAGAATAAAACAATTACAAGATTTAAACATCACCAGGAAAGCAAAACATTAAAATTAATATTAAAATGGATAAAAGAACCAGTGCATAGATGGGGTGGAAGTAAAATCTTGTACTTGTCTACTAGCCATCTCCAAAATGGGATAGTCGCATCGGGGGCCCAAGCCAGTTGTAAATATAACTATTAATATAAATTAATTAGATTAATATAACAAATTAATATAAATTTGTAAGCTTACTTCTAAATAAGCATGGGTAGAACTATTCTACAGCTAGGCAGCCTTTGAAGCAATGGATTGTATCTCACATTATGGCTGTGCCATGACACTGTGTTCGTGCTTGCTCACTAGCAATTATTTCATTTGTTGTAATAATATACTTTTTGGAAGGAAAAAGTACAATGGGCCAAGCTAACTAAGTAACCAAAATAATTTTATTTCACATGTGTTCATGTGAAGAATCAGATGACTGTAGGAAAAGTCTTGAACTGTAATTGATAAGAAAGTCAGCTTTGCAATTTAATTTCATTTTTTCCTTGAAAGCTGTAATCCTGTATTGACATCTAAATAAAACTGCATTGAGTACTTGAACATGCTATATAGAACGATAATATCCAGTTTTAAAAACTGGTTTTTGCTATTTTATATGTGAAAACAGTCTTCCTTTCTCTCTCCCCGTGTTTTTTTGTATGAATAATTAAATATGAGCAAAGTAAGGAATGGATTCCTTCCTTAAAAACTATGAAAGCAACCGATAAAGTTGAATGTACTGTAGGCAGAAGACTGCAAAGATACAGATGTTGCCATTTGAATCAAACAGTGTTCTCTAAAACACAGTTCAGCATAGTGATGCAACGTATGCATGAATTTAATTCCACAGATATTAAGAATGCCCAAGAAGGGGTGGATTTACAATCACTGTTAAATACTTTTCTGCCCTCCCCATATGTGGTTGTAGCCCTAAGTATGCCCACAGTGACTCTCACCTGCCCTCCCTGTTGTGTCCAGAGCCTGAAAAGACAGGCTCGGGACATTGCAACGGTCCGGGCTTTGCAAAATCTGCCCGGGACCAGACTGAGTGGCGCCGGCTACAAGCACATGCGCGAGGCGCGAAAGCCATCTGGCTTGTTACTTTCCTGTCCAGGGCTCTGGGCAGATAAGAGAGGCCTGCGTGCATTGGAGTTTTTGTTGGAGTTGTGGATGCAACGAATAAAGAGCTGTTAGAACAACAATGAGTCTTCATCATTCGCAACCGATCAAAGGACTTAACACTCCCCATATGTGGTTGTAGCCCTAATCACTGGATGTTACAGTCACCAAGGAATAACTGCCAATGTCAGAAACCAGCATTTTGTGGGTAACTCTAAGGATTATCCAGAAGGTTGTAATCCGATTGTGTTTCTTTCAAATGGTTTCAGATTGGAGACAGAGTCATGGCCTTTACCAACTACAACGCCTGGGCTGAGGTTGTATGCACACCCGTTGACTTTGTGTACAAAATTCCCGATGACATAAGCTTCTCCGAAGCGGCTGCTTTTCCTATGAACTTTGTAACTGCATATATGATGCTCTTCGAAGTTGCCAACTTGCGAGCAGGCATGTCAGTGCTGGTTCATTCTGCAGGGGGCGGGGTGGTAAGTTTCACTTCTGTCCTATAAAGAATTACAACTTGGATTGTCAGTATTAATAATTGCTGTTGTTGTGGGATTGTGCAGTTCCATCTTCTTGTAAACTGAGAGGGCTAGATGTCAAAAAAAAAACAAAACAAAAAACCAACATCCCACATAAATGTCTTTCCTGCTCAAAAGAAAGTGTCTTCAAGGGGTTATGTCATGTAAATAGAGGAAAAAGAATTTAAATTTAAATTTTACTCTAAGTAGAATTGGATTTAAAACGTAGCAGTTACTGGAATTCAGTCCGCTTACCAGATTTTGTGTACTTTCATGCCATGAAAGTAATGAAAATTTTCTCTCAAGCCCAGTTTGTTGAAAGAAAAATAGCTCCTTGACCAAGAAAGTCTATAATGACTTCCTTTCAGAATAAAATAGTCTGTATAATCTGAGAAGAAGAAGAATTATTGGCTTGTGAAATCTGGCTTCTAATTTGTGGCTATTGGAATGAATATTGAGAGCTGGGTACATTAAAACTGAGAAAGAGCAATAGGAGCTTCCAAAAGTGAACATATATGGACTTTCCATGTAGAAATAGAGATACTCATAATAATCTTAGCAGGATTTTATGAAAAATCTTTTTTAAAGGAGAGACATTCAATGATATGTCACATTTTCTTGAAGAGGAAGTGCTTTGGAAAAGAAAGATGTAAGCTTTACCTAGGCCAGTGATGGCGAACCTTTTAGAGACGGAGTGCCCAAAAATCGGCCCGCCCCCCCAGCCCGCCCCCCGCTCTGTCCCCGGCTCCACCCCCTGCTCCGCCCACCAGCAGGGCCTCTCACCAGAGATCGCCTAGGCAATCTTGCAGCACCATGGCGGCCACGCCCTCCGCCCACACCATCATCTGCACGTGATGGGGCGTGAGGGCGGAGCCTTGCCCCTGCTGCCTGGCTACCATGTGCTTGTCTGTGCTGCTCCGCGTGGGCTGTGCCTGGGGGGGGGCCTCTCCGGGCAGGCTGCTGGTCAGAAGGGGGCTATGGGAGGAGGCAGGGCTGGGGCAATGGCACGCATGCCCACAGAGAGGGCTCCAAGTGCCACCTCTGGCACGCGTGCCATAGGTTCGCCACCACTGACCTAAGCCAAAATCTTGATCATATGAGTTACAAACTGCCTAACAAAGACAATACAATAATTGCCATAGCCAACATTCCCTTTATACTCTTGTTGCTCATGTTGAATGTTTACTCCGAGTCATTGCTACTAACTGTCTGGAATGCATAATCTCATGATATTGTAACTCAGTATAAACAAAGAAAATTTTTATTTTTCTCAAATACTTTCTTCCTCCTACTATCCCACCTCACCTGCAAAAAAACCCCACCCAAACACAGACCATTCAAATCATTTGAAGCCAGATAAAAAAAATTGAGTGCAAGAGAACTTTGGAAGGAGTTACTGAACTCCACAGGAGCACTATGCAGTCATGTAATTAATAACAAACAGTTGCAAAAAGGTTAATCTGGAGACTCCCACACTAGCTCATGGTAGGAAAAATATCTACAGCAGTACAATTCGAAACAATGATTGTCTACAAAGCTGGTTTATAAAAAATGCAAGGGAGTAGGCATTGGACCTAGCCCCAGGAGAGCGATTTGTAGGCTTGTGTGGATAACATATTCCAGGGCTTTAATGTCTAACAGGAGGAGGACAGCCAAAGTACCCCATTTATTTTCAAATGTCATGAGCATTCTTGAGCCATTAAGGAAAACAATGGAGGTCCTGTAGCCCAAGAATCTTGGACTTTGTTTTGCATTAATAAAAAGTTCCATGTCATTGTTTCAAGTACTCCAAACATTCCAGGAGCACATAATCTCTTGCAATATCAAAAGGGGGGGGGAGTCTTTTATAGTTTTGGATGAACTGATTTATGGAGAGCTCTCCATTGGTTGCTTAGATGGGTGAATGGTACGGCCATTCCTGGATGCAGCTTCTTCAGCAGGTGTTTTTTTTTTAAATTGTTCACAGGACATGAAAGCATTGGAGGCATGGCCCAGATTCCAAAGAAGCAGTTATACGTGTTTTTTAATTTTTATTTTAAAGAGGGAAAAACAAATGCTTAGCATCCCTTGCCTATTTCAGCTGATTCTGAGTTTTGGCTATTCCAGTGCCATTTCTGTAATTCCAAAACATCTTTGTAACATCTCCTATGTGTGCCCACATTTGTTCTCAGATCTTCTGCGCAAAAACATACTGTTTTTCAAAATTTCTTTTATCTAAACACAGTTTACAAGTAACTTTGAAAAAAAAATAGTTCAAGAATTGCAAGCAGTGCTAACCTAATATTGCCCAATGGTGACATATAAGGTAGCATTGCTTTTGAGGAGTAGGTAAATAAATAAAGAGCATATTGTCAGGTCAATTGTTGGCAGAGAGCTGATTACAGAGGATCGGGAATGAACGTTAAACACATTTGATCTATCCATGCAATTAATATACAAATGCATTTGTAGGGACAAGCTATTGCTCAACTCTGCTCAACAGTTCCCAATGTTACTGTCTTTGGAACGGCTTCTTCCTTCAAACATGAGGCCATCAAAGAGTCTGTCACCTATCTGTTTGACCGAAATATGGATTATGTCCAAGAAGTTAAAAAGTAAGTGAGCGAGTTTGCATTTTACTTCATAGGGGAAATTGTTAATGAGAACAGTAAGAAGCTAATGGAGGTGACAAGTCAGTTAATTTTGGAAAATAATTTTATTGTTCTATTGAAAATGGTCTCTTAGAGTAAAAGATGGAAGAGTCTCACAATGTTCTTCTTCTTCTTTGGCAACTCTTAGATTGTATTTCTAGATAATGATGATGTGACCAGCTATCAATGGGAAATGAAATGTTAGGAGGTCTCCAATAGACTTATCACATGAAAATACTAAGAACTAAGGAGAAATTTCCTGACAGTTAGGACAATTAATCAGTGGAACAACCTGCCTCCAGAAGTTGTGGGTGCTCCATCACTGGAAGGTTTTAAGAAGAGACTGGACAGCCATTTGCCTGGAATGGTTTAGGGTTTCCTGCCTGGGGGGGGTGGGGTTAGACTAGAAGTCCTCTAAGGTCCCATTCAGTTCTGTTATTCTGTCATTATTCTGTTAATGTGATTATTTCCTTGTGCAAAATTCTCACGGCATTCTCTTTACTGAACCTTTCTTCTACATATACAGAGATAGTATTCAGGGAATCCAGATGTGGGGGGGGGGAGTTCTCCCTTCATCTATTTTTATGCATTTGTTTTTTAATAGATGTTTTTCTCTCCAGAATTGCATAGACCAATCCTTCTCCATTTTTTTTTCCTACAACAAACCTATGAGGAAAGTTGAGCTGAGACTTTGAGCGGGTCAAAGTCCCTGCTCAACCAGAGACTTGAACTTAAGTTTCCTTGGGCGTGATCCACCTTAATTTTTGTTTCATTGGCTGGCTTGGATTGGCAAGCCAATAACATCTGTCTGAGTTGTTCTGTGGGTCACTCTCAGATAGCTATGAATCACACGTTTGAACAGAAGCCTACTTTCTCCTAACTAATGCATAGCTGTAGTTAGGTAAGCATAGCATGCTTGTTTGGTTCTAATTTAGTGTGTCAAACTCAAGCACTGTGTTTTGTACAGGAACACAGTTATGGCTAGTGACATATGCAGGAAGCTTTCTCCTTTCATCAAGTGTTTCGTTGCAAAGCCTTGGGGCATATATACAACCACACTTGGAGAAAAAAGGCCGAGGTTGCATTGTATGACTTGTTTTGCCACTTTTCTCTCCATCCCCAGACATTGCTGGTTAGCCTTAGTCTTAGTCCACTGTGTGTATTTAATCAGAGTTCTAGCTTGTTCAACAAACAGTGGTGCAATAGAATCTGCCTAGCCCTAAAATATGGACTTTTCCTGCCTTTGTTCCTTATAAAGTTATTCTGCCTCTCTGGGTAAGTGGGTAGAAACTGGAATGCAGCAGCAGGATCTGAGTAGCACTTATTTTCTTATTAGAGCCTCATTTGTTCTCTTGAAGAGCAAATACATTATTATGTATAGTTATAGATGCAAAATAAAAGGTTTTGCCCCTCCTCCCTCCCTCCTTTTCTTTGCTTTCATCTTTTTCTTTTTTTTTTAAGAGTAGGTTAGTCAGCAGGCTTTTGTAAAAGAAAAGTGATCAAAAGAAATGCTATTAGATAGCACTCCTCAGCAACTGCTCAGGGCACAGGCAAAAATAGTAATAATGATGATGATAGTCTTGGCTCGTAGAAGGAAGGGTGGATAATTGATGTGGCAATAGCAGGAGGCAGTGGAAGAGAAAATTGGAGAAGAGAAGATCACAAAGTATCGAGAACTGAAAACCGAAGTTGAACGATTATAGCAAAAATGGGCTGCGACGGTCCCAGTGACCGGGTGGCATACTTACAGAACCTGTGCCTTGACATTCTGGTTTTCTTTAACAAACAGACCATGGTTGGCAAGAACTGAGTGGGCTCAGCTATCTTTCTGAAAGATGGATTTCCCGTCTTCTCCAAGCTCGCTGATACTTCTGCTTTTTGCGATTGTTACTGTTTTGGTTGTAGAGCCTGAAATTGGAAATAGAAGGATTTGTGAGATGTTTGATGACATAGCAAAGGGGGGGGGTCACAATAACGTGAGCTAATCTGCAAATTGTTCTCAACAGAGAGACCCCCACTGTGCAGATCACAGGGTTGCAAAATAATTCCTTCTCTTTAGAAGCATCCAGATGGTAGGGTTTAGCACCCTCAGGAAACCCATCCATCTTCTTTACTCAGTATGGAAAATAGGACAAATTACTTGGTCTTCTGTCTGTTTTACCTGTGTCTCTTGATCCATAACTTTCTTTTTACGGGATACTTTCTGCCATTTCAAAATTTGGTTTCGCTGATGAGGCTGAAACCGGCAATTCCGCCATTTGTTTTAAAAATACAGGTTACTTGTGGGGGGAAATGCAGAATTAAGATGAGCTTTATAAACAATTTGCTATAGCTTAATAAGGCCAGATAACATCCTAATCCTAGCGAACTGTTTGCATGTAATATAATTCCATCACTTTCTCTGTCATCAGATGCCCACTGCTCTTCCTGTTTCTTAAAAAAAAAAAAGTTCATGATCTAGGTCAGTAAGTTTAGCCGATGTCCTCATAACTGCTATTAACCAATTTCAGACAATAATTGTCATGAGATAAACGCTGGTCTTGGGAGATGGAAGTTATTTGATGCACCTTGTGCCCTTCAAGCTCCATAGAGTACAATTATCCATAATGAGTGCATCAGTGATTTTCATAATTATTTAATTGAGTGAGTTATTGAAACAATCTTTTAACAACGGCTATAGAGAGTGATGCATACATCCTATGTAACTTTAGAGAATGGTTGAAGCCAGTGTTTCACAGATTTGGTTAATGTAAGGCAGAAACCTGGCAACCTGGTGCCACCCAGATTCTTTGGATTTCATTGTTCATCAGCTGCATCCATTGGGACTAATTGCAAAAGAGTTTTAGCCCAGAGTTCTGGCAGGCTGAAAGTTGTAGACTTAAATCTACAACATGGAATTTGCTTTTTGAGGATATGCACTGAAGTTGGCTTCACATTACACATTTATCTCTGATCTTTCTGTGCGTAAGTGGCTCTAAGGAAGCTCACAATGAAACTTGAAATAATAGTGTGTGCATTTGCTCTCTTGTGGAAAGCTTTCTACCTGGCATTGTCTTCCATGCAAATGGATCAGCCAAACATCTGTTGGCTACAGCCTAATTTTATGGGGCTCTTGGCTTAATTTTTAAGAATGTCTACAAAGATGTTGAGACTTCTTATGGAAACTGTTCCTTCTTTAGCTTAAAAGCAGTGGGGGGGGAAGAAAGATCAAAATGAGTAAAAGGAGAGTATCAAAAGCAGGAGTGAGTTTCGTGTTTTTTTCTTCACCTCTATATAGAGAAGTATGTTCTCTATTTTCTAAATACTGTAGATGGTCTTTCATTTTAATTGGTTGCAAGATAAAAAGTTGAACAACTCTGACTTGTAGGTTCTTACCAATCTATTGCCCTATAAAAGTAGAGGAAAGAATTATTTATCGTGAGGGCAAAGAAAATATCCCTGTGCACAAGGGGGCAGTATCAGCAATAGTAAAGACAACTTCACCTTTGAATTTAAGACAGCTCCTGGGGACTTCATAGATACACCTTTGAGTTTTCATGGCGACAGTAAAGAAGTAGGCTATTTTCTTCTAACCCACTCTAGCTACAACTCTTTGATTTTAACATCTCCCATTCAAGCACTACGTAGATGTGACATTGCATATGCTTTCAATATCAGCAAAGTTGGCCAAATCATTCTACCAGCTGGACTGCTGTTCTTATCTCCGCAGAAAGCCATGGATTACCCCAAACCAAATATTTTAATACTTGACCTTTATGCATTAACTTTCTCATCTGCTACAAAGACCTTGTAGAGGGCATTGGGAATGGCCTTGAAAGACAGGAGGAAGAGCCACTATCAAGGCAAGGAGCAGATAAGCAGGATTTGAATCCATTTCAAGAAAGTAATTTGGGAAAATGTCTCAGATAAGCTTCTTGGAAGAGAAGGAGTGGCAAAGTCTGGGGGCAGAGTTAAAAGAGAGATCAGCCTAGAATCCCTATGTAGCCACAAGTAGATTAAGTCCAACTTAAGTCCATGACCGTTAGTTGAGAAGATTCCTGTGTATAAGCTATTTAGCAAAAAATCAGTTTAATTGGAGCTTCATGTATAGATATGGCCCTTTCCTAGTTGACATAAAGATGGGGAGCGGCACAGACTCTCAAGATCCTGTTATTATAGCTGTTCTAATGTAAGACGCCCTGACTTCCATGATAATAGTTTCTTTCTCTGTTGGGCTGACAGCTTTCTACACATTTAATTAAAGAACGGAGGAGTAGCATAGTTCTACTCGCCTCTTAAAAACAGAATACATTTGAGTGATGGGTAGACCGTAGACCAATACATGAAGAGAAAGGATCAAACTCAAACAGTGGCTAAAGTGGAATGTCTAGGGAGGGAAATGCTCAGAAAACATGATGGGAATTTTAAGGAGATCTTGTAGATTCAGTATTTGTGGAATTGTGTCTTCGTCTCCCCGGGGCCAGCCTAGCATCTGATACACAGGTAGTCCTCATGTAACAACTGTCCTGTCTACTGACTGTTCAAAGTTATGATGGCCATTGGGCAGCAAGTATCTTCACAGTGTTTCTGTGCTTTGTAGGATCTCCGCAGATGGTGTAGACATTGTCCTGGATTGCCTTTGCGGTGAAAATACTGGTAAAGGCCTCAGTCTACTCAAACCACTTGGGACTTACATTTTATATGGTGAGTAAAATTCAAAAGCCAAATAAATCCTGAACTTCTCAAGAATCACCATTTCACTGGAGCTGTTCTCGTTGATTTCTAATGAGTAGTTGCCTGGAAAATTCTGTTACTGTTTCAAATATCAACTGAGAAGAACCTGAAGTGCAGGAGGAGAAATAAAAAGATGACAGAAATAGAAGAGAAGGGACATGAAAGACACCTAGGACCAATTGATCTACGTTGGCCATCCAGGCTGTCTGTTTTCATATGACCATGCTTGAAGTCCTTCTTTGTGCTGAGGTTTTCTCTTGGTCTTGAAGGAGCATAAATTATGTTTTAAATTGAAAAGAAATGTTAACTGTTAAGCATGTTGATTGATAGCATGGAACTCACAGAACCTTGGGCGATGTTCTATCAAGGGCATCAAAATTTTAAATTTGATTTTTGCACAATTTTCCCTCTTTCTCTCCGAGGATCTCATTTCATTATGTTATAATAAGCCAGACATGTCAACCTTACTCCAATTTCTTATGAAAACCAAAACATTAGAAATTTACATCGAGCATAATCAAACTCATCATGAAAAGGTCTTCTTTGCTCATCAGTTGCTTCTTTCTCAGCACTCTCTGAAACTAGTGAGGGACAGAACAGATATCATAAGATCTATTAGACTCTACCTAATTTTCCTTCATTGTGTTGTACCTAGAATACTGCAGAAGGACATCCCAGGGACATGGAGTCTAGGGGAACAGAATTTTCCAGGACTCCTATGTCCTTGAGATATCATCTTGCCAGTAACACCCAAAAGAGGATGAAAATCATGCACACTGTTTGCCAGAAGACTTGCAGCGTTAATGCTGAAAGCTCCAACACTGCCACTAGATAAGGAGCGCATGAGTTAGGTGTTCGTTCTATGGCCCTGAGAGTAGCAAAAGGTTATTTGGTGAAAGACAGTTGGAGTTTTCTCCTTCTGATGGCATCATTAAGAGCACAACATGTGAGTCGAATTAAACCCCAACAGTAGACAAGACAGCCTTTTTCAATGAGACCTTTATGGAGAACGGAGACATTGTTTTATGATTTTGACCCAGGATATCAATATTCTCCTGCTTTATCCTTGTGACCTATAAATCTACTTCTGTGCTCACATTTTCTTCTTTTGCTTTCCCCCTCTCTTCATTCTTGTCACTGTTTTCTAGGCTCATCAAACATGGTTACTGGGGAAACCAAAAGTTTCTTCAGCTTTGCAAAATCAGTAAGTATAAGGCCTTTCTGGTTTTGTTAGAGCTTATTTCTATGTGCCGGGCTCCAAGTCTCTCTCTCTTCTTTTCCTTGCTGTTTCCTCCCCTCTCTGCCTTTAACAGCATGACTCATCTTTTGCAGATTCAGATCTAAACTAGGCGCTATCTGCAGCGGACGTAGGAATGTTCCATTAGGTTTATTAGTTTCTTATTTGTACCCATAAAGAAATGGCAAGAAAGTGTTGCTTAAATCATTGAATCCTTGTGTATTTTAATATTGATTTGTTGAATAACCATATGTGCTTAATTCACAAATCTCAGTGAGCCACAACCTTTTTTTAATGGCTGGGCATCATGGCTGAATTAAAATATTGTATTAATGCAGAGGTGTACAGTTGCTACCTCTTCTACCTTTTGTGGCACAGTAGGAGCTGCATTTCAAAAGTGGAGAAAATCAAGATCTGCAGGGGCGGGGAAGCATTAAGGTGTGAAAGGGCGTCTTGAATTTCCAACAATTTGCTTTTAATCTCACAATCAATTCCAAAAATGTGAAAAGAAAATCTTGAACAATTTGACCATCCATTCTGGGAGCTTCAAAAGGGTTGGTGGGCTAAAGTAAAGCCAAAAATGTTCATCCTGCAATGGCTTCGCTTTCATTGGCTAAAAAAATAAAAAAGTGAATCAAAGTACATTGTCACAAAATGATTGGATGGATGGATGAATGAATGAATTGAATGATGTCTGAACATCCTTACAAGGTTCACACCGGCTAATCCATTCTAGTTTTTCACCTTGGCTTAGTGTGTCATTGCAGACTCAGCCATTGTGGTTTTTAAATTGTTATGTATGGTCTAGGGTGATTTATCAACCAAGCCATGGTGTCTTCTTCATTATATATAACTCTGGCTTATTGCAATGTGGGAACCCATCCAGTTTTCTCCTAACCTAGATTTGAGAAGGAAGAGTTTCTCCTTTTTTATGTGCAAGCTGTGAGACCAAGCTAGTAGGTCTTAAGAGCAAAAGGCTGAGACTGAAGTGCCTGTATCTTAGTGGTTCACCTGGATTTACCTTTGTTGCTTTTTTAGATCCTCCAGTATGCTGAAGCATTGAAGTTCATACTTCAGCTCCTCTGGCCTCCTCTCTCCTATACATTGAGTGTCTGTGTGAGTGAGTGAGTGAGTATGAGGTACATCATGCATCTCCAGTATAATATGCACATGGAATGTTCTAATCTTGATACAATTTGTGTGCCCTTAGTGGTGGCAAGTGGAGAAAGTAAATCCTATCAAACTCTATGAAGAAAACAAAGTCATGGCTGGATTTTCTCTGTTGAACCTGCTTTTCAAACAGGGCCGAAGTAGCCTTGTCACTAAAGTAATGGACAATCTCATAAAACTTTACAACGAGAAGAAGATCAAACCAGTGATTGATTCACTGTGGGCACTAGAAGAGGTAAGGTCTTATCTTTTTTCCTTCCTTTCGTGATACATTTCTTTTGGTTTATTTTTTAAACAATCCATTATTAAAATATGTCATAGACATTCCATCTGCACACTTCAAATATCAACACTGGGCGCACTGGGATTTTATAAGTTTGTATTTTTAAAATGTAACTCATTGCATAGAGATGAAAAAGCAAGGATCCCATTTCCTGGTTTTATGTTCAAGTGACTTAATTATTAGCATACACAGTGTAGCTTGTTTAAACATTGGCATTTCCTATTTTTTTTAAAAACTTGAATGCTTTTCGGTCATGTGTACTTTGCTGTCAGTTGTATCTTACTATGGATTTTCTAGCTTATTGTCTCAAAAAGCTTATAGGCAATGCTTGTAGACATGGCAGTCTTCCCATAGAGTGTTGGACAAGACGTACTAAATGTTTCAGCCAGCCATGCTGGTTAAAGGTGGGATGCTTTATCTGGCACAAAATTTTCCAACCTGAACAACTTCCATAAGTATTGACTTCAATTCCCAGATCGCTCAGCAATGGCCAGGATGAATAGAGAATTCTTGGACTTAGTACAGACATCTGAAATTTGCCCAGGTTAAGAAATATTGGTCTAGCACACCTGGAGATCATCAGACAGACATGGGGAAAAACAGGTAGGAAAAGAGCCCCAGCCAAGGGCAATACTTTACAGAGAAAAGAACTCAGGCTGAATGGGTGAAAAAGAAAAAAAAGTAGACTGAAGAAAGAACTGAGGACTTAGGTAGAAAAAGGTTAGTATCTTGAGGGGGAGTTAAAGACTTGAGAAAGGACATCTAAACACGTCATGCTTCGCTGTGTCCCATAATGAGAATATTGATTTATTTATTAATCAAATTTATATCCTTGACCATCTCACAGAAAGTGACTCTGGGCTCCTCCATACAGTAAAATCAGTAAATGAATAAGACAATCATTCGTTAAAACCATTACTTAAATATTTAAAAAATGAGAAATTATAAAAGCAGAAACAAAAAAGGGACTAATAGACAGGTGGATGTTAATAATTAGGGAGCCACCTCTTGAGTTTGCCCCTCCCCTGGGGCTCCCAGGCCCGCTGCCATAATATGAAAGGTATATTAAAATAAGATCTATTGGAATAAGCCTTCAAGAAAATGTATGAGTTTTAGTGCAAGTTTTAACAACGTTAGATAAGTAGGCGTGGTGCAAAACAAGGTTGCGTAAGATAAGTAGGTGTGGTGCAAAACAAGGTTGCGTAAGATAAGTAGGTGTGGTGCAAAACAAGGTTGGGAAATTAGAAATGGAGTGAAACCTAAAGAATCATAGATGTTCTTACGCTTGTGTTTGTAAGTGGTGTCATGGTATCTTACAAAACAACATCCTTCCATTTGTTGGGTAACACTTCATACCATTTAGCAGCAGTCTCTCCTATCACTCTGACATTAGTTTGAGAAGTAGATAAATACAGTCTGTTCAAGACTATCATTTAGCTCATTCATCAAACCTACTCCCTGTCATCTGGTGGGGAAATTAAAAAAAAAACCACATTAAACCTTATAATTACCCTTGTCCTTTCCTTTCCTCCCTAAGATATACATTTATTTTTCAATTATCAGTCTGGGTTTTTTCCTGAGTTGCCACATTAAGAGTGCTGTTGTCATTTCATCATTGGAATCTAAGGTCTCAGAGATTACATAGCAAAAAATAAAAGACAATAATAAAATAAGGTAAAATAAAACCATCAAGGCTCATCAGCTGTATGGATAGACTCTATCAAACTCCAGGTTTGGCAGAAGTACAAACAAACAAACACAGATGCTCAGGAAGGCAGAAACTTCCATTTCCTCTCTTGTGACTAAAATTGGATAATTTTGCCTGCTGTTATAAGGACAGAGTTCCTGTTGTCTCCGTTCCGTTGTCTCAGACCAATCACACAAATAAACAAAGGGGTTTACTAAACGAGGCTTGCTAAGACATCATTTGCAATATAGACAAAGTCCTTCCCAACATTCAGCTAGTTTGACTTAACAAGAGTTCCAAATCAAAGAGGCAAGTAATCAGGTGGAATCTGAGGGTTAAATTTTGTAGCAAATTTGTCAGCCAGTTCAGGTTCAAAGTCGGGGTGTATTTATGTGATCACAAGTCAAGGCAGACAGAATGGGAGTTAATGAGTGATTGTTGACAATGGAAAGCTTGTGTTTGCAGCCCTGGTGTAGTTCATTTAGTGAGGTGAGACCCCTTCTGCAGGAGTGGTCTTGCAGACGCTCTTTGCTCTACTCTCTTCACAGCCCACCAAACTCTTGCATTGGACGGGGACAGTAATTCCATGCCCTATCTTCAGATGGCAGCTGTGTCTGCCGTTTTGCCCTGCCTCCTTTGCTGGCTCATGCAGCAGTCCAAATAGTGGCACTGGAGCTAGTTGCTCCATCAGCACTTCTGAAGTTGGCACTGCCTGATCATTGTCATCCCCCACCTCTGACTTCGAATCTGAACCCACGATATATATACTATATATATTATAAAAACAAATAAACACGAACACCAGGAAAAAAAATTAAACTAAAAACGTTTAATCTAATGAAAAGCTTTCGTCGGTCAACTACCGACATCATCAGGGCTTAAAACAGGTCGATGGGAGTCTCCTTTATAGTGTTGGCCAATTTTTGTGCACGGCTCCTGGACCTCGTCATTGGTCCACTCAATGGTCCTAATAGGTTAAACTCTGTATTGCAGGGGTTCTCAACCTTGGCAACTTTAAGACTTGTGGACTTCAACTCCCAGAATTCCTCAGCCAGCTTTGCTGGCTGAGGAATTCTGGGAGTTGAAGTCCACAAGTCTTAAAGTTGCCAAGGTTGAGAACCCCTGGTGTATTGGCTGTTTTCCTGATGTTATTTGGGGCTGCTGCTCCGTTACTTACCGGTACTTACTTCCCTATTTCCACTCTCCCCCTTTGTACGTATGCTATTATCTATCCCCCCGCCGCAGACTCCTAAAGCTCGCATATTCCTTCCCCCCCTTTTTTGGCCATTTGTTTCCTTCGTATGTATCCAATTATTCCCTCTCGCCCTGTTGGTCTGTGGACTTGATGTTCTTCCCTCGCCTTCTTCCATCGTCCTTCTCATGTCTCCATAGCTATATCCTGTGCCCATATCACCTATTATGTTCCCTACCCCCTCTTCTTCCTCTTTGGTGTTCATTTCATTTTGTGTATTTGATCCTGCCCCCCTGTTCCTATCCCTCATCTCCACCTTATTGGGGGCGAGTGGAGATTGGGAAGTTAGTAACGGAGCAGCAGCCCCAAATAACATCATTGGTTTGTCCGATGTATGTGGTGGGACAAACCAACAGAAGAATAAGTGCACGCATTGAAGAACACAAGAACTCAGTCAAAAAAGAAGAACCAACTTCTTCCCTGGTCCAACACCTTAAAGCCACAGGACATGAAATTGATTTCAAAAAAACCAGAACTATTGCCAAAACTGAACACTTTAATAACAGAATAATCAGAGAAGCCATCGAGATAGAAAAATGCCCACACAGCATGAACAAACAAGATGATACCTCCCACCTACCAGCCATTTGGAAACCCACCCTTATTGACAAACAAGTCCCTAACACAAAGAATGACACCAGACTCACACTCAACGAAAACCACACAGGATGTCACCACCACACATTCACCGCAAAAAGCAAACTCAAACCCACACCAATGATGAGGCACAACCACAAACCAGAATCCAGACCACAGCTGCATCATTAGCCACTTTAAACCCCTCCAATCCATACATGAAGCAAACTGACACCCACCATGAAGATGAGGCAAGACCACGAACGCGAAGCCAAACAACAGCAACGCAGCTCACCATCTCAAATCCCCCTGCAACTCAGACTAATCCGAGCACAACAAAGCCCCTATCCGAACAGAACACTCCCCCAGCCAATCAGAGCATAGCCAACCCCCCATCCAATCAGAGCACAGCCAAGCCCCTAACCAATCAGAACACACCTCCACTCAATCAGAACACAGCCAAGCTCCCACCCAATCAGTTCATACCCCCACTGGCAGTTAAAAGGAAGAAACAGCTACGATCACACATTGCTCCTAGAAGCACGAAGCCGAAAACACCAGCCTGAAGATGACGAATGGGACTTCGTCGAAACGTCGCCAAGACACTTTCAATTTTACGCAGGAGAAAACCCGAATAACCAAAGACCTACACACACACACACACACACACACACACAAACAAACAAATGAATGATGTAATCTGCAAGCAGTTTTCAATCCAAATTTCCAATTGCCAATGCAGAGAAATCACACAAAACATTTCCTGTGAAGATTCAAGTAGTTAAGAAAAAGCACTGAACGAGAACGAGCTTTCAGGACCCTGGACAGATCATTAGGAGCTGAACACTCAGGCCCAGCTAGTTTTTGTTCCAATTGAGGCCACAGGGATGTTTGAAATCTACTCCTCCAAGGCTCAATCAACCATCTCCAGTTGAAGATACTCTCAAATGTTTTGTCTTAGATTCCCAGCTGGTACTGCAAAGCATGAAATGTTCTGATGGGAGAGATTCTAGTTTGTCTCAAAGCCAGTCTTGAAAGTGAAGGGTCTGCAGACCCTTAGGGACTTTGAATCTACTACTTTCGTTATTGATTGTTCTCTCTGCCTTGTGTGTTTTGAATTTCTGGCCTAATACAATATCATGACTGTTCTGCTATGAGGTGTTTTTACTGACAACTGACTGTGTGAACAAATACCACAGGTATCCGTGGGAAATAAAACCTAATAACTACATCCATCTATATCAGTTATGTATGGGTGGATATTAACTCAGTATGTTGGTTGCTTTATTATGGTAAAGTTCACATTGTCAAACTAAATGTTAGAAATAGAAGACTGATTTTGTTAATTTTCTCCCCTGAGGTTTGCTGCTAAATTAATGAAATGTACTGTATATTCATGCTTGTTATTTCAGTGGCAACATTTCCTTTGTTATGCAGATCAATCCCGCAGTGGGAAAAAGACCAAGGAGAGTGATGTGCTAGCATTCCACTTTGTCATTTGCTTTGCAATGTGAAACAGTCTTCCTGTTCTGGTTTCACTATTAAGTAAACATTGGATGTTCAAAGTCTACTAATAAATTTAGATGGTGGATCAGCGCTATCCCTCTTATTTTCTTCCAGCACAGCAGTGGCTCCTGTAATCAAGTGAGCTGGCTTCAGAAGCGATCAGCGTTAGTAGAAAACTGAGCTTTGAGTGTGCCTATCAATTTACCATTATTATTTTTGGCAAATGTTGGTAAGAGAACAGAAGAATTAAAGTAGGAAATATTTATAAGCCTGAAACCAACCAATAAGAACTCATCTTTGAAGGTGAATGTTAGGAACAAACTGTCAGTTAGATACTAAGAATGACAGAGGTTATCTCAGTTTACTCAACTTGAAATTAACTGTAATGGGCTGTAGTCCTAAACAAATGAAAATAGAGAGAGATGGGATTATCTACACCAGGGGTCTTCAGACTTGGCCCTTTTATGACTTGTGGACTTCAACTCCTAGAATTCCTCAGCCAGCAGAATTCTGGGAGTTGAAGTCCACAAGTCATAAAAGGGCCAAGTCTGAAGACCCGTGATCTACACCATCCGGCAGAAACAATATTTCTAAATATTCACAGCTCTGGACAAATTCTAATTACTAATTAAATTTAAGAACAAAACAGATGTAAGCCAGGATCCCAGTGCTCATCCATATATGAGACATTAGAGAGGTTTAGATTTAGAGAAAGGGTTTGTTTTTTCTTGTGACTGTAATTCCACCACTATCACGGTGTATGTACATTTTAATCTCCACTAGAATGTGACACATTATGATTCAGTTTGTTCCTTTGTTCTTGCCAGTGAAATTGTGTACCCCAGGTGGAATCTAATTTCATTCCTTAATATGAGCATAGGAAATAGCATTTCCTTGTTTGGAAATTGAATCCCTGGTGGTTTTAATCTATCAGCAAGGGTATTTTAAATGGTGTTCCAATTTAAAATGTTACTGTTCATTTCTGAATAGTTAAACAGGGAAGTTACTATACCATTTAGAAGGAAGAAGCAGGAAGTGGATTTGCCAGCCAGTTCTAGTACTAATAGTGTTACCTAGTTTGGTAATAAAATGTCTGCAAGAAAACAGCCAAGATCAAAGAGCACCAAGGAGCCCACAATTCAACTCTGAGCTATAAATATTCTTCTCTATCTGTAGCGTAGCATTTTGTTCAAATATGCTCTAAGTAGAGTTAGGATTTTTTTTTTTTACAGTTGGACCATGTATTTGATTATCTGGATTCCAAAATTCATCTCATCAATGATTCTATCAAAATGCTAATAACATTTTCTTGTTTCGTGGCTTCTACCAAACATTTTGCTCTGTGCTGGTTTTTAAATGACTATTATTACTGACTTTTGTGCCAGGCAGCTGGTGCTGCAGACTGACTTGTTTCATTACTTTGTAGTTTAAAAAATGATAAAAATAAACTCCAGTAGTTCTCTGCCAAAAGCCTAACTCTGCATGAAAAAAACCAAGAGTGTTAATATTTTAGAAGGATGAACAAAACATTTTGGAATTCAAATATGTATTGGCTACATGACTGAATTCTACACATGATTTCCCATAACCCCCTCTCTCAGCCACCCTAAATGTAATATATTCCTCCTTAGCATTGTGATGCAGAAGGTCAAATATAACCCTTATTGATATTTGAGATATTACCCCTGGTGTAAAATGTCATTGCCAAGATATTAATAGTGACAGTTATAAAGGAGCACACAATCCTGGTCATGAAAAAGCAATTATGGTTGTTAAATTCACTGTGCTGCTGTTGACCTAGACCTAGTCTCACTTGCAGGTATAGGGAGAATTATCTTCTTTGTGTTCCAGCTTTTCCATGTTCTTAGGTACAATAGGAAAGTGGAACGTCAATCTGATAGTCCCACTATTCAGAATGACAAGTGGTGGGATCTTCGTTGCAGTGGTAGCAATTGAAGTTTTGAAGGGAAGGGAGAAAATTGTAAAGGTATCTGAGAATTGCAGTTCTATTGAACAATATTTGTTGCCTTTCTCTTGTAGCAGCTAGGCAAAAATTGGCTATACCATGGGCAATACTAATTTTATAGTCTACTGAAAGATAGGAGATGTATTATTGGCTGTCTCTTCCTGGAAATTCCTTTAGGAGTGGTATTAATAAAAATTACAATACAACTTCCTCTATGGGAGTCACTGGAGCAAAGTCATTTGTGGGAGGGATTTTTTTCCTTTATTGGTATTTATTGTTGATAACTGCTAAAGGGAATGTGTTAAATATAGCCAGAGCTAATGTGTTTAAGGATTATAAAGAAGAGGAAGAGGTACAGCACAATCCAACCTGCAAAGTTTTCTTAATATAGCTAATCTCGATAAAAGTAGTTTTAGCCTTCCGTTGATTTCCTGGTATGGTCTGCCTGGTGGTCTTGCAAACACCACTTATACATCCTTGCTTATGCAAGTTAACATGTGTTCAGTTTGTAGCACAGAAATTGATATGAGGATTGCCTAGGAAAGTTATGAAATACTTCATCAGATACAACGATTTAAGGCTAGGAAGGAAGAGAAAAGTTCAAAACTTTGGTTGACTGTTTGGGCTACTGAAACTTTTGGACTCTTTTTTCAATGTTTTGCCTTTCTCTTCATTTCCCTTTCATCGGGTGTGCTGAATTGGTTTGGGTAACTTCAAAGTTTTTACACACTTCCCCCCCCTCCCGACTTCATTTGTGTAGACTGTAACGATGATAAGAACTGAAGTTATTGGTTGTTGTTTTATTTACAGTTCTTTATATCCCGCCATTCAGGATAATAAATCTCCCCCAAACCATTTAGAAATAAAACAAGCTATTAGGAATATGTAGACAGAGATGCCTGAATGTAAACAAAACAGTAGGTGGTGATAATAACCCTTGGAATCACGAGAAGAGAAGTAATAGAGTTGAACATCCTTCTGTTCAACATCATCATCCACCCTTCCTTCCTTCCTTTTCAAGAATCTTACTGCTTTTGGTTGTTTGTGTATGTACGCACACAGGAATTGTGTGTATGTACACACACAGGAAGTTTGGGTTTCCATTAATATCACATACACAGTGGACCGAATGGAGCTAGACAGAGGCTAATCAGATCTTGGTGTGTGTGTCCACACATCACACATTACTGATTTTATTACCAATTTTAATCCAGATTGTACAATCAAATAAGTTTGATTTGCATAATCGACAGAGCCACAGTGAACTAAAATTAAAGCTAGACAATCTAACTCCTAAATCTTTCATCAGCCTACCCAAGTATGTTGTGGGAACATAGTCAGTGGCTGTGATTCTATGCTTCTTCACATATTCAGTGAACAGTTGGGGCGTTTAGGAGTTCTTGTCACAGCATAAATGCTTGCTGTCTGTGGGTTAATGCCAGCAGTTGGCTGAGCATGAAAACAGAAAACCAGACAGATGCTTTATCAGTTTGGACAAGATCTGGATGAGCTACCTGCGCCAATTTGGCGTTACCAAAGTAACTCTGACGCTAAAAGCTTGTAATTTTAGGCCACATGACCTGTAACCATGGAGACCTGATCCTCATAAATTGCAGCGGCATGTTTTAGTTGCTTGTTCCTTAGCAGCACTGGGGTAAAGCAGACAGGGAGAAGAACAACAGACCAAAAATGTCTCCTTTAACTCTTCTCTCACCTGCGTGGACTAGAAAGCTTTAAATATGTCCTTCAGAAAATATCCCAGTAATGTTGTATTAAAGGCTACCTGTAGCACTTCCAAATCAGTGGGATATTTTTCCACATCAACAAAGTCAACCTTTGGGGTTAAAGGAGCATTGCCTACTAATATGTGACTACTATCTCTGTAATAAATAACAAGCCTTTTTCACCTTGGAATGTGTGAAATTCTTACAAGAAACTCGGCTAATCTTATATCCACCTCCCATTTCGAGCATTCATATACCATTTTATTAAGAACCTTTTAATTATGGTAAAATATAAATTAAATTTAAAGAAAGAAAAAATTAAATAGTTGTAAAAAGTAAAATTTACAGGACCGCCTTCTGCCAGCAAATACCTCCCACCATCCAGTATGCTCCCACAGAGAGGGTCTCCTCAGGGTGCCATTGGCCAGACAATGTCGGCTGGCGACCCCCAGGGGGAGAGCCTTCTCTGTGGGAGCTCCAACGCTTTGGAACGAGCTCCCCCCCCCCGAACTCCGTACGATGACGGATTTACGTTCCTTCCGTCAAGAATTGAAAACATACTTTTTTCAACAGGCCGGCCTGGGATAGGAGCTCTGGTACTAACAAGGTTATAATTGTTTTAGGGGATTGAGCTTTTTAAGACATAATGTATTGGGTTTTAAATGGATTCAAGGCCAAATTGTTTAATCTATTCTTAATCATTTTACTTTTTGTATATTGATGTTTTTAATTTTGGGCTGTACACCGCCCTGAGCCCTTCGGGAGAGGGGCGGTATAGAAATCGCAAAATAAATAAATAAAAAAATAAAAGGGGAAAAGAAGAAAAAGATAAAAATATAATACAGAAAGAGAGAAAAAAAATACATAAAGAAGTGACTTCCAAACTTCACCACAAGCAGCATAAGCAAATTTAGTACCGGTAGCTCTTCGCCTTCTCTAAACTTACAAAGACCAAAAATTCTTCTTTTCTGCTTTAGGGAATAATTTAAAAAAAACATACTTTATTCTGCCAGGTGTTAAGTGAAAAACTTTGTGTGTCTGAGTTTATTATAGAGACAGTAGTCAGATATGAGTAGGCTCCTTTAACCCCAAATATTGACTTTGTGGATTTAGAAAATATCCCACTGATTTGGATGTGCTACAAGTAGTCTTTAATACAACATTACTGGGGTATTTCTGAAGGACATATTTAAAGCTTTCTAGTTGGCTTTATTTGTGTTTGGCTCAGCGTGTTATGAGAACTCAGCACTGTGATCCTTGGATCATGGATTATGTCCAACTGTGCTGAAGGAACCCAGCTATTGTCTCTCAGATTTATCCAGTGATGGTTTTGCTCTTCTGTTTATTTCAGGCTTTGAATACTTTTCAAAGAATTGTAAAATAAAGTCATGTTCCCGCTCCTGATAATCACTTGGTTGTTACTATTTCTGGAAACAGTATAATTTGTTATTAACTTAATCCAGAATGATGTTTTATCTTTCGAGTCTGGCATTCACCCCTGAGATTTCCAACTGGGTCTACTCCTAAGTTCTTTGGAGAGTTAACAAAAGTGACCTGGTGCTGCTATCTAGTTTGGCGGTTACATTTTATCGCCATTAGTATTATTAATAATGCACATGCATTCCTTTGTGTGAATGTTCTAATCTCCTGTGAGAACTGGAGCAGTTTGCAGTCAAAGGTCAGCGTTAAACTCTTGTACAAAATCAGTTAATACCGTAGTCTTTTGAGCATTCCTTGTGAGGCAAAATGGGGGAACAAAGAAAACATGTTTTTTTCAGAGAGAAAATGATTCAAACACAAAAATAATAATAATAATACCCATTCTTATATTAAACTCTGATCATCCAAGTAGAAAGATTATTCCACACGTTCAAATAATTGGTTATCAGGTAAGTTGTCCCTCAGGAATGATGGAATATTGTGTGTAATGGGAAGTTCTGGAATTTGGCAGAGAAAAATGGTTGCCGCCTTATTTCCATCAAACAGAATATAATAGTATTCATCCTGTGCACACCAGCCTTTCCATGGGTGGTTAGATGCCTGTAATGTATGGAAAATACCAGCATAGGAAGAACTCATCTGAATTTTGCAGAAGTAGAACTTAACCATGAAATGAATGTCAAGTCTGATTTAGTTACAAAAATGCAAGCATACTCAATATTGAACTGGAACAGATCCTAATGATCAGATGCTACGTTTTGTGAGTTGTCTAGAGCGTGAACACAATGGAGAGCTGCTTTCTTCCCCTCCATGTACTATCATTTTGGCAACAATTCCATTTTTTTGCGATTGGCTTGTGCTTCCTATTAGATTCAGCTGCAGTTCTCATGACAGATTTCTCGAGTCTAGAGGCAGAAAGTGGACATGAATCTGGAGATGTATGAATGGGTTTGTTTTGCTTTATGTTTTGGCAAAAGCAGCCAGAAGGAGAAGAAGAAAAAATTTACTCTCCCATAACTTTTTTTTCTTTCCCATTTTTTTTAAATATGTTTTTCCCCTCTGTGTCAAATGAGAGGAATTTGAATGGAATGCTTCAGAGAAGATTAACGTTCTTGGAAAGGGGGTTAGGATTAAATTTAAATGCTTTTAGTTGAAGAGAGAGGCTGTCTTCACATGTTAAACCCTAATGGGGTTTGACTTTGGCTTGTATAAGATGATAGATTGTGTTTTTAAACCAGGGGTGTCAAATTCAATTTCATTGAGGGCTGCATCAGCATTTTGATTGCACTCGGGGGGGGGCGGAGGTGTGTGGCCAGGTTGGGTGTGGCCTACTGGGTGGGTATGGATGGAGTAGGTGTGGCCTACTGGGTGGGCATGGCCAGCTCAACATCATTCACGTCAAGGGTGCCTGTGGGGGCCTGGTCAGGAGTGGGACAGATCTGAGGGTCCCTGGCAGAAGGGGGTGGCACCGGGGCAAGTGCCAAGGCATGGTCCATTTCTTTATTCCTCACAAAGGGTGACATCTCCCCAGCAGGCACCCAGGGGGCGGGGCCAATGCAGCAGGGGTGGTTCCTTGCTGTTTTCAGATGGCCTTGTGGAGCTAAGACTGAATGTGTTTCAGTGTAGATGGCCACCACAAAATTGTACATTGGCTCCCGGCTGGCCTGGGCCAGGGCCAAGGCAGCGGGGGCCGTTCCCTCACTGTTTCCAGGATGGCTTCGCGGGCCACATGAAACCACTTCGTGGGCCGCATTCGGCTCCCGGGCCTTGTGTTTGACATGTCTGTTTTAAACCAAGTTTTAGGCAACTGTGAACTAACAACAAACTACATTTAAACAAACTTTGCATGATGTGTGAACCAGATCATTAGAACGGGATCTTCATGTAGCAGTTCCACCACCAGCCACATCTAGCTTGGTCCTTTCCTGTGCTTTATATCATGGCTGCAAGTGGCCCAGGGTTACCTTGGGTAGCCAGCAGGAGATGTCAGAACTGGAATCTCAGCTGAACAAGGCAGAAGGCTAATTTAGTGGAGAGGATTTGTACCTGATGTTCTGTGAAAGTTAAAAGAAAAGTTACCTTCTTCCTTGGAGAATTTTTGGATTTCTTTCAGGCTTCGTTCCCCCTTGTCCATAGCTGTTGCTCCCATGATAGCTTAGTTTCCCTGGATTTGGTTTGGGTTGGGTATAGCCTTTCAACAAGAACTTAAGATAATTCATGTTCCTTGATTGTTGACTCTTTGTTGCGCAACAAACAATTTGTTTAAGATGGATACCCTACAGTGATTGAATTCTCTCACTTCTAAGCTGTTAACCATCGTGGGCTCTTGCAACTTGCTTTTTCAAACCCCGACATACTACAGGTGGGAACCCAGTCAGAATGGTTTCAAAACCATCATTTGGTATCGGCAATGTTGTGTCACCCAATGAACTGTGTTTATTCAATAGCTTTTGATTAATCCCTTCATTGTATTGTGAAAACATCGACAAAGTGAATAGAAGCCTTAACAACCTCTTTCATCTTTTCACTCATCCATATTAAGTGCATATATTGTCACAGAAAGCACAAGTAATTTCTTTTTTCTATAATATGGCATTTGAGTACAGTAGCTCCTGAGGCACAGCTATATTTTCAAAGAACAAATAATACATAGACAGCATGATTATTATTTTTTTCTCTTGATAGTGTAGAAACAATTGAAACATTTGTTCTCTGTAGACGTAAGGGCTTGTAAAATTGCAGTTAACTGTTAATGATTCTTCTACCTTTAGAGGAATTTCAAATTAAAGCAAGGATTGAAAACCATTGAAAGTCACAATGTTCAGCTGAACAATAAAGTGGCTGAGTTCTTTAGGGGAGAAAACAGGTTGGATGTCGTTGATCCGAGCTGGCTGGCATATGAATGGGTGCTGAGAACCATTAAGTAACATAACATTAGATTAGATTAGATTAGATAACCTTAGTTATCATTTTTTTCCTGTGGGCACAATGGCACACATTAAAAATGAAATTTAGTTGCTTCCTCTCAAAGCGTACACAATACATAACACATTTAAAACATACAATATATACAACTTACATATAGACTTACACCCGTACGTATAAGTAACATAAATATTATTCACTGTCCATCTTGAATTCATAATGAAAGGAGGAAGCTTTAGAGTTCACATGGTTAATATTGTATGGAACAAAGCTGTGATTGAATCTGGATGTTGTGCTTCGGATACCATAGAGCCCAGGAGGTGGTGAAGAGGACGCATCCGGAGCACCACAAGTTAAATAGATGTCTGGCATAATATAATGGTGGCTTACATGAAGTCAGTCCCTAATTGTTATTGAACAAACCATATTTGGAACTGATAACCTATATGGTTTGGAGCTCCCATTTCAAGACCAGTTGTACTTTTTAACATTGAGCTTGGATAAAGCAGATGCAAGTTGAAATCCTCACTTGATGTCAAGTTGAGTGATGTACTCTCAGCCCAACACCTTTAATTGAGAGTTACAGGGAGAAAAGAAGATAGAAATGTAATGATAGATGGGTAGTTACTAAACATGGAATATTATGATTTAGGACAGTGTGTGAATCCAGCCCTACTAAGGTGGAAAGTTGAAACTAAATGTTTTCCAGCTGTAGCCCACATACAGTGTGGAAATTGCTAATGGTGACACAAATAACCAAGCATTCCATCTTGCCTTGTAATAGCCTCTTTACAATCTGGTATCTTCAGGATGTGTTCATGTAGTTTTCTTAACAATTACAAACGTCACCATTGCTGCCTTATGGGGTATTTTGGACAGATTTTGGCTCAGGTACATCTGAAGGACTTCAGAGCTACAGACTGGATGAAAGTTGCTCATAGCAAACTGCCATATGCAAATGATTATGCAGCAAATGGAATAATATAGATGATACTTTTGTTGGGACTTCCACCAAAATGGTATTTCTATATTTTTATAGCTACATAGGTCTCCTCGGAGAGGAGCGGCATACAAATCCGAATAAAATAAAATAAAATAAATAAAAATAAATAATCTGGTTTTATTGCATTAATGCAGTGCTTTCTGGTTTTGCCGTTGTAATATTTACTGCATATTATTATATATACTGTATACTGCCTAAATTCCCCTTGAACTGAGCTAATGTATAAATATAATATTTAACTCTGTGGTTACAAGAATTTGCTACCAAAATCCATGTATCATGGAATTAAGCAGCAAAGAAGCCTCATCAATTATAAAATCATAGCACGGAATGGAAATCCAGAGATCTTATTTTCCAAAGTGATGCGCAGTGAAATATCTTACCATGATCCTCACAAGAAGATAGAAATGGCCTATCACCAAAAAGTTTCTGTCTAATCTTCCTGTAGAGTGAATTTCCTGATCTGCTATACCTTGTAGGGCTGACACATGAACAATCCTCAAGGATTCTAAGAGTTTTAGTCTAAACCTGAAGGCATTGTGTTCCTACCGTAGTTCTGCCAGACACATTTACACAAAAGAAATCTCCAAACATATACTCCTAGGAAACAGGCTTTAGACCGCAGCCTTTTCAGTGCTGTGATATTCTGCTGATACAATATTTTCTTTTCTTGTGATGTTTAATTAATTCCATGTCTTTCTTGGGTTTAAAAGTCAACACAGGCATATTTTATATATATATATATATATCCTAGGAAACATACTTGTGCTCAAATACCAGTTGTAAGGGGTATTTTTGTCTTTGATTTGATTTGCTTTTGCATCACAAAGAGGATTAAAATTTAAGATCTGTTGATTATAGGTGAAGGAAGCAATGCAAAGAATCCATGACAGAGGTAATATAGGAAAATTAGTTCTGGATGTGGAGAAGTCACCTACTCCTTTGGTAAGTTACAAGAAGTGTCAGATTTCAAATCCTACATTGATCAATATGTGAATATTGAAGACACCACCTCCCCCTTTATTAGACCCCTAGGTGACCTGTTGGGTTATTGTTTCAGAGGTATTTTATTGCCAGATTTCTCAGTGCCTTCAACAATGGCAGAACTTCCAATGTTCTATCTTCACTGGGAAAGTTCTTAAATTTCATGGAGATATTCAGAGAAGTGACTATTTTGAAAATAGCCCACATTTTATTGTTAAACAACAGGAATTGACCATAGAAGAGGCTTTATGACATTTGTATTCTATCATAAAGTTTTTAGGATAATGTTTATGTGATGAAATGTTCTATAAAGTTTGCAAAATTTCAATTCCATGAGAATCATCCGTTTGGAATGCATTTGGAGATCTACCGATTGGTGGGTCATGCTTTTGCAAATCTCTGCTTGGATCCATCATTTCTCTTTTTACACAAGACACCTCGAAAATGGCACAAACCTGAATTGGTTGGGCATGGTGTGCGTGCGTAAGAGATGATGGTGATGTACTAAAAGGTCATTCCCAAAATTGTGGCACACTTTCCTTTTCATCTTGTCTTTGCAATTTTTGACAAAGTTTTGGTATGGTGATACCTCCACCTTTAGGGTCTTCTCCATTATGCGGATTGCTTTGCACATTAGCCAGAGAATTATATTGACTGACGTGCAACCTTTGGCTTCTGTCTCATCTCCAGATGGCCAACGATAGCACAGAGACCAGCGAAGCTGCCGAAGAGGAAGAAGACCACGAGGGGGACAATGAGAACAAAGAGTGTATACCATTCATCCAACAGTAGTTGGAAAAGGTGGGGATGAGAGCTGGAAGAGTTGATAAAGCAGAAGAAGGGAAGACAACTGGGGAAACCCATTTTGTGCACCAGTGAACAAATGCTCTAGTACAGTGTGTGCTGTTTTGTTTTTCCTTTTGTCTGCAGTCAGCTGAGCTGTCAGGTGTTGGTCATTGATGTTTTGAACTGAAGTGCCATTCTGACTTTCCCAGTATTATGACATTCCATCCTGTGGTCTCCAGTTTGCCTGTAAGAGTCTTGTTGAATACCTATCAAAAGCCTTATTATCATCTACAGTGGTAGGAGACACAAACATATTTCCATGTTGGTTCCCGAGGCAAATTTTCAAGCCACTTTGGTAGGGCTGAGATTGGTTGGTTTTGGAGAGAGGAAGGAGGTTAGGTTCTGTGGACAGTGTTGTAGTCCATATGTACAATAGTTGCAGACATGCATAGCCTGGACTCTTATTGGCATTTTCTTCTCTTAAAAGCCATTTGCAGCCCAAACCAACCCCTACCTATTACCGACTGTATTTAGGCAATTTTAAATTAAAATTGAAATTCAGTTTGATGTGGTAGTTAAAGCATCAGGCTAGAAACCAGGAAACTTTTGAATTCTAGTTCCACTTTGGACACCAAACCACCCAAGTGACATTGGATGGGCCAGTCACTTTCTCTCAGCTCTAGAAACGAGGCAGTGGCAAACTGCTTTTGAAAAACCTTGCCAAAAAGCTCCCGGCAGGGATTTGTCCAGGCAGTCTCTGAGAATTGGACACAGTTGAACAGAAGAAAAACAAGTGAAAATTAGCAGTTTGGTAATATGGGGGGGATATGAACAGAAATCAAGCTATTTAAAATGTATTTAGAGTCATGAAAACAAAAGAAAAACATTTAATGCTTGCTTTCTCTTTGGTGACACTTAACTTTTCTCTCTCCCCAGTCCTATGAAATGTTCCGATTGATCCACAGGCAAATGTTGTGCTCGTGCTTTATAATAGGTGAGAAAGTTATTACAAATAGACCCTCTCTGTTGATAAACTGATACAAAGCCTTAAACCATTGTATAGGCCAGGGGTAGGCAACCTTGGCTCTTTTATGACTCGTGGACTTCAACTCCCAGAATTCCTGAGCCAGCCATGCTGGCTGAGTAATTCTGGGAGTTGAAGTCCACAAGTCATAGAAGAGCCAAGGTTGCCTACCTCTGGTATAGGCCAATGTTCTCCTTCATGACAAAAATATAATCATTAACTGCGCAATGATAGAATAAACCTTGATAACTCCATGTGCACATAAAGCCCTATCCTAGTATATATTTGGAGAACTGCCCATGAAGTATCAATAAATATGCATCTTCTCCTGTATGGGTGTAAAGAAGGAAAATCTTCCTTTGAATCACAAACTAAGGCTATCCTGGTAGGCAATTATCATTTTTTCCTGCTCTGTAAAGATCACACCATCTTTGTAAACGAATTCTTCTCATCTCTCAAGAAAATACCTCATGTGTACACTATTGTTTGGTATACAACGAAAGCAATCCTCAAGACATGCTAAGACACACTGATTTGTGTAACCATTATGGTAACTGTTATGGTAATAATAGTGGTCAGACTCCACCAATTATTTAAATTGGGTTCACTGAAAATATTGCCAACAAAATGTTTATAGTTGGTTTGCCTAAATTATATTATTGTACAAAGAAAATTCTTTGGAATGACTTCTCCTAAATGTTTGTTTAGCATCTTTTTTTTAGCATTGTTAAGCAAAACAGCACTCTTAATAATACTTAAAGGTAGCTCAAGAGTAACTATATCCACTCAACACATTTAAAGAAATATTAGTCTCTTAAAGCTATATCCAAATGCTGATGCTTTGTGTAAACCTTACGTGATTTTTGTCTCGCTGTATTCACTGTGCTATCATGGCTCTTGATCAATTCTTGGCTCTCTCCCTCCAATTGCTTTCTTCTGGACATCACTGTGGATTGAATTAAAAACAAGAAGATAAATATTTGGACAGGCGCAATGATGCAAAAAGGTTGGCCCACTCAGTGAGGGTTTACCAATGTCATCTCTGCTCTCCAAAGTCTAGAAGAGGGACCCAAGTGAAGGCTCAGTTGATCTTCTTGGAAGAAGGCAACTTTTGATAGTGGCATATGTTGGTTAATGACCAAAACAAAGTTTGATTTGATTAATTTTGTAGTGGTAAGCTTGCAATGGCTGCTGCCATTAAAACACATCTAAAATATGGCATTCTATTGGCATTTGTTTGACATGGTCCCTTTAATTCCATCTATTTTTTGCTTTCTTCTATATTCTTGAAGCGATGGCATTCAGCAGAGATACACTGATTTACTGCAAAAAAGCTATGAGTCACAAAAATGGAATGGTACATGAATGTGCAACAATTGCAATTTAAATGGCTTTCAAAACTGGGTTGAAACTAATCCATGAAGAAAGTAGCTATTATTCATCATTGCTACTGCTAGAGATACCTGGATAATAAGAGAAGGCAAAGATATCTAGAAGGCAGCCAACCCAAAGCTGAAACCTTTAGCCAGCAATGCAAAATTTATTATTTGACCTGATTTTCATCTTGAGTATTCCCATCAGCAAAAAGGTTGATAAGGCTGAGTGTAATTTGAGAGTCAGGAAGCCAGAAAGTTAATTGGTGTTAGATTAGCCTTGGTTCCCCCCCCCACTCTGTTTTAGAAATGTCGTGATAGCAGTAGAATATCTGTGACTCAGCTTGTTCCCAAGGACCTCCATTTGTGTTTGAAGGCCAAGGTCCACATGAAACATGCTACGTTTGCTCCTCTTCAGCTTTGATGTTGATAACTCAGACAAACTGATCTCACTTTTAGTCCTGCAGCATTGCAAATATTGAAACAAAGGGTGTGCATTTGCGGATCATTTATTTGCTTAGAACTCTTAATTATAGAAATCACTTCAAGAACACAACTGTCCTTGGACGCATTCTTTTGAAACAATCCTGCACTTCTATTTTATGAGCTAGAGAGAAAGGGTTTAACTTCAAGTGGAATCAACATAGCCTAACATTCATGCAAACTGCTAGTGCCTGTGATCCATTGAATTCAATCTTACGTGCCTGAGGTTCACTGGAACTGGATTTTCTCCTGAGATTAGATGAAAGAGTCCAAAGCATGGGAAGCTCCCTCCAAACTCTTGGCTTACATCCTCCCTATCTGTCAATAAAGCAACTTCATTTCCCTATAATTCTAGCCTGGCTTTTCAAGAAAATTTAGAAAGGGATATCATCACTTGAATTTCGAAAGAGTTAACTGCCCGCATCCGAATACATTGGAGTTATGACAGGTTCTAATGGCCCATATAGGTGAACAAATAGGTGGAAAGCAGTGGCAAATAAAGTCTCCAAATCCATCGTTAACAAGTCTTGCTTTCAATGTGCAGGGAAAAACTGGAGGGAGGTGGGGAACATTTGAGTTTGCAATTCTGCCAGGAGAATTTGCTATGTAGAAAAGGCATTTTATCTAATCAGTATTACTACTGGGGAACAGAGTTCGGAATCTTTGAGCCCCAAGCTCTTGTTACTAATCTACATTCAAGTTTTTCCCTCGTTAATTAATTGATTGCATTCATCAAGTAAAAGGAAATGAGTTCCCAACTTGAATTATGGAACTATGACAGCCTCTCTTCATCATCCACCTGAACCAAGTAAATTGAAATGTTTGTTTTAATTGTTCTCTGTTGCTTTAGAGCTTTTGTTATATTGTGCCTACCAAGCAAATGATGTTTACATAAAAATATAAATAAACTATGAAGCATAGCATTAACTTTGCCTCGTGGCATTTAATCCAGCACATCTAAGGGTCCTAACAAGGGAGGTGGGCCTCAGAAAGAGCAGGGGTGGGTGCCAAGCTCTGCTTGCAGAATTAGCCTTGTGCATTTTCCAGACTCTTCAGTAAGGCTATGCATTAAACCAGATATAACTGTAGCACAAGCTTCTAACTTGTCCACCTCAGTACTTTCAAAACACAAAGGCATGGTGGCGCCATGGTTCGAATGCGGTATTGCAGGCTAATTCTGCCCACTGGCAGCAGTTTGGCAGTTCGATTCTCACCGGCTCAAGGTTGACTCAGCCTCCCATCCTTCCGAGGTTGGTAAAATGAGGACCCAGATTGTTGGGGGCAATACGATGTCTCTGTAAACCGCTTAGGGAAGGCTGTAAAGCACTGTGAAGTGGTATATAAGTCTAAGTGCTATTGCTATTGAATAATTATTGTCAGAAGAGTTAAATATTGGTGGCCTGGTTTCCTGGTAATTGGGAGGTTAAGGAAGCGGTTTATAGTTTAACTCAATGGGTAAAACTCTAGACGTGGACTGTTGGTTGACCCAGTCTAACATTGTCAATCTTGGGCTACCAACTCTAGGCTACAAAAATCATGGTGGCCAATAAACAGGAGCGATGCAGAACACCTGGGAGGGGGGCAATTTTCTCCACCTCCTGAACTGAAGGCATCCTTCACAAGAAACAGCCTTTCAGGGTTTTTTTTTTGTCTCTTCAGCTTCCCTGTCTGCTCTGCAGCAGCCCTGTTAATTTTTTGAAATCAGTTAAAACTGGCTACCTTCCACTACCTAACTAGGCCATCTTACTGCAGGAGCCGTGGCTGGCCTTGTTTGTTTTTGCCAAAGAGATTGCCTTGGAGGACCCATTCAACAGTCTAGTGTCAGTTCTGGAATAAAACCAAAAACCCATCAGGACGTTTGCCAGGAAACACACTGATCAATGCAACAAAGCAGACACATCTCTGGCCTCCCACCAAGAAGATGCTAAGCAATTCCAAAAGAGCTTCAGGAGAACAACGGTCCTTTCGCCTTTTCTCCATGCACATCCTGACGCAAGGCTTTGTTTGGGGTTCCAGAAAGACGTTCGCTGCATTCGGAAGCAGAAAGACAGAACTTCTTGCGTCCATTGCCACCCATTTGGTATGGGAGCATGTAAGACCTGGTATGGCTGTCCATTTTTGTTAATTCCACTTTTTTGGTCTGTTTTCCTTTTTGGGGACCGTCGCTCTGCCTGTACATTTCTAGAAGGATCGTGTGATTGTCATTATCAAGGAACTCTGTATCAGGCTACTAGCTGGTTTGGGATTAACTCCCTTTTCCTATTATAGCTAGAGGATTAAATTAGTTTGCAGGTTTTGCTTAAATACCAGTCATATCAGTTAGAAACAGAAGGGCAGAGGATTGTAATATTTTAATAATCCACCCCCCTCCCCCCAGAAGGCCATCCTCCATCAGGGCTGTGAATATTTTATTTGATCGTTGCCTATTGCTTGCTAACAGTCATGTATGTTTGTTTTCCAAAAGTGCAGAAAAGCTATGCTGATTTGTATATAGGTTATTACCTGTAAAGGTTATTACCTATAAAGCCCTTTATGGCAAGGGACCAGGATACTTACGGGACCGTCTTCTGCCACATACTTCCCTATGACATGTCGTCTGGCGGGCCCTAGGGGGAGGGCCTTCTCTGTTGTGGCGCCCACCCTCTGGAACCAACTGCCCCCTGAAGTCCGCGTTTCCCCCATTCTCCCGGCCTTCCGTAAAAACCTTAAAACTTACCTCTGCCGGCAGGCCTGGGGATGATTGTGGATTGAATGGTGAATATGAGTGGGTGTTAGTTTGTTTTTTTAGATATTTTTATTTGGACTTGTATTGGAATTTGATGTTTTATATGCATGTTGTTAGCCGCTCCGAGTCTCCGGAGAGGAGCGGCATACAAGACCAAATAAAATAAAATAAATAAATAAAATATTAGGAGCCCTCGCTTTGCCATTTAATCCCAAGAACACCCCTCTTCGTTGCTGTACAGCACAAACAACAAAACATTTAACGGTAGCAGTGAGGACTTCAGGGATTGACATGGCTAAGTGATATGGTTGCACTTTATGACTGCCTCGCTTAATGATAGAAATTCCAGTCCTGACGACTGTTGTAAGTCGAGGACTACCTGTACAGAAACATTTCAGGAAAAAAACAAGCAGCAGTAGCAAACCACTAAGAAGCTTGACTCAAGAAACTTTGTATTGCAATAGTGGCAACTGTCTGTAGCTTAGGCGTAGGATGAGGGTGAAGTTTCATTCTCTGAGCTTGTGGATTGATTTCTGAACATTTCGTTACATTTTCAGCAGACCCTCACTTGACACCCCCACACCTGAAACCTTTATAAGCAGAAGAACCCCGACAATGACATTCCCTAAACTCTGCTGGTTGGGGACCCCTGCTGTAAAGGACTATGGGACAGTATATCAGTCTAAGTGCTATTACTCTGTGACTCCCAAAGAGAAAAGCAACCTGGAATTGAGGAGCAACTTCCTGACAGTGAGGACAATCGACCAGTGGAACAGCTTGCCACCAGAGACAGTGGACGCTCCATCACTGGAGATTTTTAAGAAGAGACTAGACAATCACCTGTCTGAGACCATATAGGTTCTCCTGTTTGAGCAGGGGGCTGGACTAGAAGACCTCCAAGGTCCATTCCAGCTTCTACTCCACTCCACTCTACTCCATTCTACTCTACTCTACTCTACTCTACTCTACTCTACTCTACTCTACTCTACTCTACTCTATACCATTCCATATTCTATTCTATACTATTCTATTCTACTCTACTTTACTCCTATTCTACTCTATTCTACTCTATTCTACTCTATTCTACTCTACTCTATTCTACTCTACTCTACTCTACTCTACTCTACTCTACTCTACTCTACTCTACTCTACTCTACTCTACTCTACTCTATTTCCACCTTTGGAGTCCCCCTGGGTTAGGAGTAAAAGAAGACCTCCGAATGCAAGATGTTTTTCATGAGCAACCATGTCTTTCTGAACCTGGGATGGTTGCACAAACTCAAACAGGCTTCTGATAAACGGGGTAACAAAACCTTACCTAGAGAGGAGCTAAAATCAACCTCCTTTGCTCATGTTTTGAAAACTTTCAGTGTTGGATTGGTTTTTTAATGGTTTTATATATCCTACTTTAATTACATTTTTATCACTGAGGGCTATTATGATAAATTTGTAGACCACCCACCGTCGTTAGAGAGAAATGGGTGGCCTATGGATTTTGCAGACCTATTCAAGAAACGGAAATGTATCCCTTCCCAAAGACAGCAAGGAAATCACTTCTGCTAAATTTGGCATAGATGCAATTTTTAGAAGAGCCACTGTGTCGTGGCCTGGGGAAATTGCAAGCAGGGGGCCTATGATTCTGCTTGTTTTGCTATGCAGGAAGGTATTCTGAATGGGTCACATGAAATTCCCTCCTCTCTTTCTTTAGGAAGACTCCCTTAATAGCTTTGACCAGGCATAATAGCCAGCAATACATTACCATGGAAACAAAATAATTGGCTGATTGCTTAAAATGGGCGGGAAGGATCTGAAAGGGTAAAGTTTCTCCATTCCCTCTGAGCCACCAAATTGTTTAGCATGAATACTGAATTAGCCCATTATCAGGGTCACGGAATATATTCTACTGTGAATGAGAATATATTCTACTGTGAAGGAGAACCGTGGGCAGCCAGGTTTAACTGCATACACAACTGCCAAGGAAGGAGAAAGCTAATCTACTTTAATCCGGGCCAATGAATGCAGCTGCTAGATCTTTATCTGATGTGGTTAAGAATGGTTACAGCCATAGTCTTATGATTGGGGTTATCCATTGCAGCAAACCAAAGATGCACATTTTAAGCCAGGGGCTCTTCAAACTTGGCCCTTTTATGACTTGTGGACTTCAGCTTCCAGAATTCCTCAGCCAGCTTGCCTGGCTGAGGAATTCTGGGAGTTGAAGTCCACAAGTCATAAAAGGGCCAAGTTTGAAGAGCCCTGCATGAAGCTAATGGTTGAGCTTTCTGGAGCGCAGCCCCTCAGATATCATGTAAAGTAGTCGGCTAAGCCAAGAAGATAAATAAATTTTGATTTGCATTTTATTAAAATTAGACAGAGTTAATGACATTGCGATCAATCATATATTTCATTAATTTCTCCTTCTGCTGCTTTATCAATTATACATAACTAATGTTTGGAGGACTTCAAGAGTTATTGCTCCAATTTTGGGAGACTGCATGAAGCACAGGTTGTTATAGCTTCAGTTTTACATTCTGAATCATAAAACAGCCCCAGAGGATGAATGTTCCAATATGCCTATGAAGTTCCAGGAAGAAGCAAATAAATATTTGGATTTAGTTCAAATCTTATTTCCACTTAAGATCCAAGTCTGCGATCCTCCAAACTCTGATTATTTAGACTTGGAGGAATTTCCTCATGGTCATCTACCGGTATATGACTGTTAACCAGATCTGATCTTACATTTAGGAGATCAGTCAAGGTCGCTATTGTAAGCAAGTCTTTGGCTTATTACAGATGCCTTGTTATTACTCTTCATTGTTATTGCTCTTTGATAACAGACCTTTAAAGTGTTTTAACTTTGGCTGGAACTTGTCCAGATATTTAAAGCATTTGAAACTGTAACAACGTAAACCCATTATTTTCCATTTTTTGTTCAGGTTGTGAAAGTACCCCACCTCTGATTTTTATGGGGTGATGAAAGCAACTTGTAAAAGCAAGTATGGTAGGAAATGAAATATAGAATAATAGAGTTGCAGAGGACCTCAGAGATCTTCTAATCCAACCATGATCAAGCAAGAATACTGCATCCAGTTTTGGTCTCCACGATGTAAAAAAGATGTTGAGACTCTAGAAAGAGTACTGAGAAGAGCAACAAAGATGATTAGGGGACTGGAGGCTAAAACATACAAGGAACGGTTACTAGAATTGGGTATGTCTACTTTAATGAAGAGAAGGATTAGGGGGGACATGATAGCAGTCTTCCAATATCTCAGGGGCTGCCCCAAAGAAGAGGGAGTCAAGCTATTCTCCAAAGTGCCTGAAGGCAGGACAAGAAGCAATGGATGGAAACTAACCTAAGAGAGAAGCAACCTAGAACTAAGGTGAAACTTTCTGACAGTTAAAACAATTAACCACTGGAACAATCTGCCTCCAGAAGCTGTGAATGCTCCAACAGAAGAGACTGGACAGCCATTTGTCTGAAATGGCATCCACTCAAAAACCAGTTATGCCACAGCATTTAAGACATTGCTCTGTTTACAAATCAAGGCAGTGTCTTGCACTGAGACTGCAAACATTTCTAGATTTCAGAACTACCAGTGCTTCCAGGTTTTCAGAACTGAAAAAAAAAAATTTGAGGTTCACATTTGAAATGCAACTAAATCCTTAACAGATGTTGATTAAAAACATAACCTGTTTGCCTTCTTTTTAAAGAAGCATTTTCAAATGCTGCCATCTTGAGGATAAACTGCACGGGGACTGTTGAATGAGAATCAGCACAATGTAAATAGAATAGCCGTAGAGAGCATGTAGGGCAAGTGATCCTCCTATCTCACTATGAAATGCCATATTAGGTACCATATGTGGGCAAAAGAGAGATGGATCTGGCTAATAAGACTTGAAAATGGGCTACTTGTACCCAAATAAATCACTTCCACCTCTGCATTATTTGAAAAGGCAACACGGATACAAACAAAAGTGGCACAGTCATTCCTTCAAGTGGAAGATTTGCTCTTGTAAGCCCCCCTGTGAAATATATAAGAGTCTGCTTGGCATAATAGAGAAAGGTTGCTGGCTTTTAAGGGAGGCAAAATTTATAATTTATTTATTTATTAAATGCATATACTTACAAATATTGTAAAATAGGAAATGTATTTCCTTTCCCCCCTTTTTCTACTTTTTACTTATTTTTTATTACATTTGCCTCATCTGTCTGATTTCCTTTTATCAACACACACACACACACTAAGTAGCTCCACAATGGAGATCTTTAATATTAAGTACTTATGTTAAGACTGAGACTATTATTATATTAATATTTTGTGAAATGGAGGGACATATAAATATGATGAATAGATAGGTATAATTAATACTTCAGTGTTAATTTTGGCCGTTCTTTTCTGCTATACTTAACTTAAAATGTCAAATCCTAAATTGTCAGGACTTCTATTTCTATTGAAATCCTAAATTGTCAGGACTTCTATTTTTCCCTTTTTATTTTCAATACTTTTAAGTTTTCTGGATAGCAGCATGTGTAACATTTTAAAATTGCATTGCATAAAGATTACTGCATTAAAATCTGCCCTGAAATAATACATTGTATTAAGATTTATGGCATTATAATAAGGTGGGGGAAAGAAATGTTGATTTTTTTTTAAAGCTGACTTTCAAACAGCTGAATTGTAGCTACGTATTTATACCCTATATAAATCGTAGCTGGATTGTAACTCTTTATACATATTATAAATGTTTTTTGTCCATGTTGATGATTTATGTATTATAATAGATGACTTTCATTGCCATCATATGTTGGTTCTTGATTTCAAAATTCTACAGCTGGTTTTTAATGTTCAGAATATCTTTATATCTTTCGAGCGGGCTGCAAATGTGGTATTGGTCATTTCTTGCTACCATCCAAGGAACACTTTGCACCCAAACCTTCAGGATTCAGACTTGTTTATTTGCTTCTCAAGTTGTTATTTTGACACTGAAGATTTGGCCAAGCTCTTCATCCCATTTCTGTTTAGACTGTAACTTCAATTGGCAGCCATCCTGATTATATTCTGACATCAAGGAGTATTTTCAAACTTATTTTTTTCCTAGCCTTTCTAACTATTTTTAATCCAGAAAAGTCAGTGACTGGACTTTAAATGGCATTCTGAAGTTTCCACTCTACGTATAATAAGTACATGGGACTGGGGACAGTGCAAGAAGCTTAATATTACTTAAAATTAAAATATTAAAGCAATAAAAATGGCTTACAAGTCTCTTTCTCTCTCCCTCTCTGGTTTTGAAGGATTTCAAACTGGGACAATCCTATTTTAAGCAAGGATTAAACTTGGCTAATTGGTGGATATGAGACCACCAGGAAATTCCAAGGTTATGTTGAACCCCTTCCGTATTTTTGCCAAGACACAAATGAGGTTGCTAGGAGTCAGATTTATTAGACAATTTGGATGCACCTCAGTATCTTCGGTTCTAAATCAAATTTAGAAACAACAAATTTCTATAGATGGAGGCCATATTCTATATATGTTTATCTGTTTATGTCAACATATACATTTATATATAAAATGTTCACCTCTCTTTTGGGCACACAAATTTTGCTTCCCACCTGTCTCCTCTCTTCAAGATCCCCCCCCTTTTTTAAATTTTATTCATCAAACAAAAATTACAAATTTGAGCAAACCAAAAAAAATAAAAATGTGACAGGGATGATAGGCACACAAGTGCACTTAAGCATGTCCACCTCTTAAGTCTGGAGTGAGGCCCACAGAAGTCAAGTTAGAATTAAAACTGTGAAAGTTGATGGCCGGGACAACTAAATCAGGTAAGATATTCCAGACTTAGATAATTGCCTCTTTCTTCCTTGTATATGGCAAGTTGCTGAGAATAGGGGTGATTATGCATTGCCAGTTTGCTAAGCCTTTTGAACTCAAGTTGAGGTTCCTATGAAATTTAGCCAATGGCTGCATTTGGCCCAAGGACTCCAATTGGCAGGTAATAAAAGTAGCTCTCCAGGGGACTATTTATCACTACTCATTTCTTCCAAAGCTGCAAGTTAGTCTTGGGTTAAGAACCCAAATGCACTGAATGTCCAGACCTGACCGGAAATGGGAATCAGAAGTGAGGTGTTCGTAGTCCTGAGAACAACAGGGCACTTCATGGTGAAGCCCGATGAGACATTTTACTCATTTCATAAACAAGAAGCAGAGCCAATTCCTCACTGCCCTTTTTTTTTTTTTTTATAAAGGTAGCCACAGGCAGTTCTACTGGGATGTGAACTCTCTGAATTGCTAACTGGCTGTTCTTGCTCACCATCTGAAGAGACATGAAGCTTGGAGGCTGCTTGATTTTTCTTTTCATAGTCATAGTTTTGCTGGATCTAGTGGCTGGCCAAGCTTCTTCCTTCAAGACAAAGAAGCCCGCCAAGCGGAGAGCAAAAGGTAAGTGATGGAGCCAAAAGGCAAAAATTTTCAGAGGATAATATTGTTTTGAATTATACACCTAAGACAGGAAATCTGAGAACTGGACAATATAAATGGATTTTCTGTGTCCCTATTATAGCTAAAAGACAGATATTACAGATGTTGGAAAGATAAATATATGGAAAGATAAATATATGGCCTCATTTACTCAATGGGTTGAAGACCGGATCGTGCTTTTTTCTTAGGAGTGGATGGCCTATAAATGTAGATTTTGTATGGATAAATATAAGGAAATAGGGGACTCATTTGTACAAAGTGCAGTAGATTAAAAAAAGTATGATAGTCATATAAATTATAATTACCAAGCCCTTATATAGCCCTTTTTTTTAAATTGTTAACAAAGAAATAAGGGATTTCTGAGATAGCTATTTCGAGTTATTTAACTCTCTTCAGTCAGAACTCACCCTTTCCGGGATTCGAAAAAAATAAAATAAAAATAAAATAAAAAAATAAAAAAAACATATATATATTTGTGCTTGCAGATGGCTCTGGGTTGAGCTGAAACAAGCAAAGGAAAGAATGATTTCTTCCTCCCATATTTGGGTTTACAGGGTGCAATCTAAAAAATAACCACTTGACACACATATTCACTCCCTGACTGTTAACAAAGCGGGAGAGAGCCTGTGGCTTGAGACTAAAGCTTCTGCCTAGCATGCAGACTGCCCAGGTTCGATTATCTATACATACACATATATTCCATACACACATACAAAAACACACTTGAATAATGTTTGTAGTAGGTAGTAGGTAATTATCTATAGAATTGTTTTATTATTGTACAATAGTCTAACCCTAACAAGATATTTAAGAGCATGCACGCACGCATCATGCTGCATCAGTCTGCAACTTTAAAAAAACTTTTTTAGGATTCTATTGCTATGGTTTCTACTCTTGCATACAATGAAGAATATGAAAAGTATAATCATAAGTGTGCCTACCAAAATAATATAACTGGATTCAAACAATATTAATATTTCAGTGTTAATAAGTGTACTAAACTCTACATTTCTACCTATTTAAGAGAAAAATGGTGACCTTAGGAGTCAAATTGACAAGCTTTGGAAAGAGGTAAATTCGCTGAAAGAAATGCAAGCCTTACAAACAGGTAAGTTTTGGTGTGGTTTTCTTTTACCTCCAGAAAAGTCTGCTAGAAGTATCCTTCTCCCCAATCTATTTTTTTCAGTTGCTACCTGCCCTTAATTAGAGTTTTAATATGGGGGAGGGGAGGAGACTATGGCAAATATGATTTCATTTCTTGTTGCACTAAAAGCTATTCATACTGTGGGATGCTGAAAGGTGATTTGAAATATCCTTTAAGAATCCCTGGTCTGGGAATTATTTGCTGAGCACTGAGCTGACTTTACTTTGGCACCTTGCAAGACTAAAATCAATGGAAGCTACACATCTTACCTTTCATGAACAGCTAAGGAGACTCGTATTTGCTGCTAGTTCTGCACTCTCTAATGTCAATATAAGACACTTCTTTTCTTTTGCGGTATACTGTCAATTCAGTGAGGTGTACTAGAAGGGGCTGGGTCCCCCCCCAAGCTGAAATAGTGCAAATAACACTCCTCCACCCATTCTATACTGCCTTCAAGACCAGATCTTCTAATAGAAGAATAACATAGTTCTGTAGATTTACAGATTTTTTTTTTTAAAAAAAGATTTACAGAAGGTTAAAGGATTGGGAGTCAATAGATAAAACCTATGTTTTGCAGACTTAGGCAAGATTATTATTATTATTATTATTTATTAGATTTCTATGCCGCCCTATTCCAAGAACTCAGGGCGGCTCACAACATGAATACTAACATAAAGAAATCCAATATTAAATACATTATAAAACCCATTAATTAAAAAAAAACAATCAACCAGAAACAGACATACAAACATACATACACTGGCTGGGGCAAGGTGTTAACTGTTCCAGGCCTGCCGGCAAAGATGGGTCTTCAATAATTTGCGAAAGGCGGAAAGGGTGGGGGCAATACGGATCTCCGGGGGGAGTTGGTTCCAGATGGTGCCAGCACCCCCAGAACATCCATATTTGATGCTCAAATGTACCTCTGATTTCGCCAGTATCATGTTTAACTTCTAAGAATATCTCTGGGTCCATAATGTCTATCTTTACTCTTTTTAAAAAGCAAGATATAGCCAAGATTTATTTGGAAATATGTTCACTTGCTTGGGAAAAAAGAGAAGATAATTTGGGGGAATATATAGCATCCTATTGTAGTCATTGATGATGCCTTCAAGCGTTTTCCCTTCCTTCTTCACAAGTTCATCCACCTTCCATCCTGGCAAAGAGAGGATAAGTATTACTGTGTTCACATAATACACTTAAAGTGAATATTGAACTAATTTATTTCCTGAGTTCATACTGTCCGTTGAAGCGTAAAGTAAACCAACAGCTTGGGTTTACCCAGTATCTATCCCGAGCCAAAAAATCCTAATTGAAATTGACATTCCAAAGTAAACATGTTGTGAATGAAACTGTTAAGTCTTTTAACTATGGTTAAATTCCATTTGTTAATGGAGCCAGTAACTAGTGAAATAATCAGGAAAAAATTTCCTTAAAATAAGTTTTGTCAAACAATGGGAACAGTCTATCCTCGGAGTTATGGGTTGTCCATCTCTGAATGTTTTAAAAAAGAGACCAGGCAGTACTTTTCATGAATGGTTTCACTGGTTTTTCTGAATGGTTCAATTGGATTTTCCTTTTTTCTCTATGATGTTGCTGAGATAACCACCTTTTATCATGGTGATGAAACATTAATTAAAATGTTCAAGGGATTAGAGGTCAGATTGCAACTAGGGAGTCTTGTTAACTTGAGGGAGGGAAGTTCCTTAAATAAAACTTGTATAAAAAGTATAGTCAGGATAATGGAAAACATTTTTTGTATTGTGCAATTTTAACCCCAGATATCTGATGAAGTCAAAATGAAGGAGATTTGGAAGAGCTCAAAGGAAGCACTTTTTGATTACCGTGGGCTAAAGAAAAAAGGACAGGGATGTTGCTCTCCTGGGCAGCTTTAAAATGGGCAAAAATAGGCCTTTTATCCAAAAAAGGCTACATATTTGTAAAATTGGGCATGACTCACTTAACAACCACCTTGCTTAGCAATCACAATTTACAAGGCCTTGGTAAGGCCACACTTGGAATACTGCATCCAGTTTTGGTCACCACGATGTAAAAAAAGATGCTGAGACTCTAGAAAGAGTACAGAGAAGAGCAACAAAGATGATTAGGGGACTGGAGGCTAGAACATATAAAGAACGGCTGCTGGAATTGGGTATGTCTAGTTTAACGAAGAGAAGGACGAGGGGGGACAGGATAGCAGCCTTCCAGTATCTCAGGGGCTGCCCCAAAGAAGAGGGAGTCAAGCTATTCTGCAAAGCGCCTGAAGGCAGAACAAGAAGCAACGGGTGGAAACTAACCAAGGAGAGAAGCAGCCTAGAACTAAGGAGAAACTTCCTGACAGTTAGAACAATTAACCAGTGGAACAACCTGCCTCCAGAAGCGGTGAATGCTCCAAAACTGGAAATTTTTAAGAAGAAATTGGACAGCCATTTGTCCGAAATGGTATAGGGTTTCCCCTGCCTGAGCAGGGGGTTGGACTAGATGACCTCCAAGGTCCCTTCCAACTTTATTATTATTATTATTATTATTATTATTATTATTATTATTATTATTATTATTATTATTATTATTATTAAGTTGAGGGCTTCCTCCACTCCCTGTGTGCTTTTCATTCCATTCACAGTCTGCCTTCGTGGAACGAAGATCCATAAGAAATGCTACCTGGTGTCTGAAGGTGCAAAACATTTCCATGAAGCAAATGAAGATTGCATAGCCAAAGGTGGTACTCTGGCTATTCCCAGAGATGGAGATGAAACCACAGCCCTGAGAGAGTACAGCAAGAAGAGCGTGCCAGGGGTAGCAGACTTTTGGCTTGGGGTTACTGACATGGTAAATGAGGGCAAATTTGTGGATGTCAACGGAATGGTCCTGAACTACTTCAACTGGGACCGTTCGCAACCCAACGGGGGGAAGCGTGAAAACTGTGTCTTCTTTTCTCAGCCAGGTCAAGGAAAATGGGTGGATGAGGTCTGTCGTGCTGTTAAACGTTATGTCTGTGAATTCCTGATCCCTTAAGTCCTCTTTCCAAGGATGGCTGTAGGAAGATGTGCTGAAATGACAGTTCGCAAGACTTGCCAACCTTGAGGAAAATATCTATTACAATCCTGGGAGTGGAGTAAAGTCCTTAGCTGCTCATTCAGCCACTAGTTGGGGTGGGGGGAAAGTGGAATGATCACAGATAGGCAGATGACTTGCAGTTTCTGGAGTTTTATTGAAATTAGCATGCTGTTTGAACATGGATTTAATGGGCCTTGAGTTGTAGCAGACTTGTTCCTTAGTTTAGTTAGAGTGAGACACATTCAGCTTTGCTTAATTAAACCAATAAGATACGTTCTACTTCCAGAGAATGGTCTTCTCATTACATTATTTTGCTTTTGATTCATTCTAACTTTCACTAGTTACTTGATCTCTCTTCTCTACTCCAGCTCAAATTTTACAATCTGGTTCTTTATCTGAATCTTGATTGACCGCACTATTTCTTGGGAAGTGAATTCATATCTTGGTTAAACACTTTGATTTGATCCACTCACCATCCCATTGATCTAATGGAGATTGAAATATTTCATTGTCTTTTAGAGGACAGAATAAGTTTTGTAGAGTATCTTACTTTTAAAGTCCAGGTTTAGGGTCTTTATCGTCTTGTTATATTTGAACCACGGAAAGATTTCTATTTATTGAAATGTATCTTCATCTATAGAAATGAATGTTTAAAATTATTGTAAGAGAAGGACAAAAATAAATCCTGTAATACTGTATAGCTGTCAATCAACAGATAACCTCGCCTATAAAATGTAATCTCCTAACATGCTTCACTGCTAGCACAGATAGATCTTTCTCTATAAACTTCATAACATTTAATAAAGTTATTTTTAACAGCTCTAAATATTGGTTGTAAGTTTACTTATTTGTTTTTTTTTTAATTTAAAAGATATATATTGTTGTCCATCTTAAATATTCTGGATTTCTCACAATCACAGTTTAGTAAAATCCGTAGCCATAAAACAGGAAAATGATCAAACAAAAACCCCTTTGCTCTCTCTTTCTCTCTCTCTTTGCTCTCTCTTTCTCTCTTTTTCTTTTCACACTCACTCACTCACATACACACACATTTATTAAATCAAATTGAAATTATATAACATAAATTTCAATGTCAATCTTGTTTTATTCCCTAAAATCCCTTCACCTTAACCATATCTGCAGGATATCTTGCAGCAAGCTCCAGTTAATCTAATTCTATTTTATTCCATTCCACTTTATTCTGTCCTAACATCTTGGTAAAAAACCAATGCTGTAACCATGAGTTGGTGTGGCGTGGTGTTACATTGCACTCAGAATTTCATAAGCTGTCTTAAAGGTGATGGCTGGGCTTAATCAAGTGCAGAGATAAGGTTTGTACCACAACTTGCTATGTCACGAACTACAAAATCTCATTTTAACCTAATCTAGAATGTTGTGTGAAGCCAACTGGAATGTTGTACTTGATGAGTTAAAGCAGACTGATTAGGTCTATAAGTCTGTGTCTGCACATTATGCTTAAGCGGGTTAGTTAATGATATGAAGGCTGCTTTGGCAAAGTTGGCTCAGCTGGGTTCATTTTAAGCTTGTTTACTTTCTTTATCACTTACTGTGTGGTGTGAAGCCAACTGATAAGGTTAATTTACAACTTATTATATGAGGGGAGCCCAGAACATGAGTCAGTTCAGTAGCCAGGTCAGGAGTAGTGTGTGTTTGGATCTCCCTATCTATTCCCTTTTCTAGAAGATCTAACGGGTAGAGGGCTCCTTAACCTGCTACAAAAGTCGAGTTTTGCAAACCTTCCTCAAAGGAACAATGATAAGGTAAGCTCAACAGACGTTAACATCTGGCCAGCTGGATTAGCCCAGGACTCCGTTGGAAATGGAGGGCGACGTCCTGGAGACTTCAGAGGGCCTGTCCGGTTCTTCCCGGCTGGAGTTGGAGCATCTGTCGGCGGAGGTCGGGCTGAGTATGCTCCTGGCCCTGGCATTATTCGTGGCGTTGAAGCTGGGTGTGGATGCCGTCCGCCGGAGCAGAGCGAAGGTCTCGCTGTTGGTGGTGGGTGCCGGCCCGGTGGGACTGACGGCCGCCCTGGTCGCTGTCCGCTCGGCCAAGGTGCTGAAGCTGACGCTGCTGGACGCGCGCCCCCGCGCCGCCCTCCTCTGCCGGCCCCAGCAGATCGCGCTCGACCCCAGCAGCGTCCGATTCCTGCTGGGGCTGGGGGTGGACTTCGACAGCTTGGAAGGCTGCTGGGACAAGGGACATTTCTTCACCAAGGTGGGCGTCTTCCAGGAGCACCTGCTCAGCATTCTGGAGCAGCACACGAGGCGACTGGCTCTCCGGATCTTGCTGGGCACCAAGGTGAGCTAGGGTGAGGAGTCAATCCAGACGAAGATAGAAGAAATGACTCTGAGCATTGAGGCATGTCTTTCTCCGCCCCGTTTGTAAAAGATAGATCAGTTTAATGGCCAGTCATTGAGGAGACCCTGTAGGAGGTCAACCTCTTGGCGGCCGAGGGCTGCACATCAACAGGAAGGTGATGATGCTTGGAGAAGATGAACATGTATCAAGAAGAACATGTATCAAGAAGATGAACATGTATCAAATGCTGCTGGCTGAGGGGCCTCAAAACAAGAACTCAGTGACCCCAGTTGTCCATCCCTATTGGGGGGGTGGGGGTAGAGAAAAGATATTGTATTGTACTGCATAGCTTTTGACTAATGCTCTTCAGTTTGATGCCCTCAGCCCAGCAAATCACTGACCTTGCTGGTTTAGAGATTAAAAATTTTCACAATACTTACTGGGATCTGCTGTTGTTCTCTCTCAGTGTAAATCACCTTTTGAGGAAGGAGACATGCTCATGCATTTGTTTTTGGAAGAAGAGTTGGGATGTTCCAGCTGAAAAATATAAAAAGGCTACAGTACATTTTAGAAAGTTTAAATTGTGCCTTAAGCAAAGTCCTGTTTAAAGTACAGAAATAAACATGTATGCTTAATTTAATTACACATTATGTTTATTCTTCCTAAACCTAAATAAATTCTGTGCAGTTTTAAAAATCAAAATAAGCATAACATTCATGATTCTCACTTCATGAATTAACTCAGACTCATTCAAAAGTACATCCAGGATATGACAACTAGCTTGCTTTATCATGCATAAAGTTGACTGGTCTAGGGAGATTTTTATGATTAGGTTATAATAACCTGGTATTGAGACAATCTATAAAATGGAACGGTTAATTATTATTGTACATATTTAGACAGATAAATGGCCCCATAAACAAAACCAAACAAAGGCCATTTGGCTAAAATTAAAGCACACATATATTCTAAGGAAAGCTTTGTTGGCTTATAATTAAAGTTGACTATAAGAACCAGTAATAAAAAGTGTTTCCTATAATTGTTGTATAGAATGCTGTGTGAGAAGAAAAATAACATACTATGTTGGAGAAATCTGAATTTTTCTACTTCTAGTGGAGGGGTTTTGAAAAGATAGGGGTTTTTCCCCCCATTGGGTTGATTTGTTGTTTGTGATCATATCTTGACAAGACAGAACCCTATTCCCAAACTATAGTCTTGGGGATTATATATGAGATGTGGGTCTACCTTTGTCTTTCCATTTCTTCCTTAGTTCTCAGATGAATTTCTAAAAACCAATTTAGCCTCTGATTGGCCAAAGATCATTGTCTTAGCGGATGGAACCTGTGGTGAATCAAGTGGGATCCTTGGAATCAACCAGGAATATATGGTGGAATCTTGCAATGCTTATGGAGCTAATGCAGTCATTAGAAGATCTGATCAACGGCAGGTAATCATAAACAAGGCAATGTTCTTTGGTCCTTTAATAGCTTCTATAGGGGTGGTATAAATTGGTTCAAATCAGGTTCAGATTTGAAGTAGAACCAGAATTATAGAATTTGATGGCACCATATGGATCATCAACTCCAGTGCTTTGCAATGCAGAGCAGTATCCATTAAAACATTTAATTGAAATGTTTTTAATTAAAACATTTCTCACCACATTGGTGGCAGTTTGTGGCACTGGATGACAGCTGGTACAGTTATGATTTTCCTAATGTCAAATCTGGACTTTCTTCCTTGTAATTGTAACCTAATAGTTCTGCTCCTGCTTTCTTGGAAATAGCAAATTATTATTGTGGCTTTATTCTGAACCATATTTCAGAAAATTATACTTGGACACATGTAGCTCCTTCAGAATGGAGTTGATTTGAATAGATTCACATAGATAGTGTTCAGATACAAAAGGTGGAGAAATCAGCCTCTATTAAAAAAAATACATAAAAACTTCTCAACTTCAATACCAGTATCAATCAATATCTTTAAAAGTTCAGACAGCAGGTGGTAAGACCCTAGTAAGACAGCACTAGCTAGAATGGGGTCTTTTATTCATTTAATAAATGCTCACTATTCTCTTTGTAAAATGAGGCTATAATAACTTGGAAAAAAGGCAGTACTCTACCATCTGACCCAAAATGCATCCAGCAAACTCTTTAAATTTTAATGTTTTTTTTTTAATTCTCTCAGTTATGACAGCAGTGGCTTTGGTTGATTTTCCCAGATTTGCTTTAAAAAACAAAACAAAAGAAAAACAAAACCATTTCTTCCCTTCTGCCATCTGTGAACAAAATCGTATTTGGGGCAGTGACCCACCCCTTAAATGTAATAACATCTTGAATTGTATATTTATTAAATTTATTAACAAGCATGTAAATGACTTCTTTTTCTCCTCTTCCTTTCTGAAACCAATAGGTGCCCACTCCAGAGATTCGTGTTCATAATTTGTACTTTGATCTGTCTGCTTATGGCATGGATAAATTAACCACAAAAACCGAATATCCCAAAACTGCGTTCCATCTCAAAATCTATGGTACATTCCGCAATCGTTGTTTGGCTTTGGCTTGCCCTGCTTCTGACTCCAAAATTATAAGGTTCCTGCATCGTACACTCAATTCTACCGTGAGTATTTAGTGCAACTGTTCTACTTTCAGCACCAATGAAATAGAAGAGAAGCTGTTACTTCATTCGGCCCATTTGGAAGTTAGTTTCAAACAACACCAATCAGAAATATGTTTCCTGTTGGTTTATCTAAATCAGAGGTGCTTATTTAGTAGATGCTTCCCTCCCTACTAAGCCTACAAATACATACACCTTGTAGAGTGGACTGTTGCAACTGGGCTGTTTAAATGGTTCAACAGGGGACTAATATATGTAATAAATAGATATATACTATATTTATTACAATTATTGGCCAGCATAAAGCCCATAAAAGAAATTGTAGCAAATATTTCGTGAATAGCTACGTGTATTAAGCATATTTTGGTGTAAAATGTTGACATTTCACCTGTCCTTAATAGGTGTGGATCTTGTACTAGGAATTGTATATACTTTTCTCCTGGGAAAGTTGTTAAGCTCATGACAGGATAATCCTATGACTATGTAATTTATGATTACTTAAATATCAATCATTCAGATCTTTATTTTTTTTTTGTTTTTTAATATAAAAATTCTTTTATTAAAACAATTAACATTGAACCTAAAAACATATTGTGCAGCAATCATCATGACACCTGGTATACAATACTAAGTATTAGTTTTTGAAAACGTCTGAGTTAGTAAGCCTTTTTCCCCACTCCTCGTGTCTAGCCTCAACTATACTCCTGTTACATTTTATTTTGATTGGTGTTTCCCCTATCCGTTTCAATATTAATGTGATTCAGATCTTTATTACAGTCATTGACATTTAACAGTTTAAATGTGTTCTGGTCGATGGCTGTAATAAAGACTTGATTGCTTAAATGAAATTAATTTAAATTTGAGTTTGAATTTGAATTTGAACACAAAGGGCACAACATGTTTTTGTCCTGATCCTATCTATTATTTTGTCTTAGCATTCTATTCTGCATCTCTGATATAAATGTTTGATCCAAAACGATCTGTCTTTTGAACTGATTTCTTTCCATGCAGGAGAGGCAATGTTGCAGATACAGTGAATGAGTCATCTTGAATGTTTATGCTCTGTTATTAGACTACCGGCTGTACTCATTGCTCCAAATGAATCATAGCAGCATCAGATACGTAACTGGTTTCCAGAAACTCAGTGTTTTCCATTTGGGGGGGCTACCCCTTTTTAACTGATATTGAGAATAAATCAATGCTATCCCTTGGAGAGATGGGGCTGGAGTTTTTGACCCTTCTTAGAAGAGAAAAGTTGTTTGTACTCACATTAGTAAAGTAATATTTTTGTGCTTCCTTGGACTGAAAAACAGCATATAATGGCACCACTGAAATGAGTAACTTTGTCCCTGCATTTTGGCAGTATAAGCATGGAGATAGAACTATCTAAAGGCTCCTTTATGCACTGGGTGTCCCTGTTTTAAAGCCTAAAGGCATCAACCAAACATAGGAAATGGTTTTACCTGAATATACAAAATTCCAGGTTTTACAAACAAATGAAAAGAGAGCTATTTCTAAGGTCAACAGCTGAAGCCAAGTAGAAACAGCATCCTCGTGCAAACTCTTGCTTGAATTGCTATGTAATCACAATATTTAACAACGAGAATCTATATGAAACATCTCTGTTATGAGTAGGTACAGGGTCCCTCTGCCTGCACATCAGAAAACTTGATTTTTTAAAGATTCAGGATCCTGTCCCCCAAGATCAGTTTCTATATTCTCAGTAGTATTGCCTGGAGCCCTTTATCTTATGGTAGATCCTGGAGATGCCTCCAAGACTCAACATAACCCATGGAAAACAAATCTAACTTCCCTCGGCTAGAAGTTTTAACCCAGGGGGTCTTCAAACTTGGCCTTTTTATGACTTGTGGACTTCAACTCCCAGAATTCCTCAGCCAGCATCCACAAATCATAAACAGGCCAAGTTTGAAGACCCCTGTTTTAACCCTTTGGTGCTATCAGCCTAAAGATCTTCTCATACATCTTCATCAAACTTACCTCAGATGGTGATGGGACCATCATATTACCTGCTTCTGTGGATTTCAGAGTTCTGGCAGGTTCACATAGCCTGAACCTGAGTTATTTAGGATGTTATAGCTCTTTGAACTGGACTTGTCTAGTGTAAAATAGAGCTGTTTTAACAACAGGATCATATGTTGTAGATATGATATATTGGCATATTGGCATGTCTGTCTGTTCTACATGAAGCTTCTAGACGCTCTTCATACCCCTTGTATTTTGGAATGTGATTATTAAATTGTATGTAAATGTAATGTTAGCACTCATAGTTTGTGCTTCTTGTTTGGATCAGACACCTTGAGCCAGTCACCATCTCTATCCTTAAAAAACAGGCAATGACAAATCACTTCCAAAATCTTGCCAAGAAAACTTCAGGGATAGATAAATCTGTATAGATTTGAAGGTGCGCACGCACACACACACACACACACACACACAAATAGGTTATAGATTGTATCAATCCATTTTGATTTATTCAATATACATGGTTAAGCACGCTTGCTGCATTTGTGTTTTTGCTGCATTTGTGTTTTGTCAACTGTAATACCCTGACGTCTTTAACATGTCTCTTGACGGTGGGACAAACACTGCCTTCTGTGAAGAAGTCAACCTGAATCCATGATCAACCCTTTGGGCACACCCCACACAAGTGTGTTGTTTTTTGCATCTAAGGGAAATCATTTCAGAAAACGTGGTTGCCATCAGCGCACTTATGCTTTTGGGCCTGGTTTCTCTTGCTAACAGATAATGAAAAGTATCTTCCAGCAGTCTTTCAACACTTATAAGATGGACATTGAGCCACGAATTGGGGAACCGATGCTCCGCTGTATCCGGTGCAGTCACCGACTCTTTGAAATTATGCTGTCCCATCGACGGGTGACAACCACTCTCCTTGCTGAGGACAATATTGTGGTCACTGTTGAAGGGGAAGCAGCCAGAATGCTGAATTTTGACACAGGTCAGATTTTCTAATAACCAGGGGATTATATATTTATTTATATATCAAATTTTTTAAAAAAACATCTCTCTCCCTTACAGAGCATCTCTAGGTGGCGTACGAGTAAAACACTAAAGCTATGTTTGGTACAAAGATCAGGTCCACACATGAAAGTCAAATTGAACTGATTTATTGCTTTAAAAAAAACACAAAAGCACAGGAATCAACTAATGGTTAGTACCTGCTAGGAGTCAGATAAAGGTCAATGGAATTCAAAGGAAGTTGGATTTAGTTTGTTTGTGGCTATGTAGGGATTCTACACTAATCCCCTTTTTAACGCCGCTGCCTGGTTCTGCCAGTCCTTCTCCTATAGAATATAAATGATATTAAGAGGCAAAGGTAGTTAAAATTCAAAGCTAAACAGGCAGGAGGGAGGCCCTTCAAGATGCTAACCAGCACCAGGGCTCCATGGTCCTCTATGAGCCCCAAGGAAGATGGCAAAGCCATGTTATTTAGATATTTCTGAGAGCACAGAAGAATGTGGGCCCGCCTTACCTTTGTCGGGGGAATGTTCCACAGGGCACGTTAATTTGCAAAAGGCCTTCTTCCTGGACCCTGCCAATCAGAATTTTTAACTGATGGGCTCTGCAACGTATCCTCCTGGCCTGATTTGAGTGCAATGGGAAATTATCTTCAGGGTGTTTCATTAGCAAGTTGGGTAAGCACCCTGGAACTTCTCAAGACATATCAAATGAGACGAATAACTATAATTATAATTACACAGAGGTGAGTTGTTGTTTTGCTTTCTTGATTGCTTTTTAATATATTTTCTTGTTGTATAATATTTGTCTTCCCTTGAGTTTTTGTGAAGGGTGAATTGTTTGCTTTTATTTGCTGGTCTCAGCTCTGGTCAGTAAATGAGGACTACACAAAAACTCCTTTTGAGTGGGGGGGGGGTTTGAGACCCCCATCTTTTTACATAGCCACGGTCCTACCAGTCTCTATAAATACAGCTCATACCGGTATTAATTTCCATCTTCGGTTGTTTATACCCAAAACAATGCTTGCCAGTTAAGGAAAATAACTATTGATCTCCCGGAACACGACAGAAGCATTGGTCCATTCTGAAATTAACAACAAAAAAAATTCTCTCTTTTTCCTTTTTTTTTTTTTAACTCACTCTGTGGCAGGCTGTGGAATTAATCTTGGTCTGAGAGGTTTGGAGTCAATGGAAGAATTGATTTATAAGGTGGCCACCGCTGTGGACCAGCAGGATACCTTTGAGGCCCTGGCAGCTAAAATCCAGCATTCCAAACAAGTGGTTGAAGATTTTAAGCAGAATGGATTATCTGCTACCCTGTTTGAATGATCAGACAGGACGACAGCCTATCTGCAGAGATCTATGGGCATTCTTGCCCCTTGCTGCACATAATGAAAGAAAAGAGCTTTTTTTTTTCCCTTTTCTTTTTTGGATTTTAGGAAGAAGAAGAAATACATGCAAAATCAACAAGCTTAATTATGATTAAGTTTTTAGTCAGATCAGACCCAGACACATAAATTTGAATTCATTTCAGAAAAATTACAGGGCTTTGGGGATGCGCCTCCCTGGATTTTATTCCTCAAACCACAGCTCTGGGTTATATTTTGGATAAGTAATACCGACACTCTTTTATCAAGGGTGAATTTAAAGCCCGGTCTCTTGTTCCAAATGTTACTTAATATTTCATACTTCTGATATGGGGGAGGATTTCCATCATTTTACTTACCCTAATGACATCTATCTTCTGCAAAATGTTACGAAGTTGAATGTCCCAAGCAAATAATTCCTTTCTAGTTTTAGCTGCTGTTTTGATTCCATTCTGTAGAAGTAAGTTACTTTGATGCAAAAAGATGCGTGTTTGTTATGCTGTTCTAGTCAAGGTTAAGTTCTTGCAGTCAAGGGTAGTTCTGCATACGGTAGGATCTAGGGCAACCTGGATGTGAAAGCCTGCCATGTTGTCCATTTGTATTGGTTTCTAATAAAAAAATATATGGACTGAAAAGGGATTCAAGCTGTTTTTCCTATATATAAAATCTTGCGAATCTAGGATATTCCATATTTCTTTGTATGCTCCACCATCTAGTGGTATCTTCCGTTATGACACTTTTGCTGCTGCATTTTCATCCGTGCTACGTACTACCGTATGTCAGTGTAAAACAAAACTTCAGCGGTGAAATCAGAGGAACTTAAGGTACAAGAAGGAAATTATTATTCATCGGATGCAGCCTGCCTTTCCTCTAGTTTAGTTGCTCAAACCGATTCACACACGTGTTTCTCCCCATTGTAAGCCCTCAACAGCATCCCCGTGAGACAGATTTGGATTAAAGCGAGTGATTGGCACCATTTACACTACATTTGGAATATTAATATTAATTTTATTAATATTACTTTCCCTAATAACTATGCCTTCAAAGGGGCTCTCTAGTTTTCGGGAGAATAAAATGAAGGGGCGAGGAAAATGCTTTCTAACTTATTTAAAAAGTCCATAACTTCCACTTTATAAGAAAGGGTTGCTTCTTGTCTGGACGATCTCTTGGGCAATAAATTCACATGGTGTAATAAGATGGTGTGTTGTCACTGTGAGCTGTGATGGGGGTGGTGGTGGCGCACGAAGGGAGGCTCAGCCAATCTCATCGTACACAGGTTGTACTTTGACAATTAAAGGGTTTGGGAAGGGCTGGTAACGTGTGAACCCAAAGCCGGCTGTGCACAGGATATCGTGGGAACTCTTGACTTAGCCTAGAGTAAGAACTCAGCCACCGGTGGTGCGTGACTACCTGGAGCAAACTCCGCCAGCTGGGCTTACTTGCACTACCAGTGCTTCTCAACCTGGACAACTTTAAGATGTGTGGACTTCAACTCCCAGAATTCCCTAGCCAGCTGAAGTCCATACATCTTAAAGTTGTCCAGGTTGAGAAACACCGCACTAACCGCTGCTCCTTAGCCCCCCCGCCCTTCCACCTAGCCAGCATCCCCCCCCGCCCTTCCACCTAGCCAGCATCCCCCCCCGCCCTTCCACCTAGCCAGCATCCCCCCCTTCCACCTAGCCAGCATCCCCCCCGCCCTTCCACCTAGCCAGCATCCCCCCCGCCCTTCCACCTAGCCAGCATCCCCCCCGCCCTTCCACCTAGCCAGCATCCCCCCCGCCCTTCCACCTAGCCAGCATCCCCCCCGCCCTTCCACCTAGCCAGCATCCCCCCCCGCCCTTCCACCTAGCCAGCATCCCCCCCGCCCTTCCACCTAGCCAGCATCCCCTCGCACGTGAGCCGCGACGCTTCCCCGCCCGCCCGCCGGCTGGCTTCCACGTGCCTTGGGCGAGCCGGAGACTCCATTTCCCAGCGACCCTCGCGGCCGCGCCGGCCTGCGATTGGCGGCGGCTGGGCGGCTCTTCCGGACGGCGGGCAGGGACTGCGCCGGGGCGCCGAGCGGGGCGGGAGCGGCGGCGGCTGCTGCTCGAGGGGCGCCGGGAGGGCATGGCGGCGTTGCAGTTCGCCGGGCTGGACGACACGGACAGCGAGGAGGAGCTGCCGCCCGGCTGGGAGGAGCGCACCACCAAGGACGGCTGGGTCTACTACGCCAAGTGAGCCCGGGGGGCGCCCGGAGGGGGGTGGGGGCGCAGAGGGGGCTCCAGTGTGGGGGGGGGAGGAGGGGGAGGAGGTAGAGGAGGAGGAGGAGGAGGAAAAGGAGGAGGAGGTAGAGGAGGAGGAGTGGGAGGAGGAGGAGGAGGAAGAGGAGGAGGAGGAGGAAAAGGAGGAGGAGGTAGAGGAGGAGGAGGAGGAGGAAGAGGAGGAGGAGGAGGAAAAGGAGGAGGAGGAAGAGGGAAGGAGGAGGAAACGGAGGAGGAGGTAGAGGAGGAGGAGGAGGAAAAGGAGGAGGAGGTAGAGGAGGAGGAGGAGTGGGAGGAGGAGGAGGAGGAGGAGGAGGAAAAGGAGGAGGGGGAGGAGAAGGAGGAGGGGGAGGAGGGGGAGGAGGAGGAGAAGGGGGAGGAGGGGGAGGAGGAGGAAGAGGGGAGGAGGAGGAGGAAAAGGAGGAGGAAAAGGAGGAGGGGGAGGAGGGGGAGGAGAAGGAGGAGGGGGAGGAGGAGGAGGAAGAGGGAAGGGGGAGGAGAAGGAGGAGGAGGAGGAGGAGGAGGAGGGGGAGGAGGAGGAAGAGGGGAGGAGGAGGAAAAGGAGGAGTGGGAGGAGCAGGAGGAGGGGGAGGAGGAGGAGGAAGAGGAGGAGAGGGAGGAGGAGGAAAAGGAGGAAGAGGAAGGGTGGAGGAAAAGGAGGAGGGGAGGAGCGGGAGGAGGAAGAGGGGAGGAGGAGGAAAAGGAGGAGGGGGAGGAGGAGGAAGAGGAGGAAAAGGAGGAGGGGGAGGAGGAAAAGGGGAGGGGGAGGAGCAGGGAGGAAAAGGAGGAGGAAGAGGAGGAAAAGGGGAGGGGGAGGAGGAGGAGGAAAAGGGGAGGTTGTGGTTGTAAGTCAAAGGCTACATGTACTTGCTACTCTTCCCTCCTCCTATTTTCCCCCACAATAACAATCCTGTGAGGTAGGTTGGGCTGAGACAGAGGGATGGCCCAATATCACCTAGTTCAGAGGTCCCCAACCCCTGGTCCGTGGACTGGTAGGTACCGGGCCTCGCCATGCCAGCAACTGGGCCACACAAACAAGCAAAGCCCCATCTGTGGGATGCAGGCAGCACACAAAAACCACACACTCTCTGGTCCGCGGAAAAACCTCTCTCCACGGAAGCGGTCCCTGGTGCCCAAAAGGTTGGGACCTCTGACCTAGTTGGCTTTCACGCCTATGCTGGGGCTAGAACTCACCATCTCCTGGTGTTTGACCTAAAGTCACCCAGCTAGCTTCTGCGCCTGAAGTGGGACTAAAACTCAGTCTCCGGGTGATTGGCCAAAGTCACCCAGCCAGCTTTCATGTCTACGTTGGGACTAAAAATCATTGTCTCCTGATTTTCAGCCTTGACCCCCTAGACCTAACAGGTTCTGTATGCCCCCCCTGCCCCCAAAAAAGAAGACAGGGTCATGTATCAATATGATTTGTGTTTCGGTTCCTTAAAGTTTGGCCATCACACCTCCATTTGTGTAAACATCACTGACACCCTTGCTCTAAAAATCCAAATACCACAATTTTTATTGGTTGCCAGAAGGAAGACATGAATCAGCGCTGCTACTTTATATGATATAATCTATTGTCTCTTAGCACCTTCCCAGTACCTGGAGATCTGGATTGGAATTTAGTGGGCAGATTGACTGTTGCTGAGAAATCTTGAGTCTGAAATTCATATATCTGTGAGTCAAGCAAGTAATACTCTGCTAATGCCGATTGATTGCTTTTATAGGGCGATATAAAGGGAGTGTCTAAAATGATGTGCTTCTTTGTTTTGAGGTAGTGTGATAAACTTTCCAAATTATATCCTTGAGAATGTGGGTTGACATGTTTGTAGTTATCCTGCCATCACCCAAACCTTGGAATGGGATGAAAAAGCTAAAGGATACTACGGTAGTAGAGTTATCGTGAGAATGAGAAAATAAATTATTAACCATAATGTATAAATACCAATAGGAAGCCAGTTTGGGGTAGTAGTTAAGCCATCAGGCTGGAAAAAATACCATGAACATTCAGACCTGCGTTAGCCACAAAGCCAGCTGGGTGATTTTGGGGCAGTTCCTGGCTCAGCCCCAGGGAATGAGACGGTGGGAAATCACTTGCAAAAAACCTTGCCAAGACAACTTCAATGACTTATCCAGCCAGTTGCCATTAGTTTAAAACTGACTTGAATGTGCATATACACACCGGGACAAATCTTGGTGGACCTTCATTGTGAAAAAGCTTTTTTTAAAAAAAAAATAAAAAAGATATGTTTTCCAATTTCTTTTAGTCATTTGGAGGAGAGAACTCAATGGGATCATCCAAAATCTGGGAAAAGAAAAAGAGTTGCTGGAGGTTTGTATTCAGACTTTGCTTGTTAAATTTATTTTATTTTATTTTTAACCTTTCTGAACCAGCCATCTCTCTCGGAGAGGGATTCCACAAAGGGGAGAAAAAAACAACCCTCTTCGTGGAAAACTTGCTAGTCATTCTTTTTTTTTTTTAATATATAAAATTCTTTTATTAAAACAATCAACATTGAACATAAAAAAACATATTGTGCAGCAATCATCATGGCACCTGATATACAATACTAAGTATTAGTCATTGAAAACGTCTGAATTAGTAAGCCTTTTTCCCACCCCTCGCGTCTAGCCTCAACTATACTCCTGTTACACTTTGTTTGATTGGTGTTTCTCTTATCTGGTTCCATATTAATGTGGTCAACATTAAACCAAGGATCCTATTGCTAAACAATCATCCTAGAACTTAGCATACAACATTAGGTGCTAGTCATTCTTGTACCACCAAGAACAAGTTATTTGATTTGATTTATTTTAATATTGTGTTGCTGCATCAGCACTTCAGAAGTTGGTCTTTATGCATTTTAGCTTTAAATATCTACAATCCAGCATTAGAGCGGACTAAAATTAGTATTGATTTTAGATCTCTCGTTGCCTTTAAAAGAATTAAATCTTGAGATACAGAGATGCAGAAGGCTAGTAATTTGGGCATCTAACATGGTAGCATTAGTGATACTTCCCCCACCAGGATCTTTAAAATAACTAAAAAGCCAATGGCTACTAAAGAAACACTGCCAGTTCAAAATAAATACAGATATATATATATTTTTTATTTAGAAAATGTATATAGCCGCCTACTTGCTCACAGCCACTCTAGGCAGCTTACAATAAATACAAACACAATATATCTATGTGTTTATGCTTGCCTGCATCACATGATCTGGAATACAGTGTAGAATGTGAATTTATTCTGAATGGAATGAGGATAAATGGGGTTTGCAGAGGTCCTCTAACAAATTCACCAGCGATATTTCCATATTTTAAATTTCAATGTTCCTTCTTCCCTCTCTGCTCAGAGTAATCATTTCTGAGACCCCGTGGAAGAGAGCATGTCTGAGGAATTCTGAGAGTTGAAGTCCACAAGTCATAAAAGGGCCAAGTTTGAAGAGCCCCTGTTGTAGAACATCCAAGTAGAAGCTACTTAGAATCCAACATTTTCAAGAGGGTGGAGAGCTTGAAGCTAAAACAAATTGCTTTTCTATGGCATCATCTCTCCTCCTATAGCCACCATAGAAACACGGTCATCTTGCATGGTTTGTTGTATTCAGGCACTGCAGATTACTCAGCTTGACTTAGAAACCTTGTGCAGATGGCTTGTTTTAGTGTGTACCCAGAACAAAATATCAGTTTCAGCAGGAGTGGTTATATTGTTAGCGAATGGAAACATTTCTTGTTTTTGTTGGTTCTCCAAGACCCTGTGGCTTGTTTACCCTACTCTGTTCCAAACAACAAAGAAATTTAGGCCTACTCCTTGAACTGATGAAAGATTTAAACTGCAGCACTGAATGCAACTTCTCCTTCTCCTTCTAGACTTGCCATATGGATGGGAACAGGAGACGGATGAAAATGGACAAGTCTATTTTGTGGAGTAAGTTGGAATTTTTCTGAATGCTTTTGCGGGATTGAGAGGCAGTGAGTTAAGGCCTTGGATTAGGACAGAGGCCTTCAAACTTGGCAACCTTAAGACTTGTGGACTTCAACTCCCAGAATTCCTCAGCTAGCCAAGTCTTAAAGTTGGTAAATTTGGAGACCCCTGGACTAGGATGATGGAGACTTAAATTATCCTGTTATGGAATGTACTGGAAAGAATTGGGCCTGTCCTTCTCTCTCAATCCGGTCTCCTTCATTGGATAGTTGTGAAGAGAACCTTTTCGCAGGCAGGATAAACATCCATTAATTCACCTGTTGACTTATTATCTTAATTGGGTTTTAAATAGTGGTTTTAATGTGATTGAATCTTTGCTCCTTTTTTGAAATATTTTTTGGTTCTTTCTGTTTTTCATTGTTGAGAGCTGCCAGAATCATATATATGAAATAGACAGTGTACAGATTGAATAAATAAGGAGATTTATTGCTTGCTGTAGTCAAAAGAAGTGATAGAGCAGGGTCCGCCTAAAAATAAAAGTGTTTTAGAAAATGACAGTTCTGGATTTAAATATTGCCCTGCATATAGAAAAAACAGGAAGAGAGACAGAGCATGTGTGTGTTTTTCTGCTATGCACTTGGAGGTATGATAGCTATCAGAGACTTTAATCTACGGAGCTTTTCTCTACAAATGAACTTTAATTTAACTTGTGTATGTTTTTCTTTTGGCTTTGTTTGGTTATATTGCAATACAACAGGGTTATTTAAAATTAAAAATCTGTCATGAAGTGCTACAAGCTCCCTGGAGAAAGAGCGATGTAGTAATGAACACAACATTTTTTGAAACTTACAACTTTTGCTCCAAGTCAGACTTTTAAAGAGTTCAGGGCTAAGTTACAGTAGCAGATACTTTTGCAGAAATTCTTATGCCTATTGTTTTCACTCAACAAGCCCTGTTATCAGAGTAGACTTTGATAGTTTGATAGACTAACTTAGTCTAAAGTGATTTCAAATACTTCTATGCCGTTAAATTCCTCTTGCTTGGCCAAACACAAGAGGAATTTGACTTTCAATCATTAGGAGCTACTTATTCATTATCATAGATTTAAGAATTAGTTAAAACTCATTTGGGGTGAATTAATCAGTAGGGAAATAGAAGTTTTTAGGTTTTCTCCCCATTAGCAACCTTTCACACTTATTTTATTCTGCCCTGCAACAATCAAACAGCATTCCTATCATGATTGTGTTACCAGTTTCCTGACTGGGCCTCTCTCAGGGGTCTTCAAACTTGCAACTTTAAGGCTTGTGGACTTCAACTCCCAGAATAGTAGGTATCAGCTACTAGGAAGTCATTCTGTTTACCCTGTTTGTTAGTACAACAGGTCAAGTTTATTTTTTTAAAACTATAGAATAGTCACAGTGTATGCATATAAATTAAATAGCAACACAAGAATGTAAACTACTTCCCCCCCCCAAGAAATGTTAACTGATACTTTTGAAGTGTAACAGAATGACAAGAAACAAATCCTCTTAAAAGTATGTGAGTTTACTTTCTATTAAAAGTAATGACAAGGAAAATATATGTAACACCATTAGGTTGCGTCTGTTGTTGATTAAATCCTCTGCTGATACATTTTGTTAAGATGAAGTAAGCGTGCAACCCTTTTGCATATTTCTGTCTTGCTTTTATAACAGACACTGGGGTTTGCCAGTGTATGCTGAAATTATTAATTACTTCTGCCTTGCTGTGAAGAAGGATTAAGAAGGTGCAAGGCAAGGCAAAACAATGCATTCATGAAATCCAGGACAAGTCTTTAAAAATATTAAAAGTGATGAGGCATTGGTTTCAAAGACTAAGCAAAAAAATAAGTGTGTCTTGATGCTTTTTTAAAATAAAAGAATCTGGAAGGGTGAATGTGAACTGTTCCTTTAAAGGAGGTCACCCTACAGCTTAGAAGTGACACAAAGTAAGTCCTCTTCCTTAGTTTATGGAAATGGGCCTTTAAAAGTGGAGAGATTATAAGTAGACAGCCAGATTTTTCCATTTTCGTATTGGGCAAAGGCTGGCCAAAAACCTAAATAATGTATATTATACCAATAGAGGAGAATATTTGTAGCTTAGGATTGAATTGTGGGGGTTCCTTGGTACTCTGAGCTTGGCTGTTTTCTTACAAACGTTTCATTACCCAATTAGGTAACATCATCAAGGCACTGGTGATGTTACCTAGTTAGTAATGAAATGTCTGCAAGAAAACATCCAGGCTCAGAAGAGCACCAGGGACCCCACAATATATACCGTATTATGTTTAGGCTCTTGGAGGTTACCAAGCTCAGAGAGCACCAGGGAACCTTCATCTCAACCCTTCAATTATTCTCCTTTATTGGTTTAGACCAGAGGTCACCAACCTTTGGGGCACCAGGGACCAGTTCCGTGGAGAAAGGTTTTTCCACAGACTGGAGAATGCGTGGTTTTGTGTGCTGCCTGCATCTCACAGGGGCTGTGTTTGTGCAGACCGTTTGCTGGCATGCCACGGCCCAGTACAATCCACAGACCGGGGGTTGGGGACCCCTGGTTTAGACTATCTATTTTCCATATTTTTTTAAAAAAAGAATTTGAGGAAAGAATTTGTTTTGCCTGATATTCTCTACATACAGTGGCACAGTGATTAGAATGCAGTATTGCAGGCTAACTGCGCCCACTGCCAGGAGTTCGATCTGGACAGGGCTTAAATTTGACTCGGCTTTCTATCCTTCCGAGGTGGGTGAAACGAAGACCCAGTTGGGGGCAAAATGCTGACTCTGTAGACCATTTAGAGAGGGCTGTAAAGCCACTGTGAAACGGTATGTACGTCTAAAGCAGGGGTTCTCAACCTTGGCAACTTTAAGACTTGTGGACTTCAACTCCCAGAATTCCTCAGCCAGCAAAGCTGGCTGAGGAATTCTGGGAGTTGAAGTCCACAAGTCTTAAAGTTGCCAAGGTTGAGAACCCCTGGTCTAAAGTGCTATTGCTATATAATCTAATTCTACACCTTGCAGAGCCACACCTAAGTTTTATCTAAATTAGAAGCTTTGGTTTATGCAATGTGAAAGCTGACTTGTTAAACAGCTTTAAGAAATGAGACGCCTTGCTGGGAATTTGGAAACATTTTCATACACTCTGAGAGTTTGCTCAGCATAGGAGCCGTAGCAAAAGGAAGACTTGTGTTCGTGTAAGTAATTCCTGTGTTGCTTTGATTTAACCAAGGTTGGTTGATAACTGGATTTTTAGATCATGCAAAAGAGGTATGTGATTAGAAGCTCTCTATGAAGGGGTTTTGTTTTTTTTTTTGAGTTTCTCCTTCCAGGAACTCATTGTATTTTTAATCATTTTTGTTTACTCACACTGTATTTTTATAGCAAGACCTCTTCTGAAAAATTGCAAGATGCTTGTCATTGATGTAGTTGTTGTAGAGATCTAAATTAAATAGCTGATCTTTTCCTGACAGCTAGAACAATTCATCAGTGGAATGACTTGCCTCCAGAAGTTATAGGTGGTCCAACGCTTTTTAAGAAGAGACTGGACAGCCATTTGTTTGAAGTGGTATAGGGTTTCCTGCTGGAGCAGGGGGTTGGACTAGAGAACCTCTGAGTTTCCTTCCCATTCTGTTGTTCTCTCTTTACTGAAGCAAAGTCAGTAGAATCAAAGACTCTCAGCATTTAATTTTGCCGTACTTCTTTGAATTAGAAAACTTTAAAAAAACAACAACTGGTCTCTTCAGTTTGATTGAAATGACTCTCTTCACTACCTGAAGGCTGAGTTTACGTTTTGATTTAATGTATGGATGTGTATTGTGCTTGTGGTAATAAAATGAGGTGTTGACATGGAAAAAATGCTCCTTGTTTTACTTCAAAGCCATATAAACAAAAGGACCACATACCTTGATCCCCGAATGGCATTCACAGTGGAAGATAATCCCATGAAAACCAACGTGAAACAGAAGTATGACAGCAACACCACTGCAATGGAAGTCTTAGAGGGCCGAGACCTGAGTGACAAGGTGATCATCATCACAGGAGCAAATACAGGAATAGGTACGTCAAGGCTGCAGTCAACCTTCAACAAGTTGCACTCAACCAGCATTGAGTGTTGGGTCTTTCTCCCTTCTTCCCTCCCTCCTTCCCTGATACCAGGCGGTCTTCAAACTTGGCAACTTTAAGACTTAAAGTGGACTTCAACCTCATTAAGGTTATCTACTAAGAAATGATGGCCAGGAACTGTCCCACAAAGGGAATCTTGTTCTTGCTTGGTCTTTAAATAAGAAATGTTCTAGATCAGTGGTGGTGAGCCTATGGCACGCGTGCCGGAGGCGGCACTCAGAGCCCTCTCTGTGGGTACACACACCGTGCCCCGGAGATGGCAACCGTCCCTCTTCAATCAGCCGCCCGCTAACTTGCCGAGGTCCCACGTGGCCGGATGCATCCCAGCACGGCTGGTTTCCCTCCCCCCCCGTCCCATCCCTCTTGGCCTCACATGCTCTCTTTTTCCTGGGCATGACCCACTACATCGCCTCCTCAGCTGTCGGACGGCCGTCCAGCTCAGGGCGGCTTCTCTGAACTGCTGGCGGTGGGCTACGGAGCCCCAGAGTGCGCCGGTCGAGGGGCCAGCAGGCTGTGGCTGCTGACGGATACTGTCGGCCCCACAAGCTCGCTGGCCTCTGTGTGTGGGGGCCGATGGTGTCAGGCAGCAACTGCCCCGGCCCCTGCCTCGCCTTGCCCTACGACAATGGCTCCCCACCCTATCTCCCTTTGCCTTGCCTCAGCCCGCAGGACGAGCCTCCTGCTCACCACCCCACCTGCCAGAGACCCCTGGATCTCCCCCAACCCTGCCTGGCCCCTACAGGCATCTCTCCCCATGAGCAACATCGAGGTGACCATGCCCACCTTGCCATACCCACCCAGTCTGCCATGACCACAGCCACGCCCACCCAGTGGGCCATGCCCACCTGGCACCCGGCGATAAATAAATGGGTTTTGGGTTGCAGCTTGGGCACTCAGTCTCTGAAAGGTTTGTCATCACTGTTCTAGATTATTTAGACTGACTTTCTCTAACCTAGTGCTATTTCAGTTTTTTAAGTCCTCAGTGCTTCCACCCCAGGACAGGTAAAATGGTTCCTAGAATGCTTTCCAGGTTGGTTTAGGGTTTAAGAAAGCCTTTGTTTTCTGGATATCCTTTCCTTAGTACTTAGTCTCCCATAGTTACCAGTTACTCGTAGTGTGAATAAAACAAGTGGTTGTGTTAATGCCGAAAGGTTTCAGGAGCATGTGTCTTATCTCCTGCATTCACTGGAATTGTCCACCCTCACACATTCAGTCCAGCAATTAATAACCATGTTTTATTGTCTACCCTAAAACATTCCTAAGCCATGTATTAAAATCACCTCTAATTTTCTAAAGACATCTTCACTGTCCTTTTTGTGTTTCTGCAGCTAAGTTAAGAAAAAACAACTTTTTTTTTTGTATTTCAGTAAAAAAGGTGACACGGTCAATCTCAATTTCTTATTATAAACACATTTATAATAATACAATAATACAAACTTGTATTATTACTCCTCTTTATTGGCTCTGTTGCATAGAAAAGCAGCATAAAAATGCTGTTAATGTGTACATTTGGTGGTCCTGGTCCATTTTTGTAGATTTTTTTGGTCGCCACTAGAGGGCTCTGTTGTTCTTTAGAAAAATAATATTGGCCGACGATATGGAAACTCTTTCAAAGTTTGACCAAAACAAAGATTAGTTTTGACTGGGCTATTTTATATTTTAATTGCTGGTGCTAAAGTTCAGAAGTGGAAAGGTATAGGAACTAATCTCTACTAATAATTGAATTCAACTTTATTGGCAAACATGCCTGGCAGGATGAAACACAGTGTGAGTTAATAGCAGCCCCGTATTTTTAACTGAAGGCTAAGATGGATGTGGTTATCAAAGCACTAACCTTTGTCTTTATCTAAAACTTTTTTGTACGTCCTTGAAACCTCATGTAGGGAGTTCTATATGTGTGCTACAATCTGCCTGTGATCTTTCAAGACCTGTGTGGTACTTCTAGAATTCTTTTGTCACTTTCTCAAGCAGAATAACAAGAGTTGGAAGGGACCTTGGAGGTCATCTAGTCCAACCCCCTGCTCAGGCAGAAAAGCCTATGCCATTTCAGACAAATGGTTGTCCAATCTCTTCTTAAAAGCCTCCAGTGATGGAACAACCACAATTTCTGGATGCAACTTGTTCCATTGATTAATTGTTCTAGCTGACAGGAAATTTTGTCTTCATTCTAGGCTGGTTCTCTCCTTGATTAGTTTCCATCCATTGCTTCTTGTTCTGCCTCTAGGAGCTTTGGAAAATAGGTTGACCTAACAGCCCCTCAAATATTGGAACACTGCTATCATGTCACGCCTAGTGCTTTTCACTAGATTGAAAAGGTTTTGCAAATACAGGCAATCCTCATGTTATTGCCTGCCTCACTTAACAATCACAGTTATAATGGTGATGTAAAAGTAACTTTATTTATTTATTATTATTTATTTATTAATTAAATTTTTATGCCGCTCCTCTCCGAAGACTCGGAGTGGCTAACAACATAAATAAAACAACATTTCAACATTTCAAAACTAAAACCAAAGCTAAAAAGCGTTTAAAAATAAGACCCCAGACACATTCATCATTCACACACAATCACAGTCATCCCCAGGCCTGCCGGCATGGATAGGTTTTAAGATTCTTCCGGAAGGCCGGGAGAGTGGGGGAAACGCGGACTTCAGGGGGCAGTTGGTTCCAGAGGGTGGGCGCCACAACAGAGAAGGCCCTCCCCCTAGGACCCGCCAGACGACATTGTTTCGCTGACGGGACCCGGAGGAGGCCGACCCTGTGCGCTCTCACCGGTCGAAGGGAAGTATGTGGCAGAAGACGGTCCCGTAAGTATGACCAGTTGCCACATTTTTTTTTACCTTGGTAGGTCTGTAAAGTAAAAGAAAACGGAAGAAAGATCATAACCACAGTTGCAGTTTCTCTTAGTGACCATTTTCCTGGTCCTAATTGTCACTAAATGAGGACTACCTGTAGACTCCCATTTTGAAAGGCTGGAAAGAAAGAAAAATAGACTTCTTGCGCTGTCATCTACTTTTTTACTAAACCTTTTTTGCCTTTGAGATTTAATATAATTGAAAACCTGCGTGCAACAGAATTAATACGCGACCTTCGTTCTTGCATGAATGAATTTGCATGCAAAACGTGTAGGCTAAAGGCAAAAATGGAAACTGCCCAGTTAAACATCATTTTGTTTTCAATTTCTTAAATTTAATTCTTATTATTCCTGAGTGAGTTTATGAAAGAAAATATTTAAACATCAATACTTGAAAAGAGTGCAGCTAAATCCACAGACACCAAAGGGAATGTTAAATGCTTTGTTCGCAAATTTTAGTTAGTCTTTCCTTCTACCTATCATGGATTTTGAGATTGGAGTAAAATGGGTAAAAAAAGTTTATAGAACTCAGCTTCTGGAATTCTTTCCCATCTTTAAACTTGGCTACAAGTCACATGACTAGGAACAAAATGAAGGCAGGACTTAGAATGGACAGATGGTCAACATTCTGAGCTACTGCCCAACCTCTACTATAGAAATCCATTGGAGATTCACACACACACACACACACACACACACACACACACACCCCTCAGTCCTGTTTGGATCAGGCCCATTTTGAAACTCAAAATTTCTTTGGCTGACAGTTTCCTCCATGCCAAATTTGGTTCAGTTTTCAGAAAGTAATCTTGCTTTTGAATAAATGGATGAAGCCTTGAGACCCTTAACACAATTTCTTCCCAACATTTTGCAGAGTTGGACAGAAGGGAAAGAAAATCGGAAAGAAAAATAAAAAGAAGCAGAATGTGTCAAGCTTAGCCCAAGAATGACGAAGAAAATCCAGCCGAAGTTCAGTCTTTTATTTGCTTACATCCAGTAGACAGAATCTTGCCGGACTAAATGGATACATCCTGAGAGATTCTATGAATTGGCTATCCTAACCCTCTTCCTCTGTCTCCTATCCAGTTTTAGATTGTGCTGCCTTTCTGGACTATTTCCTGGGAAATTGTCGCTTCATGTAGTCCATCACACAATGTTTCTGTATTTGCCCTCTCTGTTAGTTGCACAAATCTGTAACTACTTGGATGTTTCTTCTGCAGGGGATTTGAACGGTGTATAGTTTGATTTTGCTTTGTTTTTGAGTTGTATTAGGCACTGCTATTGTGAGCAGCTGGCTAAATACAGCAGTGCCATTGTACGATTGCATCTGCTTTTGAAGAAGCCGGGAAGAGAAAGCAGACCGTTCAGAAGTGATTTTAAGATTTGATTTCCTCTCTCAATCCTTTCTGTGGTGCCTCATGGTTAGGAGAAAGCTTTCTTTTTTTTTTGTTATTATTACGTTGATGCCTGAAATGGAAACAATCAGTAATTGGTACACAAAGTATGCAAAATTAGGTAGTGTAGCATTTGTGTTAAATTTTATTTTGGGCTTGTCAAAAGGCAGACACACAGAAAGAGAAAAATGAATCGGAATGCAGTCACTGGAACCAAAGTGGCAGATGCGATCACGTTTTTGGATTAAAAGGGATCTGTGCAAATTGGTACTGGAGGTGAGATTATTAAAACTGGAAGTGAGGCTGAATTAGAAGTCTTGTTTCCTTTCCGTATTCTTCACAAGTTGCGGTTGGCAGATCATTAAAAGTAGGGCGCAGGTAATATAAACAAGAACTTTAGGAATAATAAACCTGATGATGATGGGAATTTTTCCCCCCTAAAACTGAGCAAAGCTAAATGGGTTTCTTGGGCTGCAAGAGTCCTTCCAGAGGGTGATGGAAAACCTATTATATGTCCTATCTTCCGGCTGGATCACATAGTAGGGAATGTCTTTCTGAGCATCATAAGGGGGATTATCTTGCTCCCTAGACACAGCATGTGTGATACGCTTCTCTGAAAGTGAAGATTTTCATCAAGAACGTGGTCCTTCTATTTTGGTATGGTGCTGTGGCAAATAACCATGAATAATTTCTGTATCTTGAAAGTTTGTCCAGAGGGGATGATGCTAGGCAGAATTTCTTCTTGATAGGCAGGAGTTTCAAAAGGATTCACTTGGGCAAAACACGCAGTTCAGAGTCAAATATTTTAAGAAATGTTCTGTTGCCTTTAACATTGCTGGCATTTGGCTTCTGAAGCAGCAATTTGGCTTTTCCAGAAATACACACACACACACACACACACACACACACACACACACACACACACACAAACACACACACAGGGAGAGAGAGAGAGAGAGAGACAGACAGACACAGACATTTTCCTATCCAAAGGAGGCATTTGCATTAGCAAGTCTGTCTTTGTAGCAAGAGTATCTAACCTATTTTACAGTTTTAATGTTACACTGAAAGGCATTATATATTTCATAGAATAAAACTAAAACAAAATCAGTTGGAAACAAGGTAGAACAGCACACAATAAAAATGTAATTGCAGTGCGACTGTTCCCAATTGCTTAGAACAGTCACCCGATATATGAACATCAAGTGGCTTTTAAACTTGCTTGAAATCAGGACATTTTATGATCAGATGCACTTGTGCATCTGAAGATAACTGAAATACAGAAAATTCAGAAATATAAAATGAGCAAATCTCGTTACAATCTGCGCCGTAGTAGCATATGTCATTCTTGGGAGTATTCTAGGAAACCTTAGAAGCTTTGGAACTCAGTTTTATTGTTTTGGGACTGGACCCTGATGAAGACTTTTCCTTCAACGGGATTGTTGGGTCTTCTTGACAAATTGGATTGGAGAATACATAACGGGGAAAAAAAATTGGCTTGAAGGGCAGGATGCTGGAGACTGTGTTTCCAAGTGTGATGTTTCTTGCTTTCTCTTGCCTCTTCAATTGTTTTAACACTTCTTAAGCCTTCTTAAAATCACATTAAGATCAGTTAGATTTCTAAAATATTTATGTAGGAATACAGCAGATGGCAGATCTTGAAAATGTAAGGATAGGTTCTGTTAACTATTTGGAGGAAGATCACCAGAGAAACCCAAGGTGGTAGACTATATTAGGAAATTGGGGGGGGGAACCTTCCCAGAAGATTATTGAGCCAAACATTACATGGAAGTTTCACATAGCAAGAACCAACTTGATTCAGTCTTTATTTTACAATCAAATGCAGAGGGAAGGACTTGGCAACTCATCTCTAGGGACTCTGTTATTCTGATGATGAAACATGCCTGATCTGGTTCTTCCCTGTGGCATGAGAACCCAGTTAGAAGAGTGGCTGCTGATAACACTACATAGCGACAGTGTCTTCTTGAAAGCTTCCCACTCTGAATCTACTACTCCATCAGAGATGTTTTTGAAAAGAACCCCAAACGAAATGGCCGGTTGTTTATTTACTTATTTAATTTAAGGCATTCATACGGTTGCCCAATTCAATCAAATTGACTGTGAAGGGCTAGCAAAAAAAATTCAACACACCTTATAAAAATCTATGGACTTTCTATGGCAAGAAAGGTGGTGTAGTGGGGCAAAATTCACTTAATAACTGTCTTGCTTAGCGACAGAATTGTGATCGTAAGTACCTAAACCAGCGGTTCTCAACCTTTTCCGGGGCTTGACCCCGGCTCGCGCAAAAAAAAATGGAGCCGCGCATGCGCGGCGCAACAGCCCGCATCGCGATAGGAAAAAAAATGGCCACCAAAAAAAATGGCTGACCAAAAAAAAATGGCGGGCCTGCACCGTGCATGCGCGGCGTGACGGCCTGCATCGTGATAGGAAAAAAAATGGCCGACCAAAAAAAATGGCCAACCAAAAAATAATAATAAAAAAATGGCGGACTGCGGTGCTTGGCGACCCCCGTGAAATGGTCGTTCGACCCCAAATGGGGTCGCGACCCACAGGTTGAGAAACGCTGACCTAAACGTTAGTAACTTTAAACTCATATTGGGTATAACGTTAGCTTTTGTTAACAACGTTTTTTTAATCGTTGTAAGTGTGTAAAGGGAAACAGTAAATGGAGCATTGGGTAAGGAAACTGCCATTATGTTCCTTTTTCTTTTTTCTTTGAAGTTGCACTTGTTTCCTCAACTCTTGAGAAAATGTGTTGTGGCTTAATGCTTGAAGGATCCAGCATCGTTTAGCTGACAAAACAGTCTTCTAATTTCATCGGAGATGAAATATGCCTTTTTAATTTTATGAAACTGCTTGTATTAATATTGCACTATTGTACTTGCCAAAAGGAGATTTAAAACATGCAGTTGATTTTGTTTTTCCTTAATGCTTAATTAGGACTCTCTTCTGCAGTAAGGCCTGCTCACAGGAGCTGCAGAAGAATTGCTACATCTGAAAGAAGATGCTGCTTTGAGGTTGGGTCCTGTTTCTTTTTCTGGGGGAACAAAAAAACAACAACAACCCACCGTATTTTTATATTCATAGCTGTCATTGTTCCCACCATTATCCCAGAAGGCAACTTCAGCCTTTTGTTTTAATTGCAAAAGTAGGTGACAAATTTTTCTTTGCTCTAAATGTTCTAAATGCTCTAAATGTTTTCGGGTGGAAACTAAGCAAGGAGAGAAGCAACCTAGAACTAAGGAGAAACTTCCTGACAGAACAATTAACCAGGGGAACGACCTGCCTCCAGAAGCGGTGAATGCTCCAACACTGGAAGTCTTTAAGAAGAGCCTGGACAGCCATTTGTCTGAAATGGTGTAGGGTTTACTACCTGAGCAGGGGATTAGACTAGATGACCTCCAAGGTCTCTTCCAACTTTACTACTATTAATAGTTCTCAGTTGTAAAACAAAAATTGCAGATTGTAGGTTGTCCAAAGGAAAAGAAATTTTTCTGCTTCTCCCCACTTTCAGATTGTGTTTGATTATGAGTTTCAAAGTTTCAGTTGCCTAGATGGAAGGAGCATTGAATCCAAGTGATGAACTGTAAGCTGAGCAGAATCTCCTTGCCAGAAAGATGGACAACATATAAACGTAATAAATAATAAATAATGGCTTGCTATTACTTCATTGGAATTAGGATGACTGGCAGTATTCATCACCCCGTTGATTGCCAGGGTTGATTTGACTTCAGTAATGAAGATTTTAAGGTTCTCCAGAATTTAGAATATTTTGGGAAAAGAAACACTTTTTAGAATAGATTTAGAATGGAAAGTTGATATCTTAGGTTAAGGTACACCGACTCTAAAATATATTTAGTTCCTGCATTCGTTTACCATGGTGACTTTCTCCACTATAAAAAAAGTTTTGAAAATCTGGTAGCGAACTATTTTAAAACTACATCATGAGTTTAAAACTCATGATTTAGTCAAATGCTTACTGGAAAAAAAGGGCTTTAACTAACGCTGCAAGAAAATAGCAGGTGTGAGAACCTTCACCTCTGTGAAGGTACATTCTTGAATACAAGGCAATGTAAGTCAGACATTAATGGGACCAGAATGATAGCCTCTACGCAATATTTTAATAACTAGGGAGATTCTTATCAAATAATGAAAAGTAAATGGCCAAATTCTTAGATATTTTATCTCTAAGACTTTTGAGGCTTCAACATGTATAAACAGCTTTCTAAATTGTCTGGGAACAGTTCAGAAGCCAATGAAACTGTTGTAATGAAGAAATTGCATCTTCCCATAACTAGCTCTAGGCAATACTCTGGCTATTACATTTTTGAATCACTGACATTTTTGAGCACTTCTAAAAAGCCAGCCTCATGTAGGTAATCTTACTATGCCTTTTATCCCCCATTGCCCAGCGATCCACCTAGATACCTCAATAATTCTCTGAAAATACCTATTAAATTACACATATTTGTGCCTAATTCTATATAGCTGTGAAATATATTTTTGCAATTTCTAAAGAGAAGTATATGGTTTAAATGTAAACATTTAAGCCAGGCATGCTGTCTGAGGAATTCTGGGAGTTGGAAGTCCACAAGTCATAAAAGGGCCAAGTTTGAAGACCCCTGATTTACGAGAAAAGGAAGGCACTAAGCAACCATTTTAATTTTCAGCACTTCTGATCTTCTGTTACAAATTTGCTGGGGAGTAGTTAAACTTAGTAACCAAGTGCTACTTGTTTGCATTACAGTATGAAACCAATTTTGAAACAAATGTAAACGGCTTTTAAATATCAATCTTTATTTTATTAAAACACTAAAGCATATGGCCCACTAAAAATGGAGCAGCTCAGCAACTATCTTCAGAAACTTTCCTTGCTTGCATTTGCTCAGTGGAATTAAAAGAGGGAAAAGTATTTTGCATATGTTGAAAACTAGATTCATCTGCGTGCGGTGAATTACTCAGATAATTAAAGTTGCCTGATACAATGAATGGCTTTAAAAAAGAAAGAGAAATTGCTTAGAGTTAAACACTCAAAGCATGTAATTGCACAGAATGGTATAAATTTATGTAAGATGTTGTTTCTTTAATCTTAAGTTATACCCTACGTTGTAAACTAAATTTGTCTGGCCCCAGGGTATTGCTAGATGTGAAGCTGCGTATATTTAATAGTGTTTTTCCTTTAGATAAATAAGATTTAAACCAATCCTGCTTAAAACAAAAGAAAAACAAATGGTCATCCCCCCCCCATTGTATTATCTGTTGTATTGAATATTCAAGCGCTAATTTGAGTCTTTCTAGTTGGAAAGTATTAACTTGGAATATAATGCCGGTTTCTCATTTATGGGTAGATTCTTCACAACAAAATGCTTAGGAGGTTTCGAAGTATTTCTAGCAGGACTTCCTGATTCTGTCATAGCTTTGTTGCCTATGAATTCTGGCTGAGGAATTCTGGGAGCTGAAGTCCACAAGTCTTAACGTTTGTCAAGGTTGCAGACCCCCAGTTTGGAGGTTTGTGAATAGAATGATTGAAATGATTGGAAACAGATGGAGGATTTAATAGGAGGAGGAGGATTTAAATCATTGAAAATAGGAAGAGGAAGGGTGTGTTTGTAAAAACAAGAAAGGTGGGAAATAAATAAATAAATAAATATTGTGTCTGCTTTTGGGAAGAGCAGCCAGGGACCCTGACTTCATTCCCTCACATTAAGGGATAGAAATTGAAAAGGGGCCTTTTTCTCCATCGCCTCCTCAATTTGCCTTGGCTTTTTGATTCATTTACAGCGTTTTTTACGCTGCCGTCCCCTTCCTTGGATTGCTTCAAGTAGCTCTGCTCCCAAAGTCTGTGTAATATTTAAAATGTTAGCTGAAGCACTTTTGAAAAGAAACCTGTAATTGAAAAATCTCAAAGGAAATGGATAAAACGCAAAAGAGCAACAGTTAATCACGCTAATGAATTCACATCTGAAGCAGAAAAAAAGCTGATTGCCAAGTTTAACGCTGCTATTTTTATTCTATATCCACTGTATGCATTTAAGATGACTTTGTTTTGTATCGGTTCCAGATTTTGTAAGCTAGCTTGAAATTTGATGAGTCAGGAGAATGCACATTTCCAACAAATGCTAAATGAGTAACTGTCTTAGGACCCAGGCAAACATATTTCCCTGATGACCCGATGTTGTGTACCTTACTGTGTCTTCTCAATATGTGTTTTGTGACAGGCTTTGAAACAGCAAAATCCTTTGCCCTCCACGGTGCTCATGTCATTCTTGCCTGCCGAAACCCCTCAAGAGCTGATGAGGCCGTGCGCCAGATCTTGAAAGAATGGGTAAGGACCTGTGCTTTGTAAATATGTAAATTTATGCTTTGAAGCTTATAAATGCTCAGAAATTCCTACTTCAAGCTCCTAATACCAATACACTTGGTACATAATGTTGAAAGAGATGCCACCTAAAAATGAAAAATTAAAATGACATTAATAAAATGTAGATACATCAACTGAGCAAATCAGGTAATTAAGAGTCACTTAGAGTGAAATGGGTGATCTTAGATAGATGATAGATAGATAGATAGATAGATAGAGAGAGAGAGAGAGAGAGAGAGAGAGAGAGAGAGAGAGAGAGAGAGAGAGAGAGAGAGAGAGAGAGCTTTCATACAACCCGCCTTGCCTACCCTACAAGGTTCCATCCAAAAAAAGGTGCCGGAACTCCATTCTACGCGTTCTGTGAGAAATAAAGCCCTGGATAGATAGATAGATAGATAGATAGATAGATAGATAGATAGATAGATAGATAGATAGATAGATAGATAGATAGATAGATAGATAGATAGAGGATACATAGATAGATAGATAGATACATAGATAGATACATAGATAGATATACTATAGATAAATTATAGATAAATGTTAGTAGATAAATTATAGAATGTGTGTGTGTGTGTGTGTGTGTGAGAGAGAGAGAGAGAGAGAGAGAGAGAGAGAGACAGACAGACAGACAGACAAACAGACAGACACAAAAATTAAATGCCTGAGCAAATCAGTGTTTTGATTTTGGGCTGGAAAGGAAACAACCCTTGAGGTTCTATCCATGGAGGAAATATCACTTTATTGGATCCCACCACTGAAAAAATTCTCTCATTCCTAATATATAATTTCTTTCATTGGAAATGTTTGGAATAACAAGACAGGCCCTTACTCTGAGAAAGTTTATAATTTAAAGCGAAGATTAAATTCACACATTTGAAGACAGAAAATGGAAAAGAGGATAAAGAGGGGTGGAATATATCAGAGGTCTCCAACTTTTCTTGACTGGAGGGAAAGGGAAGGGGAAGCATTTTATGCACACATGCTCACGCACACAAACGTGGCTGCGAGCACGCGCGACGCAAACGGGCAGTGCTAGTGCCCGCCCAGCAAAAATGGAGCAAGTATCACGCAGCGCTAGCACCATCCTGTTTTTGCCATTTGCACCATGGGGTACCCCATTTTTTGGTCAGTAGGCCACAGCCTGGTAGTGAGCCATAGCCCACAGATTGGGGACTCCTGGAATATATGATTCCTTTATGATAGGAATACAGGCAGTTGCAAAGTTGAATATTTAGGCCCAACTTGAAGGAGATGCTGATTTAACTTTTAACAGACGAAATACACGTTATTTTACTGTTACTGAACGTACTACTAATAGTGTGGCTTTAAACACATTGCATTAAATGTAATAGTGTGGTAAAATATAATGGAAATCTATGAAGGACACCACTCTTGGTGAAGTGTATTTCAAATGTTTATATGGAACTTGTCTTGTGAAAATGTTCTGTCGCCTTTCTATGGTTGAATTTATCTTCAGTTCACTTACACCACACAAAGTTACTGCTTTCCTAACATGATGCCCTCCAGGCCCATTGAAGTGAAACTCACCCAATTCGTACCTAACATGACTGAGGAACTTTTCTTCGTGTAGTCAGAGCTCTTAAGAGAATAGATGCTCCATCTGTGCTGTGTGTGTGTTTTAATAAAAACATAACATTGGATGAAAACTGTTAAGAAACCTGTGAAGAAGACCTATGTTTAACTGTAGTTCCTGTTTCAGCTAGAAACTATAGTCCTCATGTGTTGGTCTACCCAGGAGGATGTGAATCTCTTCTTTCAGAAAGTTGTACTCATGTGCAGTGTGATAAAGCAATCGATGCACTATGAAAGTTGTGATTCTTGGAGTGAATGGAAAAACAAAGTTTTTGTGTTGCCTTTATTTTGAATAGCTTCAGAAGTGGAGCACTTTATTAGCCATTTTCTCTCTCCTAATTTTTCACAATACTATTTAATCTTACGAGTACAGTAGCTGGAGTACCTTCAGTGTATCTTTATAATGGGATTGCTGTTGTTTACTGAGAAGGACTAATTAACTTTGATGATTCCACTAATATTATGGCACTTTGACAATACCTCAGATTTATGACTCTGGTAAAATACATAAATGAAATGCAGGTGCTGGAGCAGAAAGAATAAGTTATTATTGAACTTTAATTACTTCAATTGCATAAGTAGGAGAGAATTAGTGGATGTTCAGAATTTACATCAGTTGGAAGTAATCTTGGGAGGAAGATAAAGAAAAACTACTTAAACTGAAAAAGGCAATTTTATTTGCAATAGATTTATGGTCTAACTCTAATAGAAGGGCACCGTTTTTAAAAATTCTTTGTCAGGTGTTGGTTTGTCAATGCTTTCTGTTGAGAGTCTATTGACATAATGGATTTCTCTTCAAATTATCGTTTATTTAAATTGTATGGTTTCCACCAATGACAGACTAGCTTGCTATTTGATGCCATTGGTTGGTCTATTTTGACTGCCAAAGGAGTTGTATTAACTAGAACTTGAATTGGGAACCTTATTGTTACAGAGACAGCATCTCAAGACGATACAGAAAACTGTAAGAAAGAGTTATTGTTCTTCAGAACACAAAGTCCACTAGATCAGAGTATAGCAACTGGAAATGCAAACATATTTTTAAAGAGGTTCATGGAATGCAACCTGTACAAGTTAGATGCAAACATCTTGTTTCTTTTGTGGCAAAATTAATCTCGTTAGAGAAAAATAAAATAAAAATTCAGCATAAAAGTGATCTTTTGTAAAGATGCAACACTACGTAGAGCCGGTCAAGGATGAAACATTTCTCTTGCATTCCAAGAAATAAGGAAAGAAACGCGGAAAATATTTTATTATTATTCTTAGACTTTTATGCCACCTATCTCTCTGAGGCAACTCTAGTCAAACAATTAAAATGCCATACAAAATATGGGAACATTAAAATAGGCATTTTGGGGCTCTAGGTTTGGGCGATACTCCACGTACATTTGAGTTGCCATCAGTTGATGTTCCAGTTGACTTTATTCTTGGGGAACATCAGGTAATATTGAATCTGCATAATAGTATCCTAAAGAAAGGGATATGCCACACAGATATGTTGAGAACAGAAGGGTATCCTCTCACTCTCCCAAGCCTTAAAACTCTTTGTGTATATTTCTTCCTCTCTGTCCAAATTCGCTAATGTTAAATAGTCTATTAGGGCAAAATGTTTAACTCAAATTGATAGATGCACACACCTCTAGCTGCAGTTGTGTTTGAGAATTTGGTCATAATTTCGAACTTAATTTCTTGGCTGCAAAAACCAGAGCCAACTCTTCTTCCCAAAAGGAAATTATAATCACAGATCTCTGATTTATTTTAATCAAAAAGACATCGTCAAACATAAATCTCTCAGCAACAGCCAAGGTCCTAAAGTGGCCAGGAAATATATATACTTTGCAAAGAAGGGAAGGGTGGTTCATAATTTGCTTGATTGACTTTAAGACTTAATGAAAAACACTCCAGTAGAGTTTGTAAACATGTTTGCTCACGAGATTGGCGAAATCCTATGCCACGAGCTATAGAAATGGGAGCCCTATTCCCTATTATATGACATTGACACCTTTGAGTGAAAGAGTGATGACTGTGGAGCGTTTCACAGCTCCCAGCTGTAGGTATTTCCTTAACGAAGACTTCAGAAAATATGCAGAGGGCAGAGGGATGAGACTGAATCTCGTGGATCACAATCAGAGAGAAAACTAACTGTTAGCACTGCTTGTCAGTCATTAAAGGGCTGAAGAGTTCTACAAGAAAAGTTTCTATAGATGTGACATAAAACAACTGTGTGGTGTTTTTGTAGTGAAAGGAATGTTGACTGAAAGAACACCTTAGGAACCAGCTCTGTAGGTAGAAGCAACTAGACACACTTGAAGAGTTCAAATAGGAACTCTTACATAAGTATCTTCTCAGACGAATGGTTTGCACTTGATAAAGTTGAATAATACTTAAGAGGGGTCAGACTTCGTCCTCCTGTGTCAGGAAATTACTTCTCTCCTTGATTAGTTTCCATCTGTTGCTTCTTGTCCTGCCTTCAGGTGCTTTGGAGAATAGCTTGACTTCCTCTTCTTTGTGGCAGCCCCTGAGATATTGAACACTGCTGTCATGTCATCCCTAATCCTTTTTTTCATTAATCTAGACCAGGGGTAGGCAACGTTGGCTCTTTTATGACTCGTGGACTGCAACTCCCAGATAGCTGGCTCAGGAATTCTGGGAATTGCAGTCCACGAGTCATAAAAGAGCCAATGTTGCCTACCCCTGATCTAGACGTACCCAATTCCAGCAACAGTTCTTTATATGTTTTAGCCTCCAGTCCCCTGATCATCTTTGTTGCTCTTCTCTGCACTGTTAGATAATGGCAGGAGTATCAACTAACAGGTTGGGGACCTCTGGTGTAAGGCATCATTCTCCTCTCCTCCACCCCAGCCCCATTTTGGTCTTGTTGCTATAGTATTCCCGTCAGCATTTGGACTCCTGAAATATTCTGTACAGTGATTTAGACGGGAATGCATGCATTTTAAAGGTGGATGTGAATCAAAACAATTTAGCAGCTTCCCAAACTTGGATGAACTCTTGAGAAATATGTTTTTCTCCTTGTACAATAAACATATGGTATGCATTTTCTTTCTCTGATTACAGATGTTGAGAGAAAGGGAAGACAAATATTTATAGCGTGCAATAAAATTTTTTTACAGTAAAAACACGGTTCAATTTGTTTATACAGTTCCACTGTTACAGTTTTTATGGTTGGTAGTGAAACCACTGTAAAATAAGAGTCTGAATTATATAGCAGATGTTGGTAAGCCTCTTCTACTCCGATGGAACAGGCGGCCCGTCACTGAATTATGGATATCATTTATATTAAATCAATTATCTGGGAAGGGCTGAACAATTTCACACTTTTGTCTTTGCATGTCCTTAGACTTGCGCTGTCATGATAATAAACCTGTGGACTAATGGCTCTAATAAATACAGCTAATTTCTTAAAAGTACAGGTAGCCTTCGACTCATAATTGCAACTAAGACCAGAATTTTGGTTGCTAAGCAAGACAGTGGTTAACTGACTCATGAACCCAACTTCCCCTGTTGACTTTGCTTGTTGGCACTTGGCTGAGAAGATTGCAAAAGGCGAACACGTGACCCTTGGGTATTGCAATTGTCATAAATACTTGCTGGTTACCAAGTGTCTGAATTTTGATCATGTGACCATGGGGATGCTGCCAGAGTTGTACGTGTTAGGATTGTCATTTTTTTCCCCATTGCCATTGCAACTTTGAACCATCTTTAAACCAATGGCTGTGCACTGCCGAGCACTGCCTGAAATGAGGTTTTGAAATATGAAAGCGACATATCTAGTTCACTCAGGAAAGCAGAAGGTCTGATGGATTTATTTCAGAAGGTTGTGGCTGGCCAACTTAAATTGGTACTTCACTTTCCCCCCCATTTTGTTTTCATCATTTGCCAGGACTTTCCTGTGAAATCAAGTGATTTCATTCACTGCGTAAAATAGGACAGATCCTGATTTGCAGAATCATATTTTGAAATCATGGGACTTCAGCAGTTTTGAGTGGGAATAAAACCGTTGGATATTTTTCTAAACTTACCAATGAGGATGCTCCTCTTAGGTTTAATATCTGACGTATGGTGAACAGTCATTAAAAAGAGGTCTTTGAAAGAAAGGTTTGATTTACAGGTAATACTAAGCCAAAATGTTCCTTATCTGGGGCTCAGCGTATCATATGAACTCATCTTTTAGGGATTAGCAGGCCAATATAGGAAGGGTAAGGAAGTTTTTTGATAAACCTGGCTTATGGTTGTGGAAAGGCAAAGCTATGGTGAGATTACCACTATAGATGGGGTTGGACTAGGGGACCTCCAGGGACGCTTCCAACCCATTCTACATTCTACCGGTATATATTAGAAACAGACGCATGTGTGTTAAGAGTCTGAAACCTGTAGTTTTGTAGGATTCAAGTTTTTATGGAAGAATGCTTATGTCTCCAGCTATATTCACCTAATCATTCTTGTCCAAAACAAGATCTCTTCCTGAATTAATGTTGAGGTTTCGTAATAAGTTTTGAGTAATAAATTTCCACTACAGTAAGTTCTATTAATGTAAAAGGTCAACACAGCTTATGGTAAATATGTTACTGAGTGTTTATAGTACATTTCGTATTTTACATGATTCCCTTTCTAATTCTGCTTATCTTTTCATTCCAGTTCCCTAAAGGATATATAAAAGAACCCCTAAAGAGAGTAATTACTGCTCTACTTCTTAACCAACCGTCCTTCCACCTTAAGAAATCTGAGCTGTTTTTTAACGAAGGCAGTTTTAAATAAAAATGCAAATAGGCTGCTTTGTAACCATATTATTTACTCACCTAGCCTCTTATTACCATGTTTCTATTGTCGGCAAACACTATTTACAGTCTTGTAGAAATTAACATTACTGGTCTTGAGGAAAGATTGTTAAGGAAAGGTTGTGCTTTGGAACCAATTAGGATGAACGCAGCCTCCATTATGGCTCTTGGGAGATCGTACAAGCTTTGCGTTGTCAAATAATAACATTAGCCTGGAATGTGCCAACAGATCCACTATAATTATATCATTGGCCCTATTTTGCTTCTACAGAAATTTCCATTGTTTGCATTTAACAACTATGCAGAAGAAGTTCCAGGGAGCATCTTATTAATGCTGTGATTATTTTCAGTAGAAAATCATGGAGGAGGGGGAAAAATGTACTCAGATCCATTTAGTTCAGATTAATATTCTTTTGAGTCTTTGAAATTCATAGAGTTATATGGACTTCCCTTGCTGAAAAAAGGAATTAACAGTCAACAGAATTAAAAGAACCTTCAAATCAAGTTGGACTTCTGATAATCATGAAATTTTCTTGGTGACAATCTGGTTTGCCATATATATTTCTGGGGCGTCCCTATCCCTTCCCAATCGGTGCTACAGTTTGAATGTTCTTGATGCTTTGCCATCCAAGAACTAACCAGATTTTTGACCCTTAATAAACTTCAAGGGCAAACAAGGTTGGCCAGGTGCTGTTTCTTGCACCTTCTTGTGGTGAAAGCTTGGAAATCTGACACGATAACAACTTTCTTATGGTTTCTGCTTGTCCCTAAATTGGGTTAAACTTCTATAGTTTGACAAGTCAGCTCAACAGTTAGATTCATTCATGTAAAAATAACTATTTTGAATATATTCTGTAGCTTTTGGTTGGATTTGGAGCATTGGACTTTCACCTGTAAAATGGGAATAACAATCTACTCCATGCATGTGAATCATATGAATTTGTGCCACTTTTAAGCCTTTAGAAAGTATCTTTATTATAATGATGGATGGATGGATTATTAATTGATTAGTCTTATGAACATATACAAAAATAATAACATCTTGTGACCAATAAAATAAGTCAATATACTTTTCCTTTCTTTCTTTTTCTAGTATCTGGCAAAGTATTAAATGGGGCTAGATTGATGTTATTCTTGTGGTGGGAGTATAACTAAGATATGACTATCCATTCCTAATGAACTGTGGAAATACGAAAATCTTTACATTTTCTTTTATTTTGTCCTGCTTTATGTGCTTGGTGGAAGCATTTCACATACCTGTCTTGCTGATTGTGCTATGGGGGAAGGTGTATATTGCCTTTGGATTTATTCTGGTTTCAGAGGTGATTTGCCATCTGAGCACTTTGGGTCATGAAAGTGTTGGGAATCTTACACACAAAGGAGAAAGAAACGTTTGGAGAAAGCAAGAGTGAGCAGTGATCTGTGTACTTCTGCAATTCTTTATCCTCAAGACATATTTATAAGGAATATTAGATTAGAAATGCAATCTAAATTGTTCCCGTTTTTTGTCTGAGGCCACTATTAATCTAACCTGGTTAAGGATTCTCAGTGCATCATTTTTGTGGGAACAGTTTTATTACTTGGCATATAACTTTATAAGGGGGTGGTAAAAATAAGTTATCAGGTGCTCTGCTTGTCCAGAGTTGTTTCTGCTTGGCCTTATTTCACTTGAGAGAGCTGAGATAAGCCTCGTGGTTAAATTTGATTATGGAAACGCAGTATTTTTATTAAACAATCTTGTGATTGAAAAACCAGCAAGAGATTAGTAGATTTTGTTTGGTTGTGCTCAAATCAAGCAAAGTCTGAACAGAGACTATGAAAATTCCGTGGAGAATATAGGCAAGGAAAAGAAGTAAAATTTGATTATGCTTATCTTATTTGAAAAGCTCAGTTTTCATTTTATCCTGGGTATCCAAATATTGGTTAATTGTTGAAACAGTCATTCGCTTTTATCTGTTAAGGTCATTTCAGCGCTAACAGTAAATCTATGAATGAGAGAATGTGCTTTGAAATTTACAATTATTGTTTTCTGGGTTTGGGGCTGAAAACAAAGTATAGTGTTGAAGCACTGTAAAGTTATTGTTGTTTGCAGACTGCTCTTCACTGTTATACCTGACCCAAACCAACATTTTTGTCAGTTAATCCCAGAAGCATCAGATTTCATAGAGTTGGAAAGTATCGTGGAGGCTATCAATCCAAACTTTTGTCCTTTGCAGAAATTCAAATTAAAATGTCTACAATAGATGGTATCATGGCTTCTGCTTGAATGCATTTGTTGAAGGAACTCACCACCTTTCTCTGTAATTGGTAGGATTGGCAGAGTGCTTTGCTGTTAAAGTAGATTTTTCTAATATTCAATTGCTTTCCTGTAATTTCATTTCAGTTTTTACTAACTTGCTAACCACAGAGGATTCGGAAGAATAGGGTGGCCTTCCTTCCTTCCTTCCTTCCTTCCTTCCTTCCTTCCTTCCTTCCTTCCTTCCTTCCTTCCTTCCTTCCTTCCTTCCTTCCTTCCTTCCTTCCTTCTCTTGATGCTTGTTAAAAAGTCCAGCGAAGACAGTACTTGAGATGGCATATGTACCATTGCAAAATAAAGTAGGCTTATTAGTTTCATATAATTTGGAAACAGTTTCTGCTGTAAATCACTTTTGTGCTTTTTACATTCATCTCACAACGCTGGATTCAACTTGTATTCCAAGATCTTTGTCAGAACTATAAATGCAAGCTAGGAGTTGATAGCTCATTGTCATACTTGTGCATTTGATTTTTGAACTTTGCCATTTTTTTTGTTAAATTTTCATTTTTCACTTTTAACGTTAACATTATTTGGATTGCCAGGTTATTAAGTGTTCTTTCCCATTTTCTGTCACCTGTATACTTGATCAATATTCTTTCCACCTCTTTATCCAAGTCTTTAATAACAGTAGAAGTGAGAAATAAACTTTATTATGGCCTTAGTCCCGCAATAATTAATAACAGTAATAGTATAGTAGTAATGCAGGATTGGGATTGAAGCTTGTTGCACCCAATTTAGTATGTCTTTTTAGTTTGATGAGGAGCTCTTAATGAATGCTCTAAATACCATTTTTGAGGTATCTATGAATAGTTTAAGATTTTCAAGGTGTCTGGAGTCAGATCTCATTTGCTAATAACAACATTACAGGTTATGTTACGCTTTGCTCACTTCAAGTAATACCGGTATTAAGTCTACACCATCCTTTCAACCTACGGCAGAAGTGACTAATGAAGAAATGAGAACCATCCTGGAAGACTTGTTCTTGATAAATTTATGCTGACATCCAGTTATTACTACTGCACAGAGGTATCCCTGTACAAAGCATGCTAGAATCTGTCCAGATAACCATTATTAGATTTATTGGTCTGAGGTTCCCTCAGTGAAAATAGAGACACATTTCCCCCTTCACTAGCACATAAATTCTCCAGGGTTCCTTGAAGATAATGTAGATTATGATCTGGCTTGCTCAATAGTTCAGGATTCAACTCTGCTTTTCCTGCATATATTTAACATATCCAATTTACAGACTCCATTTTATTTAGAATTTTGGGGTTAGTGCTAAAATATGTGGCCTCACTTTTAACCTTTCCTGTTTTTCATCTTTCTTGTTTTGCAAGATTTTGCTTGGAATAGAATAGAGCTGTAAGGGACCTTGGAGGTCTTCTAGTCCAGCCCCCTGACCGACCCAGATTGGATCCTGCCATATTGGTTGACTCTAATAAAATCTCTGGCTCTGATTTTTTTTTCCCCTTGTGGAGAGACATAACTATGTGTTTTTTGTACACCAAAGGATTATTCAGGGCAAGAAAATTCTAAAGCATTCTAGACCGAATGTGCAGAGGCCATATTTTCATGAAAGAACTTAAAAGAAGTATGGTTATTTCTGAAGAGTATGTGAGAAGAAAAATGCAAATTGAATAATATGGCTATATCAACATCAGCTAACTAACTGAAACAGATTTTTTTTAGCTAAATAAATAAAAGTTCAGCAACTTTGAAGTTTCTCCTGCATACTTTTCTTTTAAGAGATTTTTGTACTTGCTTCCTGACTTCTGATGTACTTCTTGATCAGTGACAGACACTATTCTTGGGCGGCTCTTGTTAAGGAGCTGAGTAAATTGAAATTCCATCTCTTCAGAACTAGTTCTTTTTATGCCACTGACAATAAGTATGCTTGTTTTTAACCTTTGTCATGTTTAATATTCTGTGGTAACAAACACAAGCATAAATGTATGCACTTGCTTCTAATTAATTTGTATAATTATGTTTTATAATCTAGGTGCTTGGAAAGCCAGAATTCAGTATACCTCATTATTGTGTTGCAGCTAATAAAAAGAAATAGATTGAAATAAATCGTTAAAAAACTAACTTTAATTGTTAAGCATGGGTTAGCGGTAAATTATATCTTTGTGAAGTTTATTTTTAATTCTGCAGTGCTGCAGATTTGCAGTACGTACCAATTAGTGCAGTTATTCTAAATAATCTTGAATTAATTACAGTAAATGTTAAATGTTATTTCTTTGACAATTAAAATTGCAGTGCTGAGTTAAGATTTAAAAAAGTGCCACTAGTAATAAAAGAGGAGATGAAATTAGGTGATACCAATAGAGCTGACCTCAAACTTATTCCGAATATGTTCCATTTAGGTCAATTGGGATATAATGCAACATAATTGATTTAATACAGATTCAGCCTTTATAGTACATCAACCTATTCCAATTTTTAATGGGATGCTTTATGGCTGTGAACCAAGTTGAGCTGATCTCAGAAAGTTAAGCAGGGTTGAACCTGCTTAATATCTGGATGGGAGATTCCAAATATCATGTCTTCTCATAACCATAACGAGATCCCATAAAATCTTTAGAGCAAGAGAACTTTGTTTCCATACATCCCCTGGTTCTTTTAGGTCTCTCTCAATTAAATAGCTATTTACATGCTAAAAATCTGAATTATGTTTCTCGTTGTAACTTTGAAAGGTCACTGTATGAACAGGTACAACTTGAGGACTACCTACTTAAACAAAACAAATATGTCTCATGGAGACCACATGAATGCTGTGCTCTTATGTATCACATAGAAAAGTTTTAGTAAGAACCGCTTTCTGTGCAGTCAATTTAAATAATTTCTTCCTTGATTGTCTCCCTTAAAAATATTAGCAGATCCGGATATAACTATAAAATCAGCATGACATAAAAAGCTTTAGAAGAATGTTATCACTTCTCCTCACCCCCCCAAGGCTGTGTTAATTTCTTTTTGTAGTTAATCTACTGTTTTGTTAAACTGCATTTACAGTTAAAGATTCTTTTGAACAGCTAAGTTATTTAAGCATGGCTTCTGGAACTAAAAGTGATCTACTCGGTGGTCTGCTTTTCTTGCCAAAGATAATATTGAAAGACAAAGAATGTTCCTGGAACCTGAAAAAAATGAGGGCCACACGAACATTAAAAAAAAATGTAATGTGATCTTCTAACTCAGCGGTTCTCAACCTTTTTCTGGCCGCGACCCCGACCTGCGCCACACATGCGCGGCACGACCCTGACATGCACCGTGCATGCGCGGCGCGACGGCCCGCATCTGCGCCAGCTGAGGGGAAAAGGGGAAAAAATGGCAGACTGCGGTGTTTGGCGACCCCCGTGAAATAGTCGTTCGACCCCAAATGGGGTCGCGACCCACAGGTTGAGAACTGCTGTTCTAACTGCTTCACTTTGGGATACGATACAGATTTTTTAAAAAAGGAGTGTTAACTCCGAAGTACAAAATTGATGTATCATGTGAAGTATATATATAAAGTGTTTTAAGAGAGTACCTGATCTACCTAAATATCTAGCATGGCTAGCTGATGAGAGCTAAATAGCTCAAAATAGCTATACTAGTCTCCCTTTAATTCTTTGTCAGCAAAAATCTTACATATATGTATGTATGTATGTATACAAACAGAGCAGGTGCTGCTGCATAGGAAGTGTTAAATTCTTAGGTTCCAATAAATGGCACTGTTAAATTAAAGAAACCTGGAGTTCATCAACCCTGCCAGATTAAACAGCAAAAATTATTTAGTAGTAGTGATTCATACTTGGTGACTAGGTGGATGCATTACATTCAGCTATGATTATTTAACCATGAATTATTGAATAAAATTCAACTGTCTGGGTTTTTGCAGCAAGCTACTGAAACGAAACCAGCTGGTGGATTGCAATTTTTGAAACGTGGCCAGCTAATGTAATGTATTAACACAAAGGTAAATTGTATTTAAACTCATTCTATAGGGAATGCTATTCTCAAAGATTTAAATGTGGTCAATTTGCATTTATGGTTGATGATCTGAGGCAAGCATAAAGAGCTGTCTTTTGGAGGGAGACTTGACTCCACACAAGGCCTATTTCTCTAGCCATGTTGGATAAGGAAAGCAAAGGGACCACTGCACTTGGTGGCCACTGAGGTCTTGTCCTGCAGACGAAATGAATTTGACTTGAAAGTGCAAAATAAAATTGGACCAACCTGAAGGGTGCCTAATAAATAGGATTGCAAAACGCATTTGTGATTGTAACAGTTAGATGTTAATCCCAAGTGTCTTCACTTGCAGTGGTTATGCTTTTTTGAGGTGTGAATGAATGTATAAGTGATCATATTTCTTCTTTGAAAAAGGTTATTCCGTTCTAGGAGGCTGTTTGTATCCTGATAGTCAGATATTAATGGCAGCAATATCTGTGGTTGCTCTCTAAAATTGGGACATGTGAGATGCTTCTGAATGCTGGTGTTTCAGAACCGGCAGCACACCACAGTAGTTCAGAATGCGGCCGCGCGAGCCGTCTTGGGTCTCCCAAGACATGCTCATATCACTCCAGCCCTCCGTGAGCTGCACTGGCTACCTATTGGTCTCCAAACACAATTCAAAGTGTTGGTTATGACCTATAAAGTCCTATATGGCAATGGGCCAGGATACTTGCGGGACCGTCTTCTCCCCCATGAATCCCAGCGACCGGTTAGGGCACATAGGGTTGGCCTCCTATGGGTCCCGTCTGTTAGGCAGTGCCGTTTGGCGGGACCTAGGGCTAGGGCCTTCTCTGTTGCTGCCCCAGCCCTCTGGAACCAACTTCCCTCAGAGGTTCGTACTGCTCCTTCCCTCCTAGCTTTCCGAAACCTTTTAAAAACACATCTATGCAGACAGGCTTGGGGTGTGTGAGCTGCGCTCTGCCCCTGGGCCTTTGATTGGGACTGTATGTTGTATGAGTGGGTATAGTTTTATAGTTTTTTTATATTGTATACTACTATTTTAATTGATTTATATTTTGTACTTGTATTATTTGCTGTGAGCCGCCCTGAGTCTGGGGAGAAGGGCGGCATACAAGTCAAAATAAAGATAAAGATAAAGATTGCATTATGTATTCATGTGTGCATGTATATACATAACACGTACGTATACACACTTGCACCCAGCAAAGTGGGGAATCATATAGCTGGCATCATAGTCAATAATGCAATCTCCCGTGGCCTTGAGGAAGTCAATATGATCGGCCTTCTCCTCTGCTGGCATCTAAATTAAGTTTTCTTAGGAAGAGTCTGTGCTGTTTCAAGTAAAGTGATAATCTGAATCTAATAAGCTTCTGGTATCCTCTGAATATTTTTAGAAGGCAGCTTTTTTTAAAAAAATATATGGCTATTTTTACCGTTCAGACTTCATCCTCTTCTCGCAAGAATAGTTCAATCACAGATATGGAGGAAACAGCAGATCATGGTTTAGCATATGAATACCAGCTCTGTTGAATTTGAGACTAGTATTTTGCCTCTCTTCTCTCCCACTTCTTCTCCACTCTCCTTTTATTTATTTGTTTCTTGCCTTTACTTGGAAAAATCATGTTTCATAGCTTTAAATCTCATGGGCCAAGTTTGATTGCCCTTATTCTGAATCCGAAGCCATAGGAGCTGTTGATGGACCGAGCATGTTGTTCCCCCCTTTTTAAATGTAGTTTCTGTTTATTTATATTTGAGACCAGCTAACTTTTTTTTTCTAAACTGTTGCACTTTTTTGTTTCATAGTTTCAGTGTTCAACATAGTCAAGGCTAATTGTTTTTCCTTGTCAGTTTGTCATGAAGAGGACTGTTCTTTTGTTGGAATTCAGATTTGCAATGTCCATGTGTGTTAGCTTTACTGTTTAGGGAGACTGTGTTTTGCACAGTATACAATATTTATGAACAATTTGCAGTTAATTAGGGGCACATAGTTATTAAATTAACCATGAAGAAAGTGGATATCTCTAGGTACTACTGCAGGTGGGTACAAGTGCTTTTTGTTTCAATCTTCTTGTTTCCCGTGTGCTTTGGAGCAGGGGTTTCCGACCTTGACCACTTCAACTCCCTGGCTGGAGAATCCTGGGAGTAGAAGTCCACAAGTCTTAAAGTGGCCGTGGTTGGAGACCCCTGCTTTGGAGGATAAATCAATCTTCTCTGTGACAGCCCTTCAAATACTGGAAAACTGCTGTTATATCAACTCTAATCTGTCTCTTCGATAGTTGGAAAAGGTGCTACCAGACGCCTGACTCTCTTCTTCTTCTATTATAAATATTGCTGAGTGACTTTCTGTTCAAAAACTTTACACATAGACAAAAGTAGCGGCACAGAGTTGCTTTTTAGGAACTAATTTGTTACCATCATTATTTTTTTTAGAGCTGACTTTTTTATTTTAAGATATTTAACAGAACTAGGGATTTTTCCCTCTGATGCAAATATATCCATAATAATAATAATAATAATAATAATAATAATAATAATAATAATAATAATAATAATAATAATAATAATAAAAGTTGGAAGGGACCTTGGAGGTCATCTAGTCCAACCCCCTGCTCAGGCAGGAAACCCTATACCATTTCAGACAAATGGCTGTCCAGTCTTTTCTTAAAAACTTCCAGTGTTGGAGCATTCACCGCTTCTGGAGGCAAGGAGTTCCACTGGTTAATTGTTCTCACTGTTACGAAGTTTCTCCTTAGTTCTAGGTTGCTTCTCTCCTTGATGAGTTTCTAAAGTGCCATCATTTTGCAGGTGTGCTTGATCAGAGCCAGGCATCAAATTAAGAGGCTAAGCCAGAAGTTGCTGTGAAGATGAAGGGTTTCTTTTAGATGCCAAAGTTACTAAATGGAAAGTAGCAATTGCTCCCTGGCTTACTAAAATAAGTGAAGGGAGATAAACCATAAATTGATTTTTGTATAATTCTTAAATTAAGTGCAATACTCAGGAGGAGAATAGCCCCTCCAATTGCATCACTATATATTATTTTACTCCGAAGCAGGTAGTTTATCTTAATATGTTCATAGGCTTTTCCAGAAAAAGATGAGCATTATTTTCTGCCTGAGAGTTAGTTAATTTGCCTAGACTCTGGCCATCTGATAGGGAGTCATATGTTACCACTTTCTTTACGCCCTGCGTGGCTGCATTGGGCAATACGTTTAAAATGTGAAAGAAGACTTTAAAATGCACAGCCTGATAACAACGACAAATCTAATCCGAAGTGACAAGTGGGAGCCTTTCCCAGATGTTTTTCTCTTTAATGTAACATGACTTTAAATTGATGCATCCCCACCGAGATTAAAAAAAGCCTCTGAGCTTGTCTCCCGTGATTACATTTCTGATCCGTACAACTTAATTTTTTAACTCAGTGGTTCTCAACTTTGCGAATGAGCTGTTGGTTTGCTTGTTTGTGTTGCCAGCAGAGTTCTCATTGATGTAGCCCTTGTGTGTAGCAGTGTGGCAGTTTGGGGGTTGATAGTGCAGGGTGTGCCTTTACTTTGGATTGTCACCTCAGTACAAAGAGAGTGGTTTGAGCATTTATTTGCAATGAATGGATTGTTTAAACTCACGTCCTATTGATCCATTGTCCTGTTTTGTTTCTGAGATGGGCTGACAGCCTTCAAACGCGTTGTCCTTAAAGGTTGGGGTTTTTTTTGGGGGGGGAACCTTTCCCATTTTTAAAAATTATGGAGGACCCCCAAACAGCTTTTGCTTATCTGGGTTATGCGTATTGAAGTTCACCTTCTTAAAAATTGTGTTCACTGCCACTATCACTTCTCAGAGTAGTTTGACAGGACTTCAGTGTTGTATTAGTTTTCAATGCAGGCGGGCAAAGAACGTGGGTTTCTGTGGATGTCTGGGGGCAGTTCCTTGTACCACACTTGAAACACCCTTCTAGTTTGATAACCAATTCTGTGTCAGTGTCCCATGGCATTAGCCTTTTATGTAAGAACTATTTATTTATTTTATTTATTTAATTAGATTTCTATGCCGCCCTATTCCAAGAACTCAGGGCGGCTTACAACATGGATACTCACAAGAAATCTAGCATTAAAATACATTGTAAAAAACCCCTTAATTAAAAACCAATCATCCAAGACAGACATGCAAACATACATACACTGGCTGGGGCAAGGTGTTAACTGCCCCAGGCCTGTCGGCAAAGATGTGTCTTCAATAATTTGCGAAAGGCGGAGAGGCAATACAGATCTCCGGGGGGAGTTGATTCCAGAGGGCCGGGGCCGCAACAGAGAAGGCTCTTCCCCTAGGCCCCGCCAGGCGACACTGTCTGGCTGACGGGACCTGGAGAAGGCCGACTCTGTGGGCCCTAACCGGTCGCTGGGATTCATGGGGCAGCAGACGGTCCCGTAAGTAACCTGGTCCGATGCCATGTAGGGCTTTATAGGTCATAACCAACACTTTGAATTGTCTTTCTCTAGACCTGGAAGTCCTCTATTTACCAACTACAGTTGAGTCCAAAATTTTTGTTGTTGAGCAAAGCAGTTGTCAAGTGAGTTTTGTCTCACTTTATGACCTTTTCATTACAGTTGCTATGTAATCACTGCAGTTGTTAAGTGAATCGTATGATTGTCAGGTGAATTGGGCTTTCCCCATTGACCTTCCTTATCAGAAGCCAGCTGGGAAGATCACAAATGGAGACCACATGAATCCGGAAGAGTGCAACCATGATAAATGCATGCAGGTTGCCAAGCGCCTGAAATGTGATCATGTGACCAACTGTTGTAAGTATGAAAAGTGGTCACATTTGTACCTCAGGGGAAGGCAACCTTGGCTCTTTTATGACTTGTGGCCTTCAACTCCCAGAATTCCCGAGCCAGCCATGCTGAGGGGAAAGGGAGAGGTTTCCAAGCTGAGCCAGGCTGGCTCAGGAATTCTGGGAGTTGAAGTCCACCAGTCATAAAAGAGCCACGGTTGCCTACTCCTGGTGTAATCAGTAAATGAACGATTGTAAGTTAAAGGCTACCTGTATCTCTTTGAAATAGACTCTACCTTAACTTGATCAGAATCAACCATAGCACTTATAATGCCTTTAGTTCCAATTCATCTATGGCAAATAGTTTACAACAGAGGTTCTCAACCTTGGTAACTTTAAGACTTGTGGACTTCAATTCCCAGAATTCCTCAGCCAGCAAAGCTGGCTGAGGAATTCTGGGAGTTGAAGTCCACATGTCTTAAAGTTGCCAAGGTTGAGAACCCCTGGTTTACGAAGTTCCGGAGCCATTTGCCTTTCTTGATTGAACATTTTCACAAGCATTACCTAATGGCTGACTTTTTGTTTAATTATTTAGATGTCCTCTGCAGTACTGTTGCATCTTCTTGACTAACAGGAATTCAACTTACAATATTGACTGCTTCTATTATTTCAAAAGGCGAGGAACAGGAAGGAGAGTTAGTGATCTGGTATGGGCTAACCTTCATTTTGACCTTTCAGGTCTACCCTTTGACTTTATGCTGTCTACAAATACAACTCAGTGTTAAATCCAGAATTGTTGGGTGATGGTGAATATTTCCCCAGCTAACTTGGCAGAGATGATTCTGGCAATTCATTTTGGGGTGAATCACCTATAAGCAACTGTTATATTGCTGGATAGTGACAAAACAGTTGGTAAAACCGAATTAGCTTTCCCAGGGCCTTCTTGTATGTGATAGTGTCTGATATTTTTGGTGCCCACTTTTGTGATAAAAACAGGTGGCTTAAAAACAAGGGCCAAGCATTTTTCAGTTTGAGGAAACGGTATGCCAGCTGAGTACTATCTAACTACACTTCAGACTTTGGAGATTCCATTAGTCTCAATAAGAAAGCAACAGAGAAATATTCTTAAGTCATTGGGAAATTGAAGGGCTCCTGACATTCACTGGGTGTAATTTAGCCAAGTTTATAAATCACTAATTTGGGGGCAAATTTGGGTAAAGCTAAACTACCCTTTTCACTCTCATGCCATGTTTTAATTGTGATTTTACCTTTCATGTTTTTAAAGATCCTACAATAATGCAGGAGGTACATTTTAGGTACTAAATGCTGTATACATGGACTCGCCCAGCTTGGAGCTAAAAACAATTGTATTCCTGCCGATGGGATTTCAGGATGGAGAAACTTTCTAAGCAGGAGGCAAATCTTGGAGAGTCTTAGAAACCAGCCAACTTTTAGCTGCAATCTGTTTAAGTTAGATTCCTGTAAATTAATGTAACTGGGTGATTGATGATGATGATGAACATAACAGAAGCCCCCCCTCTCTCTATCTCCTTCCCTCCCTCCCTCCCTCCCTGTGTGAAAAAAAATTGAGCTTTTGCTTTTATTGTAATCTTTGGTAGGAAGTAAGACATAGTGGTTGAAAGCCACTTTTTGTTGTTGTTAGTTGTAAAGTCGTGTCAGACCCATCACGACCCCATGGACAAGGTTCCTCCAGGCCTTCCTGTCCTCTACCATCTTCTGGAGTCCATTTAAGCTCACATCTACTGCTTCTGTGACTCCGTCCAGCCACCTCCTTCTCTGTCGTCCCCTTCTTCTCTTGCCCTCCATATTTCCAAGCATCAGGCTCTTCTCCAGTGAGTGCGTGGTGAATAATTGAAACACGGCTTCAGAGTTTCAGTCATCAAGGGAGAACGGTGAAAGTTGGTTCTGGTTCCTTGCATTTCCAAACATTTTTATCATATTAATCAAGAAAAAAAAATAACGTGTGAAGCGTATATTGATTTATTTGTTTTATTTGTACTGCCTTTATTACTTTATAAGTAACTCAAGGTGTCATCTTTTTCCTCACAACAAGGTGAGTTGGGCTGAAAGAAAGGGACTGGCCCAAGTCACCCAACTGGCTTTCATGCCTTAGGTGGGACTAGAATTCACAGGCGCCTAGTTTCTAGGCGCTGCACCAAACTGGATGTCCTGTAATGTGTGCTAATGCTGCCTCGTCTTATAGTCTGCAAGTTAGTCTGGAATCTGCTTAGGAAGAAACAAATCACCCACCCCACAGACCTTCAGCTTCAAGCTACGTCTATTGAAGAGGGCAAATGTCACACCAACAAGCACCAATTTAAGTTCTCTGCAAGACTCCATCAGTTTTTTTTCATATACATACACACACTCTTGCTGTTGCATGCTTTTTCCCCCGTTATGCATTTGATGAGGGTCATAAATGGAAATTAGTTTGATGGCTTCAATCTCTGACGATGTAGAATGTAGATTATTTAAAGCATTGTTGCCCGAGGAACCACACAGTGCAAATTATAACCCTAATATCTTAAGAGCAGAGAACCTGCATAGGCTGCTAAATAAACTTCAGTAATTACTTCAGGGGATTTTCCTGTGCGGGGCTGTAATTTTTTTGTAGTTTACATTTTTCTCAGGTTGCTGACCACACTGACAGCTTTGCTGGTCTTGTATAAAATAACTAACACATGTACGCACCTGGCCCTTCATTATTGTTACTCTGCATTTTATAAGGAGAGAACAAGATAGGAAAGTTGCCAGACATTTTTGCTGATAGCAACACTTACCAAGGTTTTACACACCTTGAAAGAAAATACATGGCAGCTTCCATAGCAAACAGTTTCAGAGCAGGTCTTTTACCAAACAGTAAGAGGGCCGTAAGTATCATTTTAGTACTTTGGTGTTACAAAGGTGATACTTCAGTTATTGTCTTGTGTCCCATTTCCTTAAGAACTGAAAACAGGCTTAATGCTTCTTAAGCACTCTCCATAAGCAAAAGAAACAGTTCTTCAAAGTTGCATTTCGGTAGACAATCCACAGTGATAAAGATAGAAGCATTTGTTGTGCTTCTCCAAACATTTTTTTTTAATGTGAAGATTTGTAATTGCTAATCTCCCACACTCACACTCCCCAAAATGGAATGTATCAACTGTTGTTACTGGTAAGATCACACTTGGAATACTTTATCCGGTTGTGGTCACAGTGATATAAAAAAAATGTTGAGATCCTACAAAGAGTGCAGAAAGAGCAAGAAAGATGATAAAAATATGATAGATGATGATGTTATAGATAGATAGATAGATAGATAGATAGATAGATAGATAGATAGATAGAGGGTGGGTAGATAGGTAGGTAGGTAGATAGATAGATAGATAGATAGATAGATAGGTAGATAGAGGGTGGGTAGATAGATAGATAGGTAGATAGAGGGTGGGTAGATAGGTAGGTAGGTAGATAGATAGATAGATAGATAGATAGAGGGTGGGTAGATAGATAGATACCGGTAGATAGATAGATAGATAGATAGAGGGTGGGTAGATAGATAGGTAGATAGGTAGGTAGATAGGTAGGTAGATAGATAGATAGATAGATAGAAGGTGGGTAGATAGATAGGTAGATAGATAGAGAGAGGGTGGGTAGATAGATAGATAGATAGAGAGAGAGAGGGTGGGTAGATAGATAGGTAGGTAGGTAGGTAGATAGATAGATAGATAGATAGATAGATAGATAGATGGTGGGTAGATAGGTAGGTAGATAGATAGACAGACAGACAGACAGACAGACAGATAGATAGATAGATAGATAGATAGATAGATAGATAGATAGATAGAGGGTGGGTAGATAGGTAGGTAGGTAGATAGATAGATAGAGGGTGGGTAGGTAGGTAGGTAGATAGATAGATAGATAGAGGGTGGGTAGATAGGTAGGTAGGTAGATAGATAGATAGATGGTGGGTAGATAGGTAGATAGATAGATAGATAGATAGATAGATAGAGGGTGGGTAGATAGGTAGGTAGGTAGATAGATAGATAGAGGGTGGGTAGATAGGTAGGTAGGTAGATAGATAGATAGATAGATAGATAGAGGGTGGGTAGATAGATAGGTAGGTAGGTAGATAGATAGATAGATAGATAGATAGAGGGTGGGTAGATAGATAGATAGGTAGGTAGGTAGATAGATAGAGGGTGGGTAGATAGGTAGGTAGGTAGATAGATAGATAGATAGATAGATAGATAGATAGATAGAGAGGGTGGGTATATAGATAGATAGATAGATAGATAGATAGATAGATAGATAGATAGATAGATAGATAGATAGATAGATAGATAGATAGATAGATAGAGGGTGGGTAGATAGATAGATAGATAGATAGATAGATAGATAGATAGATAGATAGATAGATAGATAGATAGATAGATAGATCAGTCGGGTGGCTAAAACATACATTGAATGATTGAGGAAACTGACTAGTCTAACAAAAAGAAGGACTAGGGCTGACATGATGACAGTCTTCCAATATTTGAGGTGCTGTCACAAAAAAGAGAGGGACAACCTGTTCTCCAAAGCACCTCAGGTGAAGACAAAAGGTAATGGATGGAAACTTATCAAAGAAAGATCCAGCCTAGAAGAAAAATAAATTTTCTGCCAGCGAGAACAATAAACCAGTGGAATGGCTTGCCACCAGAGGCTGTGGGCGCTCCATCACTGGAAGTTTTTAAGAAGAGATTGGATAATCATTTGTCTGGAATGGTGTAAGATCTCCTGCTTGAGCCGGACTAGAAGACCTCCAAGGTCTCTTCCAACTCTTATTATTCTGATTTTTCCCTGGTGGTGTCTTGTATTCAACTGTTTGGAACATTTCTGTTGTTTGGAATTCTTAAAAAGCTGGTTATGAGGTGTCACCAAATATTTTTAAGATGTTGTTTTTAAAAAGGAACAAAGAGTCTTACAATTGCAACCCACCCCCCCTTTTTTCCCCCAAAGAAACAAAGAGAACACAGGGAAATTAGCAAAATAATATACAGGCCCATGTGAATTGCTTTGCCACAAGATGGCCCTCTTATGTTGCCTAGATTTAGGAAATAACACATATTTTTGGAATACAGATTCTCCATCTTAAAAAGTAGATGTGTGTAAGGATCTGAGGCATTCTGAGCCTCACCAACATCTTAACTATGTAGTGTCTTTAACTCAGGGTATATTATTTCAGATGAGATATGAACTGAGCTTTGAGAATTATTGAACTTTAAACATGAGATAGCGGGGGGAGGGGGAATTTGGAGGAAAAAGCTTTTCTTAAAAAAGAGGAAACCCACAATTTTACCTAACCAACAAATATTATGATGGTTAGACTTCTGGCTGTGTATTTTTGTAATTTTCATTTTATGTGCACATTACTGTAATTTGTATACACACAAATTATGTAGACATTATTAAGAGCTAAAGTAATATTTGTTCTGGGTATCTGTTTCTCTAATTTTCATTTTACCCACGTATTATTAAGGACTAGAATAGAATAGATCAGAAATCAAATAGAAAAAAGACTCAAGACATGAATAGCGCATACTGAAAACAGAGACTGCTGAATATACCACCTTTCCTTACCAGACTATTTTAATAACTTCTAGTCCAATAATCTGCAATAGTTTTGTTCAGTTCCATAGCTAAATGTAGATTCCACTATGATTGGGGGAGGCAATGTTAATCTTTCCTTGCCAAGTCTTTTCTCATCTGTTCTGTACATTAGAATAGATTGAAAAGTTATTTCCTTTCAGTGATTGCTGAGGCAGAAATTGAAAGATCCAGCGAGTTTGGTGTAAGAGTTAAGGCATTGAAACTGGGACACGTGAGTTCTAGTTCGACCTTAAATACGAAAGCCGGCTGGGTGACTTTGGCGCAGTCCTTCTCTCTGAGCCCAACTCACCTCACAGGGTTGTTGTTGTGAGGAAAATAGAAGGAGGAAAGTGTGTTGGATACGTTCACTGCCTTGAGTTATTTGTAAAAATTATAAATACAAATAAATACTGTAGATCTCATCAGAACGTCTATGGATAATTCTTAGTCATCCAGGTCACAGTTGTCTCAAAGGTGCTTTTTTTCTTTTCTTCAAAAAGCAACTGGACTGTTTTTTATTTTGAGGAAGGAAAAAAAGAACACATTTTAATTCTTATCCAAGAAGCTTCATTACAACTGATGAAGCTTCTTGGATAGGAAGTGAAATGTTTTTGAGAGGAAAAAAAAGCACCTTCTTTGAGGTCTCATCAGAACCAATATCCCAAAATAGCTAGTAATATTGAACATTAAAATTGGTATATCTAAATTGTGTTTGGAGCCTACCTGGTGACGTTAAACGTTTTGAAGTTCATAAACTGATTTGTGTGAATTTTTCTCCCCCCCAACCTAACCTTTGTTTAAGATTGTCAAAGAACAGGACCCCCGTGGGTGTTTGTGCAGTTCAGGTTAAGACAGATAGCCCTCATATTAGCCTCCTCTTTGGTGTCTCTCCTGATAGAGAACACTTTTGATGTGCTTAACAAATCAAAACCAGTGCTGTTAAACTTTCCTGTGTGTACTGTGCCAGGTGAGAATTGGTTTTAGTGTCCACTTTGTCAGAAGGGTAACCTTCCAGGTGTTTAGAATAGCAAAACGCTCATTAGCACCTATTGTCCGCCACTAATGAGTTCCCATTATCTAAGTCTAAAGCAGGGGTTCTCAACCTTGGCAACTTTAAGACTTGTGGACTTCAACTCCCAGAATTCCTCAGCCAGCTTTGCCAGAGTTGAAGTCCACAAGTCTTAAAGTTGCCAAGGCTGAGAACCCCTGAAGGGATGGAACCTTCTATAGAACAAGACCGCAGGACTAGTGTGATTTGCTTCTGACTAGTTAATGTGGAGCTGTAGTGACATCTTGTGGAGTTATAAAGCAAATCTCTGATCAACATTTGCACAGAATGTTCGCTGCTGTTCCTCGTAAACAAATCTCAACTACCGGTAGTAGCAAGAACTGGTTGGCCTTTCTTGAGCTGGAAAGCCAAGTGGGTTTAGGTCCAGTTAGGACTTGGTGGGAACTCTGTGGTGAATATCAAGTTGTAGATTAGAGAAGTCAAAATGAACGAGGCTGGGAAAAAAACACAGCAGGAAGCCCCTCCTGGCCTAACACCAAGAAAACTACATAGATACCTCTATAAAATCATCTGGAATTAAGCTTGGCTCAAGGGAGACTTGAGGGTTTTTTTTTACTTTAACAATAAAATAGCCTGGTTTTAGTGGAGTTGTTGGATTAATCAGCGAAGAAAAGACCAGAGTTGCATCAGAGATGTGGTTAGCAGATTAAGATCTTAGATTCATCTCTTGTATCTCCCCTAGAGGACTAGTACTAAGGCCAAGAGCAGGGGTCTTCAAACCTGGCCCTTTTATGACTTGTGGACTTCCAGAATTCCTCAGCCAGTGTCAACAAGTCATAAAAGGGCCAAGTTTGAAGATCCCTGGTATAGGGTCTCCTGCTTGAGCAGAGGGTTGGATCAGAAGATCGCCAAGATCCCTTCCAAGCCTTATTCTGTTTTTTGTCCCATTTCTTAGTTTTATCCTATTGGCTCTCATTCAGATAAGCAGCCTAAGGATAAAAGGTTTCTCTTTCTCTTCCCCCTCACCAGTTGATTTAAAAAAAAAAAACACCCTCGTATATATTAGCCATTTGGATTTAATAACCTCACTAACTTGAAATATTAAATAGTTTGGACTGGGACATTTGAAGACCAGCCTGAAGGAGTTGAGCTATCATTTGTTGGCACAGATTTCAGCAACATTGGGAGGAAAGATTTCTTCAATTAAAAACCAATTTGGTGCTTTTCAGCAAGAGATCTACTGTTAGACTGGATTGTTAGCCGTGCTATATCTATCCAACATAAACTTTGCGTAAGCGTTTGCTGTAGGTAGAAGTGAATCACTAAAAGGTCCAATTTAATTTAATTAGCTGCTGTGCCAAGTGACCTTAGCGTATCTACAGTTTCAGAGTTTATGAAGTACAATTTTTGTGTACTATTTCCCGCAGCCTTTTAAATTAAAAGCTGACAAGATCTTGGCCATGTCACCCAAAACATTTTTTGCATTATTTTGCTAGCACAGTTGAAAGTTGAGGCACTTTTTTCTTTTGACCCAATTGCTGCCTGTATGTGGATTTTTTTTTTTTTTTTTGGCAAACACTAACAATGAGATGGTGTGTGGCCGAAATCAATTTTGGACTAACAGCAATTTAGCTCTGATTTGTTCGAAGGAACCTCCCTTCTTCCATTTTCTAGTTTATAATATGTATTTTCATTTGTGGCTTTGCAAAATACTGCAGAGTTCCGGTAAAGCAAGTATCCGTGTTTACTTCCAAACAAGTCATTAAGCGTGAAAGGAAGGCTGTAGTCTTTCTGTATATTACAGTACACCACGTGATAGTCTAAAAAATGAAATATCCCTCCAAGGTATTTTGAACAGCAGAGGGTAGTTTTTCAAAGGGGTTGCCTGGTAGAAGCCACCTTGACTTACTGGTTAACTTAGTAAATATTTTTTGGTTAATAAATTTTGCAGGTACAATGCCACACTATTTTTCAGAAGGATCAGTTTAATTCCCAGGGTCAGCGCTTAGATTGGAAGTTACATCTTTGCTGAATGGTGAATTTAAGTTGATGGTCTGGCAAAAAAACCCAAAAAAACCCACACCATTATTTTAGGTACTGAAAGGAGTCTCATGCTGTTGGTACATTATTTTTTCTCCAACTGCCAAGGTGACTTTTCAGTTATCCAATACTAAGAGATACAGGTAAAGGAAGGTGCTTTCATTAAAGTAAAGGTGAAGGAGATGCAGATAAAGCAGAGGGTGTTTGTAGTCACATCTTAGGCTAGTCCGATTTCTTTCAGTGTGCAATTTCTTAGATTCAGTGTTCTTAGATTGCGGCATATGATAGGAAGAGTGTGTAAAATGTTTAAAAGAGATATTCAGCAAGAGATACTTCTTCGCATCTGTGCACAGTGGATCATGTGCAATATGAAAATCCATAGTGCCTTTGCTAGTAGTCCCAGTAGAATTTTTTGGTGTACACATGTACACAGCCTGTCAACATTTAATCCAAATTTTAGTTTGCATTTTTAAAGAATGAGGTGCAAGCATTTCCAAATAGTTAGAAGACTTTACATGTCAGGAAACCAAATCCACAAGAAGACCAAAACTTTCTTTTAATGAAATAGTTACAAGATGTTGTAAGTCTTCTTGTATTTCACCATATCTCCTTTTAATATCTCATTGAGTAAGGAAGAAACCTAAATCTCTTCCGAAAACTATTTACTTTTCTAGACCTGACAAAATGCTTCTGCCCTTGTTGTTGTAATAGCCTCTGAATATTCCCTTCCAAGCTATCTCCTTGGCTCTCTACAGTATGTGTGTGTATCCATTTATATGTTTTGTTTCCCTTTAAAAAAGCTATCCGGTATCTTGTTGATGTTTCTGGATCTAGCTGTAATTAAAAAAAACAACAACAGTTGTCTTTAGATTCACATTCAGTTTCCGTTTATTGATTTTATTGCATTAATGCATTGAGTTTTTAAAAAAGAGTTTGTCATTTTGATTTCAGAATGACAAGTACATCTGACATTCTTAAGTGTGTTCTTAATTTGATGTACATCTGACCTGTAATGGACCTTTATCATAAATGGTTGTATCCGTTTGAAGTTCTAAACCATTAAGTATACTTTAGAATGCCGTCATGGTGTGTGTCATGGGCCTTGCAAATAGTAATTGGGTTTTGTTCTATTTATGAGAGATAAATCATTGGAACAGAAATTAGCTGGCTGGGTCCTCTTTTGTTGTATCATGTACCTTGTTCTGTTTATAAATGAATGATGAGTTCATTACAGCAATATTAGCAGCGCAAGCTGGTGTAGATAATTTTAGATGTGACCAAAGAAATCTTGATTTCCATTGTATTTTGCGTAGATTTCTATCGTAGCTGAGGAATGAAGCTGGCTTACTCAGTTAAAAAGGCTGGAATGAATAAGTTAGATTAGTTGAATAATTTTCAGTACTCATTTTAAATTTAATAACAGTCACAGCTATTATTTTTGAAATCAGATCACTTGAAAGCTTTGCTGTGACTGTATGTGAGCTGAGCACAGTCTTGCTTATTACTAAAAGGATAATAATAAAAAAAATCCTTATTTCAAAACTGCCCAGAGGCATTGTCTTTTTGACTTTTAGTTTATGTCTGTTGCACATGGCTCTGGTTACTGACCTGGTAAAAATCAAAACAATCTGAAGAAGCCAAATGTTTCCCACTGGCTTTCTTTAGCAAACGATGATCATATTGTTCCCCTTACCCCAATATTCCCATTTTTACTGCAGTTTTTAAAGGAAATTCATAGGCATACAGTATAGAATTATAGTCGTTCTCTATTTTCCCTTCACCGATTTACCAGTTGAGAATTAAAATAGAGTAGGATTTAGATTCCCCCCTTCTCCTAATTTTCAAGAGAGACTTCCCATTTCTGCTGAATTCCACATGTGTTGAGCTGTAGATTTTTTTATTTTTTAGTTTGAGTTATACACTTCTGTTTCTGGCTTCCCATCTTCTGAATGGGAATCAGCAGTCAAGATTCAGTCAATGACAAAATCCTCATAAAATGGATATATAGAGAGAGCTGTCATTGAAGGGGAAAAAAATGACCAACAGCAAGGTACTGAGAATGATTCCATGAACCAGATTCAGTGCTTGGAGGGCAGATTTGAGAATTGTGACAACTGCTGACCCATCATCTCTACAAAACAAATGCCTGCAAAAGGAAAACACAAAGGGAAAATAACAAATCTTCAGCCATATTTCTCTGTATTATTATTATCATTGCTTTGAATCTTAGATTCTTAACTGCAGTTTTCCTTTAGTAAATATATCTTTTGGGGTGTCTTTTTTCATTTTCACTTAATTCAGTTGCCTGCTTTTGTTTGATACTTTAGAATTTTGTTGGTCTGGTTGTTTGTTGTGCAAAAAAACCCCTCACATTATTGATGGATTTTTGGGATCCCAGACGACAGTGAGTGATAGGCCATGCCATAAGAATCTCTTTTTCAGTGATAGAAGAAGAGATTGAATGACGGCAGATTTTTATAGCATCTTTGAACAGTACAAATTGCTACTATCCTTTTGTTCCTATAAGACATACCTGCTGAAAGCCTATTGGGGCTAAAATGTTGTTTACTCTACTCTTGACTCTTACAAAAGAACAATACAAAAGTGATTAAAATTTAAGTAGCCTTGAGAGATTTTTTTTCTGTATATCCAATTTCTTGACTGTTGATGTGCATTAAAAGTGGATCATTGCATAATACTATTATATTGAGTAATACAGGGCTGCTTTTATAGTATCTAAGTGAAATAAGGACATTAATAATTTTTGTAAATGTTCTAGAAGTAGATGCACTCATGTTAATGGTTATGAAGCATTATGACTTTTTGTGTGTGTTATTTTTGTGGACATATAGTTCTTAGTTGTATTCACAGAGAGACCAGAACATTATCCATGTTAATATTTGGTGCAGCATGTTTCAGGTCTAATTTTATGTGGCCATGATATGTATCTAGGACGTGGAAGATATAACTCATGATTATGTTGGTTGAATAAAGGTTTTTAACGGCAGTAGGGATTATACCTTTTCAATCCGACCTTTTTGGGATATAAACTTATCTAGGAATAAAGATGCTTTTTAATTCATGAATAGATCCTGAATTCTCTTCTCCTACAGGAAGATGAATTGACTGAGAATTTAGTTTTGCAATAGTACATCTTTGCTTGACTAAGATTTGTTTCCCATAGATCTATCATAACAAGTTAGGAGCTGATTTTGTTACAAACGTTTGAGCCCAGCCCTATGAATTTGCTATCTGTTTTGCTCCTTCTGCATTTTTGCTACTTTTTAAAATTTCTTCCTGCAAACATTGTGTAAAACCCAACATAAAAATCATTGCACAACTGGTATTTACCTGCATATATAGAAGACAACTCCAGCTATTAAACCAGCTTCTCTTATCCTATCTGCCTACCCACAGCAAAACTTTCACTGTGATATTTCTTAATGCCCAAAGAACTTTTTAAATAATAAATCTCTCATCTTTGCTCTTGTTAATTAGGAACTGTCATTTGTAATTAGCTTACTGTAACTGCACGGTCTCTGTGAAATGATTATGAGATGAGCTTTGATTTTATTCTTTGCACTCTGCATTCTTCTAGAAAGTTTTATTTAGCTAAGACTGCACTATCCAGTATAAAATCCAGGCCACGTATTATATGATATTGTCTATGGCATGTCTGAAATGTTTCTACTTATTGTACACACCTGTCTTAGATATAAATAAGAAATACTTTTGACGTCGGTCGCGTTTAGTAATATGCACAGTGAGTTCATCAAATTGTTATATTGATAGTCTTCCAAAACCAAGTTCAACCGTTGATGACTTTGTGTCCACGTCATGTTGTGCTCTCAGTGATACAAGTACTCCTTGAATTACAACCAGTGGTTTTTGAAATTAGAACAGCCACATGTACTCACCCACACATAGTTGCATTTGGGGCACTTGACAATCAGCTCACCTTTTTAGCTGTTTACAGCATTCCAAAGCTATGTGACCACAATTTTTGTTGGTTTTTATATGGTTTCCGGAATTTATTTCCAGTTTCTGGCCAACCCCCCACCCTGCAAAATGTCTGCAAAAATGTCATAAAATAAGGTTTGGTCACATGCTGACCCACTTAACAACCTCAATGATTTACATCACTAATTCTCGGCTCAATTACAATTGAAAGTACTTGTAATACAGAAGTGATTTTATTTGTCTTCTTGTCTTCGAGTCTAAGATTTTCTACATGGGGCTCCCCTTGAGGCACACCCGGAGGCTTCAGCTGGCCCAGAATGCGGCCGCGCGGGTAGTGACCGGAGCATCATGGCGCTCCCATGTAACACTGCTCCTGCGCGAGCTGCACTGGTTGCTGGTGGCCTCCCGGGTGCGTTTCAAGGTGTTAGTGACCATCTTTAAAGCGCTCCATGGCATCGGACCCGGATATTTACAGGACCGCCTTCTGCCAGCAAATACCTCCCGCCGTCCAGTACGCTCCCACAGAGTGGGTCTCCTCAGGGTGCCGTCGGCCAGACAATGTCGGCTGGTGACCCCCAGGGGGAGGGCCTTCTCTGTGGGAGCTCCAACACTTTGGAACGAGCTCCCCCCCCGAACTCCGTCCGATGACGGAATTGCGCTCCTTCCGTCGAGAATTAAAAACATTTCTTTTTTGACAAGCCGGCCTGGGATAGTAGCTCCAGTACCAACAAGTCCATAATTGTTTTAGGGGATTGTTGCTTGTAAGATAATGTATTGGGTTTTTAATGATTCTGGGCCAAATTGTTTAATCTATTTTTAATAATTTTACTTTTTGTATGTTGATGTTTTTAATTGGGCTGTACACCGCCCCGAATCCTTCGGGAGGGGGGCGGTATAGAAATTGCAAAATAAATAAATAAAATAAATAAAAATAAAATATTGATCCTCCATTCAAATATTAACTAAGGTCAGCGCTGCTTAGTCTTCCTAGCTGGTCCAGCTCAGCCCAATCCTACCATCTGGTCTTTCCCAAATAAGTCAAAATGAAGTCAAAAAGACTTGGAATATAGATAATGGAAAATTTCCTCTTTTTTGCATATGTTGTATTTCCTAATTAAGTATTACTATTTCAAATGCAGTTGAACTTCACTTCCAACATGCAGGTAATTTTTTCCCCTTTTTAATTGTAGAAAGTATAATTTGTTGTTATTGTTATTCTAACTAAAGAGAATGTGGATTTTGAATAATGCTGGATGAGCTCACAGTTGCTAAATATATCAAGGTTGCTGAATATTTACATCACAAAGGGACGTAATTACTCTGAATTGTTGAAATGTCAAACATAATTAAGGCACAATTGTGTTTATAAAGTGGCCTTTGTGAGACTTGTTAGGGAGTCTGCACTGCAAAGTCATAGGAAATAAAATGTGAATATCTCTGTGAGAAAACAGAGTCCTTAGAAGTGACAAATGTATTTTGATTGCAAACAGCAATATGATATGGCACTTTTTTGACAGCTCTTTTAATTCCTGAGTTATGGAAAAATGCAATCATTTGTTTTTTAGTTAGCTGATTTACAGGCCTATGGCATGAGGATGTGTAACTGTTGAACTTACCTTGATTTTTAGCTTTATTTAAAATTGATTAGCAGCAAATCACAGAAGTTTGGCAAGTTGCTAATGGAGAGCATGTGAATGAATTGTACAATATAATTGAACAATATTGCTGCTAAGAGTTTAATCTGAAAAGTAGTGGTATGTCCTCCATGAAATTAAATATTATTTTCATAAATACTTTACCCCTATTCTCAACATATTTTTTTCTTCCCAACTCCGAGACGTTTGTATGGGTCCAGTGAAAATCTTAGGTTCTGTTTCAAATAGTGTAGCTAATTTGAATAAATATTACTATAGGAGTTCCCACTCCTGTGTGCCAAAAAAAATCCATCTACACATCAACCTTATTCTCTTGATAAGTGTTTTTTTGTGGAATGCATAATTAACACTAAATTACAACTTAGATACTGCTATTAACAAAGGGTCACATGTGGCAGTTATTGCATGGAAATTTTGTCTCAGAAGGTTCCAGATGCTGTTGCTTCTGAGAAATGATATTTCACGAGTTTGCTGCTAGGGATTATTAATATTATTAATATTCTTTAATGTACAAAGAACGATTGCAGGAACTGGATAGGGCTAACCCAATGAAAAGAAGGATTAGGGGTGGCATGCTAGCAGTGTTTCAATATTTGTGGGGCTGCCACAAAGAAGAGGGCGTCAATCTATTTTCCAAAACACTGGAAGGATGGAAACTAATCAAGAAGAAAAGTAGCCTAGAACTAAGGAAATTTTTCCTAAAAGTGAGAACAATTAACCAGTGGAATGGTTTGCCTTCAGAAGTTGTGGACGCTCCATCGCTAGAGGCTTTTAAGAAGGGTTTGGACAGTCACTTGTCTGAAATGGTATAGGGCAGGGCTAGGTAACCTTGGCTCTTTGATGACTGGTGGACTTCAACTCCCAGAATTCCTGAGCCAGCCATGCTGAGGGGAAAGGGAGAGGTTTCCAAGCTGAGCCAGGCTGGCTCAGGAATTCTGGGAGTTGAAGTCTGCGAGTCATGAAAGGGCCAAAGTTCCCCCCATACTGGCTGAGGAATTCTGGGAGTTAAAGTCCACCAGTCATGAAGGGGCCATAGTTCCCCCATGCTGGCTCAGGAATTCTGGGAGTTGAAGTCCACGAGTCATAAAAGAGCCAAGGTTGCCTAGCCCTGGTATAGGGTCTCCTTGAGCAGGGAATTGAACTAGAAGACCCCCCAAGGCCCCTTCCAACTCTATTATTCTGTTATTCTTTGTCATAGTTGTATGTTTAATTTACCCAAATTTAAGAGTTAAGGTTTATACTCATAGAAATAATATTGCCAGTGCAGGTTATCAGATGTATGCCTCTTTAAATTCTTTGGGATTGCTTCCGATGTTATACTGTAGTGTTTATGTAAAATTGGCAGCCAAAGTGGATTCACCTGATTGCCATATCTGTATACTTTTATGTAGTGAGGGAAAACTCCATCCAGCAAACAGAAGTATTGAACTAAACAAAGCAGATGTTTTGTCCTTGACTCATGGCCATTTGTTTAATGATGGTTTGAAGTTACAGTAGCTCCATAAAAAAAATAACTTACGACCTGTCCTGAGAGTTATGAATCATGTGATTGCAATTGGGGTCCTTGGCAACTTGCTCGCATTTATGAGGGTTGCAGTATCTTGGAGTCACATGATCCCAATTTGTGACTTTCCCAGCAGTTCACGACAAGCAAAGTCAATTGGAGAAGCTGGATTGACTTAACAACCATGGTAGAAATGGACTAAGAGCTTTTCACTTTTAGGTTGAATGATCTGTGGAGACCTGTGTATTTTTACTGTAATGAGCCAGTATAGATTTAAACTCTTTGTTTCTGATCTTGTTCGATCTGTGTCTTAGAAGCATGATTTTTTAAAAAACAATCTACAAAGGGATTAAAGGCTCCAATCTGCTTAGAATGTCTTTATTCCTTTGGAGTTGCAATCATATCTCTCTTGAGTTACATGGCCAAACATGTCTTTTATGTAAGTGTCTAGCAAATCTGCTAGCAAAACTAAAATTGAGGAAAGCAAGGATTGGGGGAGGGATGAATGTTTTCAGAAATAATGTTTATCTTTACTGAAATCGTTTAAGTAATATACAATGGTACCTTGGTACTCAACTGCTTTGAAACTCATCAAATTTGGTACTCAAGCATTTTGATGTGAAAATTTTGTCCTGGTATTCATTGTTTGTTTGGTACTCAATGCATAAGCTGGAACTAGTCAGCGTTGGCTGCCTTGTGACTCACCACATGATTCCTTATGGAAAAATTTGTTTGATACTCATCGTTTCTGGTACTCATCGTGCCTCCCAGAACCTCCCAATTAAGGATGAGTACCAAGGTACCACTTGTCTTCTTCTGGTTTGCAAAATGTGATACCTTCATTTGTGAAGAGTTAAATTATTCACATTAAGAATTCCTGTAGTGGGAAGTTGGTTGGATTTAATGGCCTATGTTGGGGCTATAGGGGTATGAAAGCCAGTTTACACATGCACAAGAAGACTAGCAACTGTTTCTAAAACAGTGCACAGATGCAGTCAAAGTCACCTACTGAAGGAAAAAAAATGTATTTTCTTTTGCATTGGAGAACAGAAGAAATAAAACATGAAGCTAACTAGTTTGAATTGCCTGCCTGCCTGTGTTGTATGCACCAGAATTATTCTTTGTGTTGCTACTTTCCATTTTTCTTAACAAAGTTTACTAATCTAAGTTTGGAGAACTTATATCTTGGATTGTATCTAATACTAAGAAGTTAAAACAAAATATATGTAATTGGTGTGAACGGAAATATGTAAATTCAGACTCTATTTTTAACATTTTGCTCTACCTCTCAGTGATAGAAAGTTGACTTTTCTGATTATAATATAAAGGGAAAGGTCCTTTGGGAGGGGGCAGAGAAAGTTCAGTGGATATATTATTCCCAGTCGTTGGTTTTCATTGGTTGCTATAGTTTTTAAACTAAATATATTTATTGCAGAAAAATAAACTGAATTGGAGATGGGGCATAAAATGTGGTAGAATGAAGCATCGGCGGAAGAGGAAAAAAAATGAATTTAAAATATTTTCTTTTCTGCTTGGAAAAGCAAGCAACCTTCCATTAAAAGAGAAATTTCAGATTTCTCAGTATATTTTCTACGTCTGCAGTGGACGTAGCCAGAAAAGACAACATTTAGTTTGCTAGTTGTTGTCTCTTGGATGAGGTCCATCTAGGGGGATGGATTAGAAATGCAAGCAAGCAAAAAAAAAAAAAAATGAGGGAAACCCCCTCACTAAATTTCTCCTTCACTGATTCTGAATGTGAGCCAAGTGAATTAAGAGACGTGCTATTCCAAAGTAGCTGAGCTCGCTGATATTTCCTCTGGCGAAAGAACTCCGAAGGTATGTAAAACAGCAAATCTGTGATGACATTGGGACGTCCCTGATATGTGCCATGGGCAAACCTTGGGAGAATCTCATGAAATAGTTGCTATTAAGCAAAGCTTCACAAAAGAAAACTGTTTAACCTGTGTGAATGAGAAAATGTACCGTGATCCTCCTTGCCCAGTTTATTCATTCTACACTTAATTTGTCATTCGTTCTCATTGTTACGGTGCAGTTTTGTTGTGGTTCAGTCAATAAGTCATGGCCAACTCCTTGCAACCCCATGGACCATAATACGCCAGCGCACGCGCACACACACACACACACACACACATTCTCCATTGTCTCCCAAAGTTTGCCCAAATCCATGTGACACTATCTGACCATCTCATTCTGTGCCGTCCCTTTCTCCTTTTGCCTCCAATCTTCCCCAGCATCTGGGTCTTTTCCAAGAAGTCCTCTCTTCTTATTTGGTAGCCAAAATATTTGAGTTTCAGCTTCAGGATCTGTCCTTCCAAAGAACAGCCAGGGTTGATTTCCTTTAGGATTGACTGATTTGATCTCCTTGCAGTCCATGAGACTCTCAAGAGTCTTCTCTAACACCACAAATTGAAAGCATGAATCTTCGGAAATTCAGCCTTCCTTATGACCTATCTGTCACAGCCATATATTACCACTGGGAAAACAATAGCTTTGACTACAATGGTGTGATTGTGGAAGACATTTTTCTTATAAACAGTTGGAAAGTTGTTGACTCAAGTTACCAGAAACGTATGGTATTGTGGTATTGGATTGACTTCCTAATGGCCTTCTACCATAGTGTGTGTTGTATGAGTGTGTTTTCTGGAAGGATTTTTGTTCGTAATTTATTCCATTTATTGAATTAATAATCTTTCTTTGGTTAGTTTTGAATGCTGAAATTGTTACTTTGGCCGTTTTATGCTGCTGTGGTTTCGAACACAATTCTTTTTAGCATTTGTATTATATTAGAACCTAACTTCTCCATCGTTAAGTTTCCATCTCTCTGTTTTTTAATTCTCCCTGTGGATATTCATCATTTTAAAATGATTTCTTTTTTCTTTTGCTTACGGTGGAGATACTTCTGTCCTCGTTTTGTGAGGCCTAGGAGCGATTGCTTTTATAAGCAGATCGATCTGGATTGGTATTTTCCTATTTATTTCATCACAGTAATTACTAACTTCAATTTTTAAACAGAAACATCCTTTATATATTACGGTAGCATTTAAAGACGCAATAAAAAACATCTGCTAAGCAGAATAATTAGTATTTAGCTGGCCAGTAGGAATCAACAGTGTGACATTACAAGTGTCAATGCTTCCCAAATGAAATACTGAGAAAAAACTAACTGAATTCGGAAATCTGGAATTCGCTTCAGTGTTTGGATTAGAAACTGTTCGGGAATCTTAGTTCTATTACCTTAAATTTGATGGGAAAGAAATATAAATATAATAATTGATATACACTTAATTGGAAGGTTTTATGGAAGGTCTTTTTGGAAAAACTCATGAAAGTGTCAAGCCAAAAATGTCAACAGGAACCTGGTATGTTTTCATTGAGTTTTCAATCATATAGGGAAGGAACACATAGGTGCTGTCCTAAATTTGTTTTTTCCCCCCATTTTCTGTAGATTTTCCCTAAAACCTATTTAATGTTTTTTCAAACTGCATGTTTCCTGTAATCAGATTATATAATGTAATTGTTGGAACAGACATTGGGGAGGGGTCATGTCATCCTAATCCCTGCACAATCTGCTACAACAGCATTGCTTACAGATGACCATCGACCTTCTGTTCAAACACCTCCACTAAAGGATAAGCAGCCACTATTACAGTTAGGAACCTACTATTATGACATTTTTGCTGAGGCCCAGCGAAATCTGCTTCCTTAACATTAATCCCATTTTTCCTGTCTTATCCTTCAGAACAAAGCTAGGTTTACCTTCCTCAATATCAATCTCTTGATCAAAGAATAATAGTAAAACCAAGTTAGCCAAGAGGTGTTAATCATGGATTGCATTGGAGGGCACCCTTTGGAAATGCAGAACTGAAACGTTCATTTTCTCTTATCTGCATAAATCTAATACTTTTGCTTCTAAAAGGAAGGGATTGCAACAGTTCATTTAGGGACCAGAGTTACAACAGCACTGAAAAAAAGTGACTTCTGACCATTTTTTTACGCCTACAACCATTGTAGAGTCTCCATGATCACGTGATCAAAATTCAGATGCTCAGCAACCGTCTGTATGTTGGACAATTGCCATGTTCCGGGTCACATGATCCCCTTTTTTGACCTTCAATGGGGAAACAAGATTCACTTAACTAACTTAACAACTGCAGTGGTTTACTTACCAACTATGGCAAGAAATATCATAAAATGGGGCAAAACTCACTTAGCAAATGTCTCACTTAGCAACCTATATTCTGGGCTCAATTGTGGTTGTCAGTAGAGGACTACCTCTGTATAAACGGCGTCAGTGGAAATATTTGGTACCCGCCCCATCCCTCTCTAGGGCATTTAGAGGCAGTTTTAGTCCACTGAAAGCATTCTTGAATTGAATCTGTAAGTTTCATTCTTTGCTTTGTGTGCAAATGGTGTATGTTCTTGCTGGATTTCAGCCTCTTTGATCAAGAAAAGCCCTGGAGTGTTCAAAAACACCCCATCTGTCAATTAAGATGGCACTATCATCTAAAGCTGCATTCACTGCAACCACTTAGTCATTTCAATAAGACAGGAGATGCCATCCAGTTCACACCATTGTGTTTTCTGGATCCTAGCCATTTGTGAATATATTTTTTTAATATACCACCTCCACTTACTTTTAAGTCCCCACACATCTCTTTTCATGCTGTTCTCTTTTCATACTAATGCAGCTTTAGAGTTGATAGGTGTTTATGAAATTTATTGTTGTGTGCACGTGTGTGTATATATGTGTGTGTGTGTGTGTGTATTCGTTGAATCACTGAAGAATTTTACATAGTGGACTTTATCTTTCCAGTAACCTTTTTTTTTCTTCCTGTGGTGTCTCAGAACTCTCATTAATTTTTCACAGGCTTGTGATGGATAGTTTTTATTTATTCACGTCTGAGATTCTGTTGCTTGAAAAGGGCTCATTTTCTAACATTACATATTCATGGCTTGGGATAGATGGGGAAAGGAACTTATTATTAATATGTCACAGTGGGAAAGTTACTCTGGGTTCATTTGAGAACCTTGTTAAATTTGGTGTGGTCAGCAGACACTGCTGAAATTTTTCGATAACGCTTTATTGTAGAAAGCAAAAAGGGTCAGTGATTGTTTCTTGTCTAAACAAAAAGTTTGATCGTTTCTTAATGCCTTTTCGGTGTTGTGGCAGTTGCAGGTGGGAGACTGTCAGGAGGAAGAATGTGGCTAAGCATAATATATTTAGAAGTTAGCGCCACAGTTGCTGAAACATTACCAGGACTTCTTCACAATTAACAAAACCTTTCCAAGGGTGTGGAGTCGATCAGTCTACCTGTTGGAATTTTAAAGGTTGCTCTCCTAGCTTTCTGATGTTTGCTACTGACCTGTATCAACAGACTACAGAGAGATTTTAATTTTACTTTTATTGTTTCAGAAAAAAAATCCTTTGTTGATGCAGGTTTATATGCTATTTGCTTAGAAAATCATTTTTGTTATTGTTAGTTGTGAAGTCGTGTCCGATCCATCGTGATCCCATGGACAACGTTCCTCCAGGCCTTCCTGTCCTCTACCATTTTCTGGAGTCCATTGAAGCTCACGCCTACTGCTTCAGTGACTCCATCCAGCCACCTCATTCTCTGTCGTCCCCTTCTTCTCTTGCCCTCAATCTTTCCCAGTATTAGTATTCTTCTCCAGTGAGTCCTTCCTTCTCATTAGGTGGCCAAAGTACTTGAGTTTCAGCCTCAGGATCTGGCCTTCTAAAGAACAGTCTGGGTTGATCTCTTCTATACTGCAGATAAAGAGGGATTATGGTTTATTAAAGCAGGGTTCCCCAACCTCCTGTTCGTGGACCAGCACTGGGCCATGCAAACAAGTGAAGCTCCATCCGCTGGATGCAGGCAGTACATGAAATCACACCCCCTCTGGTCCATGGAAAAGTCTTTCTCCACAGAACCAGTCCCTGGTGCCCAAAAGGTTGGGGGCCTCTGCATTAAAGCATGTGCTTGTCACCTCTATGTTTACCACTTCAGGAGTGAGAAGTCCTGACCATCTTGATTCTAGTACTTGTAGCTTGTTTGCATAAGGGGACCTTTTTGTAAGATTTGCGTTATTGAAATAAATGGGACTGAGTGTAAATTGTGGAAAAGAGATGTTCTGACATTGTCCCAGCTTCTGATTCTTGGGAAGAAGTCCTGCATCTTTAAGGTACCTTCAGCCAAAACAAAAGCCTCCAACTTTCAGATTTCAGAACCATGTTGTCTTTATCCCATGGGTATATCTCAGTGGTGGCGAACCTATGGCCCGGGTGCCAAAGGCGGCACTCAGAGCCCTCTCTGTGGGCACGCGCACCATCGCCCCAGTCCTAGGCCTTCAGCTGGGTTTTATAAAACCTTTTCGCTTTAGGCCTCCGCCGCCGTGTGCAAAAAAAAAAAGGTTCAATCAATCAGTCAATTTCAACTTCTCGCGGGAAAAAAATCATGCAAAGTTGGAATTGATTGATTGAACTTTTTAGTCCCACCCAGTCTGCCGTTACCACCGCAGCCACACCCACCCAATGGGCCACACCCACCCAATGGGCCACACCCACCTGGTACCCGACAATGCATAAGTGGGTTTTGGGTTGCAGTTTGGGCACTTGGTCTCTAAAAGGTTCGCCATCACTGGTATATCTGATGCATGCATTCATTTATCAGATATCTGTCCTCACTCGTATCCTGCTAATTCAGAGATGTAAGGTCATTTCCTTGTGGTGACTCAGATAGGTATCTTAGAGAGATGAAAAGATTCAAAGGAATATGGGAGCAGATCACACCTGTAGGCCGTTCCATATGAGCAGTCAAAGATTTGTTCAAGTGTAGATGAAATAAACTGAAAATATAGGAGGGTGAATTGTGATTGACTAGGAAGAAAAGGGTCCAACCACTTTTTCCTCAATGGAATCAATTATTTAAATAAGTATCAGTAGGGCAGGTATCTGGAAATAAAGTCTCTTAAGTTTCCTGAACTGAGTAGAGGCTTGGGCTAGATGATTACACAAGCACTTTGATTCTAGGATCTGAATACAAGAATATTGATTCCTGTTAAAATGCCATATTGACTACTCATAGAACTTTTCACTTTTTCCCTTTGGAAGAGAAAAAGACAATGCCTTGAACAATTGTAGTTGAAATGTTGGACTTGTTTTGTAATGCTGAGGTCAGTCAGGTACAAAATAAGATGATAATGGTTAGCAGCAGTATCTACCTTGGGAAGCTCAAACTTAGGAAAGAAAATAACAGTTTTTCCCACTATTGTATGCCTTCCTCAACTAATTGAAAATAAACTAGTGCTTTATAAAAAAAGTGATTATTGAAATATAGAAAATCTGAATAATTTGAAGGTATTTATTTTTCATTAATTATGTCCCATCAAATTGTAACTGACTCTCAATGACCACATACAATTTCTCCATGCCATTGTGTCCCTAATCTGGGTTTTTAGGTCTTCTGATAACATACCCTTGCTGCTATAACCAAGTTTATCCACTTTACCACTTCCCTTTTCTTCAAGCTTTTCCTGGCATCAGAATCTTCTCTATATAGCTAGGTTGTGGCAGAAATGTGACTGAAGTAGTATAATTTGAGTCTGGTCTTTTGTACCACAAGTAAGAATGCTGGCTTAATTTGTTCAATATGCATTTGTTTTGTTGGCTATCTATGATATTCTCAGGAGCCTTCTCTAACATCACAGCTCGATACATACCGGTAGATACATAACAACCATCCCTTGTTCAATACTCACCCTTTTTACAACCTGTAACCCCTGAATTCGCGGTAGAATGAGGGCATCTGGGTGGAGCTGAGAGTTTACTGGCTGGATGCCCTTCCTGGTGTCTATGCGGAGTTTGCAATAGATATTTTCTCTTTACACCCTAGGAGAAAAACATCTGATGTTACCTAGGATTGAACTCTCAACTTTCTGAGTGGGAGGCAAGCGTCTTCACCACTAGGCTATCACACCACTTACCAGTTCAATACATAGATACATAAAAATCATCAATTTGCACACTTACTAATACTGTTTACATACTTACTAAGGCCCTGTTTGAGAAATGTCTGCCTATATAAAATTGGCTACTAGGTACTATATTGGTTGATTGATTGATTGATTGATTGATTGTCTGCCTGCCTCCCAGCTTCCTTGAGATATTAGGGGGAAAAACCTGTTATTCAGTAGAATATAATGGAATTTAATGCATATTAAAACAATTTTAGTGTGCATAATTTTTGCTCCTTTTGTTTTACTATCTTGTAAGCTACCTTGGAGATCATTTGATTGAAAGGCAAGTTATAAATCTTTAAAGCAAACACATTGAAGGGGCATTCTTGTAAATCAACTGTTGTGGTTGGTAGCACAGTGTGTTTCTTATCTGTGTTCAGTACTAGATTTATTGTTTTGTATCTTGCACTGAATATTTTATTGCAGAAATATGACTCAAACTATATGAAGTTAAAAAAATAGAAACAGCCTTTTCCCATAAAACAGGCTGGAGGCTTGAGTTATGCTGCCTTCAAAATATGACAAGGGTGCTTGCATTTTGTGTTCATTATTTCTTTGCTTAATTTCTGTAATATCCAAAAAAAAAAAAGTAAACGGAAATAAGCAGAGAGGAAAGAACAACACAATAGGGGGTAACTATAGAAAATGGCACTTGATCAGTTGAATTGATAGAGAAAATCAGTGTGTTTTTTATTGTTTTGTATCAGGATATAATCAAACACAGGCTGGAAAAGTTACTGAAGTCAGTCATAAAAATACCAGGTGCTCTTCAAAAATTATTGGGAAGAAAAAGGAGGTTGGTCCTTAGCAATTAAATGTTCAAATGTTCATTGATACAACCTTGTACTGTGTCCTTAATCTTCACATTCAAGATTCCTGAAACAGATAATTTCACTTATCTCATGTACACTTACTCAGACATTTACATGATGCATACCCATACAGTACAGCCTATGTATAAACGTTGCTCAGATACAATAAATAATTTCCAGTGCCTAGAAATTATAAGTCATGCCTGTGTCAACAGTATATTATAGCTTTACGGTACAATTAGCCCCTCAATACCAATATGTCCATGGTGATTTGCAGGAAAATAAATGATACACAATATAATAAATGAACATACAATATGTAAGCAAAGTGTTCCTCGGGATATCTGTAAAAGGAGAGTTTGACTGATCAACGATTTGCCAGTGAAATAGATTTGTTTCTCTTAGTGCATTGCAGCTGGATTATGACTTTATGTCGTTTCAACATTACATTTTGAAGTGGAAAGCTGGACTCGTCGTGATGAATAATCTGGCCGGGAGAAATACAGTTGAATAATAATCCATATCACAAATAACTTCCATACACAGTTCTCTCCCCCCCATTTTGTTACTGTTGCGTGTGTAATGATGATTTGAAGAAAAAAAAAGGATTGAGCTAGCTGTTGGTTTAGTTGTTTTACGATGCTATTTATTTATTATAAAAGAACTGGGCAGTGAGAAAACGGTGGTCTATTAAGAGTTTATGAGTGTATGCATGTGTATAAAGTGAAATAGTATCCAGCATAATATGAAGTGACAATCAAAATTACAGCTTTTCTGTTGCCGCAAGGGTGCTTCTGTGCCAAGTATAGTAATATTGTTGTAACAGTGTTCGAGGGTTGTCAGCAGTTCTGTATACTCTGCAGAGAGTCATAACAATGTATGGAAGCAAGAAGATTTCTGTCAAGGGAAATACTATAATTTTGATATATATTTCTTGGTGCCAAGCCACAATTAAACAGAAGGCAATGGGGAAAAAATTCTTATTTACCCAACTTGGAATATGGTGAATAATTAGCCAAATTTATTTTTGTTAAGTTACAGAGAACTTGGCACAAAACTTGATTAAGCCACACATCTTGTTCAGTCGCAATTATATTTAGACCTGATTAATTTTTCGCCTCCCGTTAATGTTGTATCTAATTCTTATTGACACTCGGTGTCATACACAATGCCGTCGGACTTCATTGAGTTCCAAGTTGTTCTTTGGGCTGAACTGTGCTAAATTTAGTGCCTGGGAAATTGACACACATTTTAATCAAGAGGGTAGGAACACATTTCAAAATATGATAGGTTTCCAGAAAATACTTCATTGGCTATGTTTACACAAAATAATAAATAATGAATCATATATTATTAAGCCCTAATAGCATAAGTTATGTGTTGATGTATACAGCTGTTAAGCTTCTACTTATTGACTGTAGGAGTGGTTAAATAATCAGGAATATAGAATTCAGCATCCCAATACTGTGATTCATTTTCATAAATTAGCCAACATTCTTGCATCAATTTTGGCTGAAAGATGCCCAGTTTCAGCATAAATAATCATAATCCTGTAAATGGAAGTAACCATAAATTGTTCATGTCTGGTTGATTTACCAGTTCACTCTTTTTGCCTTTACTTTTAAACACTCCATATGTCTTGATTTGTTGTCTCCTCTGTGAATATATTGTATTTGCTAGAAAATTCTCTATGGGCTACATTTTGGAGTCCAGATCCTCATTCCTACTTCACAATAAGCTTGGATTAAGCTAGAGAATGTCTTGTGGAGTCCTTGATGTTCTCTGGGTTTGGTTGATTGCTTGCAGAACTTTCATTACATGACTAGGTAACGTCATCGTTGCCTATTGTGTTACATAGTTGGATCAGAAAATCTCTGGCCAACTGGAGCCATCACTAAAATAAATTGACCTCCTATATGCATATTATTGGGCTATAATTGCAATTCTTTTTTTTTCATGGAGACACCCAAGAGCTTTTTTTCATAGAGCATGACAATTCCTGTACCACAAAATAATGGATATTACGAGAGCATAAATGTGTGTCTCCTTTGAAAGCTCTAATATTCATTTCATGTTTCCGAGACTCATTTTTAAACAATAGGAAATCTTACATTTGGGATTTGGGATATATAAACTTCCTCTCCGTTTGTAACCCCAACATGAGTAAGATCTGGTGAGGGATGCAGGCTGTGGTTCCCATATTTCCAGTCTCTCTCGGGCTGCATTGTATGAAACCAAGTTATCAAATGAAAGGGTCTTTCAGAAAGCTCTGTTAATGTGCTTTTCTTTAATTGAATAAATATATTACACAGCAGGGCAGGTTATTTTCTTCTTGGCCTTACTGTTTCAATTTAGGAGCTGACACAATTTTTTTCAGCTGATGAGGAATGCAGGATCTGAGTATAGTTTCCTGCCATTTACATACATTAAGACAATATAGTTGGACATATGTTTTGTCATGGCACTCCAAGCTCTTTCCTTTTTTTAAAAAAGAGACCAGAAAATTAAATACCCCCTCCCTTGAAGACAGTGGTACCGGTATTACTCTGACAACAGTGGGCTGAGCTAAAACCACATCTCAAGATAGGGCTATAAAATATAGATCACCCTCTAAGCTTCCCTTTATTGCAGGGGTTCTCAACCTTGGCAACTTTAAGACTTGTGGACTTCAACTCCCAGAATTCCTCAGCCAGCAAAGCTGGCTGAGGAATTCTGAGAGTTGAAGTCCACAAGTCTTAAAGTTGCCAAGGTTGAGAACCCCTGCTTTATTGATTATTGCAGCTGACATATACTTGTCATTTGTAATGTTCTGTCCATTCCTGCGAGTTGGGAACACTAAAGTTAATTGTGGCCGACTCATTTGCATTAATCTCACCTCTGAAGGGTACAATAAGTCATTAATATTTTGTCATGATGAATTATCACAAATAACATTGAACATATTGATTAATGATCTCTGAGCTTTGTCTCTTGTTTAACATGTTGTTATCCCTTTAATCTTTTAGGCAAATACCCATTGCAATAGGAAGACATAATGTACTAGAACTGCATTTTTGGAAAAGTCCGTTATAAATTTTGGGTGGCCCACTAAAACCTGACAATGTTTTGCTGTGAGTGCAACGGAGCACTCTTGTTGCAAATGTGGGGTCCAAATTCTTCTTGTTGAAATACTTTACTTGTCTATATGTTAAAAATAATGCCAGTGTTTTATTTGAACCAATCAACTGCAGTCTATTTAACAAACCATAACTTTAAAAAATGCTGGCTTGGAGTAGCTGTAGGTTTAAATGCAATTGCTGTAATAAAAGATACATCCATAGGTTGTTGATGAGATTCATCTCATAAAAGAAAATCTAAATTAAATGTTGTTGTTGCTGTTGCTATTATAGACAATAAAAGCAATTGATGGACACATTTTCCCCTGTTATCTACTACTCTTTTTCCAAACATCACCCAACCGTATTTTTCCTAAATATCTGCATTCACAGTGACCACCAGTGCCTTAAATTGTCACTCAGTGTTTTCAGCCAAAATATTTGTGAAGCGGTGAACAATTCAGGAGAATGGTACGTATAGTTTATTTCAGTAAATAAAATTATGAGTGGAGTGGAACAATCTCTGTGGAACCCTAGCTACATCTTTGTTTCTCACCCATAGTATTAATCCTGATTCATTTTAAAAAACTGCTAACAGAAATATTTCCATTCAGCTCATTAATCAATTGTGATTTTCATTCCCTTGTTTTGTAAAAGCTGTTGCAATAAATACTTTCTTCACCAAGCAGAATCCAAGAGATGGATGCAGCAAGCGTAATTAATAGCACCCAGTTACAGGAGATCAGCAAATTTGGGAGGTTCACATGCTGCTTTACCATATGGAAGCCCAGTAGGCGAAAAATTTGATTAATGTTTTCAAGTAGATTTTTTTCAGCAAGTAATACAGCCCCAGACGAGGATTTTTATTTTTATTTTACTTTACAGTACCATTGGACCTAACTTGGATAACCTTTTGATTTAAAGCTAAACAATGTTGAATATAGTGAAAGGTTTAAGTGAAAAAACAAACCCTTCTATAATTCTACTGCTTAAAGAAAATGCCACAGTGTTTGTGTTTAGAAGTCTGCCCACAATTGATTAAGCATTTCGTGTTGAATGTTGTTTTAAAAAAACAATCTGGTTTGAAAGACTAGTTTAGCATCATATCAAAATATTCCACACAGGTTTCTTTCATTCCAGGCTGTCTTGCAGCTTTGCTTTAGTTTGAAGTTGAGATGCATATAGACAAACCTTCAAGAAGCACAAGATTGATTAATTTCCATATCCTGATCAATTAATGAGATACACAGAATAGAAATATGCTGTTTATTAATCTCAGGGATGCTGCTCTGGTAAAGGTCCTGAATACTTAATTATATCAAGCTCTCCATAGTGAAGGATGCTGTTGGTTTGTTTTAATAATAACAACAACAAAAAAATCCACTTATTCAGTAGAAGCACCATAGAGCCAGAAACACTGTGCAAACTTACTATCAATAGGAAACCCTTATTTTCTTGCAAATACTCATTTGTCTTCTAGGAGTTGAAATCTGGTTATTTCACCAACACATGATGTTGAATAGCACCAATTTCTGGGCAAATTTTGCCTTCATTCATTCAGCAAAACACGCCAAGCAATTTGGGAAAGAGATAATATGCACTGCAAGATTTATAGGTAGAATTTGCGTCTCCCAAGAAAGCAGAAGCACCACTGCAGTTTTTTGAACAATCTGATCTTTATTACATGTTTTTCAATTTCATTCAGTTCTGAAGCTCCATCCTACAGTCTGAAGTCTCATTCAGATCTTAGCTGCACAATCAAATTATGTTTTAAATCTTCTATGAGAGTAGGTAAGATGCTCCATAAAGGATCCTATGTGTAGGAATGTTTCAAATTTAGCAGCTTTGTATTTGCTATGTAGCAAAGTTCGAAGCATAACAAACACATGCACATAAAAAAAGAGTAACTTAGTTTTCAGGATAAACAATGGCATATTTTGTTTCGTTTTTAGAAAATAACATGTACCTATCTGAGCATCAGTGTCTTTACAGTAGTAAATTATGCAGGCGTTCAACATGACCCAAACACTCTGCTTATAAGCCATGGTTATAAATTGACAAAAGGGTTTTATTCTTTGAAGATAGGGAGCTATTAATTAAACTAAATCAATTATGCAGACTTACATTGTTTGAAGCCTGGTTGATTTCTTCATTGTCTATTGTCACAATTTATACTACTATCTTAAAAAAAAATTGTTCTGTTTGCCAGAGATCACACTGCTAAACACTTTGTTTGAATGATAAAGAACTTAAAATCAGTGGTGGAATTCAAATATGTGAACAACCGGTTCTCTGTGTGGATGCCACTTCTGGAAGTCCATTCTGGGCCTGGGCAACAAAAAATTAGCTACCGGTTCTGCCGAAGTGGTGCCAACCGGCTGAATCCCACCACTGACTAAAATGGGTTGGGCATTGTTGTCAACACAACCAAACAATGTTGATGCAGTTTTTCAACGTTTTGGCTGGTTTCACAAATTACGTTAATTTCTTTCCTAAGGTGGATAGAAAGATTTTGCGAGATGAGGCAAAGGGTGTTTAGTTTAAATGATAAGGCACATTTATAATGGATGACTCTGTTGTCTTGTTAACATAAATACTATGTGTGAGTTAGCAATTTATTTCCTCTATCAGTGAAATTAATGGATTTCTTTTCTAACCAAAGCTTTTATAGTTTTAACTTTTTCAGAGCTTTTATTATTGTAAACAAGGAATGTAGACATGCATACAGTAGGAGGGTCAATCTAAAAAGCTCCTTAGTGTAGTACTTTGAATTTTAAATTGCACACATAATTCAAATGTAATGTAACTTGCAGTGTTGGACTTCAGTCCATTCAGTTAAATGGAGAAAAATGACTGGCGTAAGGAATGAGTTATTGATTTGTTGTGAGAAAATGACTTTTATAATATAGGAAGTATGGTAAAAGGAACAGCTTAATTATTTAGGGCCATATCTGGAAAAAATGCTTTTAAAGCACTGCAAATTGTAGAGGCTATAGTTATCAGACTGGAGGAGATATACATATATATATATATAGTTTATTTGCCTTTTTTTGGGGGAAAATTATTCTTAAGGCAAATTTGGCTAGCTGACATACTGATGTAAAAGTCGGTTTAATTGCACAGTGGTGCATTTGTGCTATGAAATAGTCAATGAAACTAAATTTTATTTTAAGGACGACATAAACATAGTGATCTTATAGACATATTTCTTGCTTATTTACATTTCATTTCTCTGGTGGAAAGTGGTGGCACTGAAGGAATGAGAAATTCCGAAATTGTTGTATTGAACTAATCATATCCTTTTTTAAGAATTATTAAACTAAGATAGATATCTTTAAAAATGGATTGTTTAGTTACTCAGATCTTTAGATTTTTCTACTGATTTTCTTCTAAATTCTTTTTCAGTCTTCTGCTGTGGGTATGTCATTATTCTTCCACTTTTGCGCCTACAATAATCTTGCCCTAGTTATCATGTACCAGGTCAGTTTCCTAGGTCAGCGTCCATAAAACCCAATAGAAATAATTCTGGTTTCATCATAAAATTCATCGTTTGAACTGCTGTACGAATTTGTTCCCAACATTTATTTGTAATTAATTTCTTGACCTCAGCCTACGGTTCAAACTTTACACATGGTCACTTATTAAGTCTTTTGCAGTTATCTTATGACAGTTTTCAACACTTATGACCGTTGCAGCATCTCCATGGTCACATGGTCAAAATTCAAATGCTCATGTTTACGACGATGCAGTCATGAACTTCTTTTGCAAATTTCATCAAACTTTATGCTCTTTGGGTAATTTCTATCGTAAGTTTTACATTTGTGGTCTTAAAGTATTTTTGAGAAAGGGAAGCAAACAAACTTAAAAATCCTTCAGTACTGAAATCTAGATAGGACACATTCAAAACATTATTCCTTTCCTTATATTTAAAATATAAAAAATGGTCAAGCACAGGAAATCAGGAGCCGAGGCGGTTCAAATAAATACAGGCTTATTTATTGCAGACTAACACTTTCTACAAGAATCTAAACTACTAATGGTCAAGGCAAATGGGCAGTAGATAAGGGTCAGTGGAATTCAGGATTGACGACTTGAGTCTCGTCAGTCTCAAAGGGACTTGAGACTGATGACATACTTGACCCTTCCCTCGGGCTCAACCTGATCATCTCCTACATTTGTTTTTATTTTCCTAACTCTCTGGAAAAATGTGAAACTGGCCAACTCAACCAGTCAGCAGATCTGAAGATTATAAAGCAACATGTAACTCTCTCCTCTCTTTATCTTAATCTCTGCTTCTCTTTTTCGTTCAACCATTTTATTTATTTATTTTATCAAATTTCTATGCCGCCCCTCTCCTAAGACTCGGGGCGGCTCACAACAACAATACAGCTACATATAAAAATTAATAATAATGATAACATCCAATCCAAAGATCCATACATACAACATGCAAACACAATCAAATACACAATCAACGATGGGTTGATTTATAGGTGAACTGGCGGTTTTGCATGAAAGTTCAAAGTTAATTTAATGACTGATAGCATTTTGCCTGAAGCTTTAATGAAGAAAACATATGGAACTTTCCATATTCTACTATACGGAAAGAGAGGGTCTTTCATTTTATTTTTATTATCTAAAATTGACAAAGTTCAGAGTAGTGTTTACTCTTAAGAAAAGGCAATGACCCTCTCTCCCCCACTATGCCACCCCCACCCACATGGGAAATAGGGATGTTTGCAGCTCAAAAAAAAAATCAGCATTTGTGGACTGATGAGACTGTTTTATTTTTAATGAATTTAAATGATACCAGTGAACTAAGCAGTGTTTGTGCAACATTGTTGCAAGGCACATTTGAAAATACAATAAGAGTATATTACTTTACCATGATTTAGTTCAGGAATTTATGCACTCAAATGAATGTGAGAGCCTTGGGTACAATTCATACACTATATTGCCTCTCGGAAGACTTTATGTAAACACTTTAAGATTCAACTGGGGAGTTCATACGGTCAGATAGATTAAAATTTGTCCAGCCCTTACTTTTTAATGTTCATTAAACTTTATACTCTTTGGATGTTTTGCCTAACTTTTATGTTTGGGGCCTTAAAGTAGATTAAGAAAAGGAAATAAGGATCCAAGTGAAAATTCCTAATACTTCTGAAATATATCTTTGGGGAAATATTTGAAAATCAACTTTTTTTTAAATAACTTAAAAGGATAGCTGGCTGCATGGTCGAATTATCAAATTTTCTGGGTGACCTGTCTTTGTTCGTATTGCATAAGTAGACAACGTATGCTTTTATCAATTAAACAACGATCAGTGCTCTTTAATCTCCAACCATAGAATCATTATTCCTGTCTGGAGTTAGTTGTGTGTTTTGTCTTCGATCTACAGTAGACATATATACTCTTAGATGCTTCCACTGAAGTTATTGATGTTTTGATGGAGCTTTGTTCTGTCCTTTCCTGACTTTCTTGCCTGTGACGATTTCTTTCCTCCGCTGTCTGCCTCCTGGAAGCTTTTATGACCGATGTGGGGGCTGGATGAGGCTGTTCTTCAAGACCTTTTCAGAAGTTCTGAAAATGTTGGTAAACAATTCAATGAAGGTGTCAAAGGGATGTATCCACTCTCTCTATATATATATATAAAAGGCCAACAACATGCTAGGAATAATAAGAAAGTAGAGATGCCAATATCGCAATGCCTTTATATAAATCAATGGTGTGACTGCATTGGGAATATTGTGTGTGGTTCTAGTTGGTGCGTCTCAAACGTAGATGTGGTGCAGTCAGCAATTCAGAAGATCAAAGGAATGGAGTAGCATCCATTTGAAGAAAGGTTGAATGTGTAGTGCAGATGCCAAAGGCCATGGACAAAAATCTATAAAATTTGTACCTGAACATAAAATAGACACTACAGTAATCTTTCTGCCCTCCTCCACAGAAATGTATTTCATCAATGATCAGAACAATAAAAGAGTTGGATAGCAAAATTATATTATCATAATACAACAACAACATAATTAATAATAATAATAATAAAAATAAAAATTAAAAATGAAAACCCCCATGTAACATTCTAATGATGTAACATGTAACATAACCCATTCTGGGTATAATATTTATTCATTGTTACCGCAGATCTAATTCTGATTGATTTCTTTACATGCGTTTATAGCTGGGACACAAAATATAGCTACATCATATGTGATGTTAGGCTTATTATCTGCTAATGCGAAAGCAAGATTAAACTTACCGGTTTGCCTTATTGTGTTCCAACAAGAGAGAGACCGATAACTACTTTGATAACATGAGCAATAGAACAAAAATCTGCTGGATTGTTTCTATCGAATTTGGATCACAGGGCATCATTTTCTTCTGGAAAAAGGAATTTTGGCTGACCTGCCACCAAGAAACCCTGTAGGTAATCTCCTAATGTGAATGGCCCCTGTGCAGAGACCCTGAGGCAACTGATTGTATTTCTCAATTTACTTTCTGATACCAGTTTTAGTTAAGAACACAGGGGCTTGTTGGGTACTGCAAATGCTTTAGCGAAAAATAAGTCTGAAAGCACAAATATAAGCTTGCCATAGTGCCCTTTAATATTGCATGATACGTAGTTCTTGATCAAAGAAGCAGCAAAGAAAATGCACACCCTTCTGAGGCAGGGAGCAGGAGGGTGCAAAATCTTTTAAAATGTTAACTATGTTGAGCCCATCATTACTTGTCCCAACCTTCCTAGAGGGATATAATGCTTGAGAATAAGCTCTGTATCTTGTCTCCCCAAGCGGCTGCGGTTTCATTGCACTTGAATCACATGGCCCTTCAGAATAATTGATACTTCTATTTTTTTTAAGGACCCCCCCCGTCTGCTACATCAAGAAGTGGCTAGTCAGCCAATCAGTAGTTTTTCAGGACTTTTGGAAGGGGAGGGGCAGAGGAGCAACACACAGTAGGAAGGATGGGAAATAGCAAATTATCTTCCACTGTACCTTCAAGTAATAAGTCATGCTGGGCTGTTTCTGCCAATTATTAATTTATTTGTTTCTTTTTCAAGATTTTTCTGCCGACCGTAATCACAAAGATGCTTGGGTGGCTTGCAGAGTTAAAAACAAAATCATAAGGGTTGCAGGTAACAATGAAAACATGAAATGAAAATCAGGCATACTAATACAATCCAAGGTTGTATAAGCAGAACCATAGATTCAAAATCACATGAAGGGTTAGGACTGCTTTATAAATCCTTAGTAAGATCACACCTGGAATGCTGCAGCCAGTTTTGGTCACCACTTTACAAAAAAAAAGATGTCGAGACTAGAAGACCTCCAAGGTCCCTATTCAGCTCTATTCTAACTGACGCTACACCCACAGTGGGTACCGTGATGCTACTGCAGCAGAGCCTAATCACTTATCACCTAACCACTGGTGCAAGAGCAGACAAATATTTTGTACATAAAAAAAACCCCGACCTTTTTAAAGCTCTTCTCCTATAGAGCAAGTGTAAATGTTGCCTTTTCTTATTTTCAAATCCAAAGTAACAGAGGAAAAAAAAAGTATAAATGATGCATCTGATACATTGGCTTGCAAAATCCCCATTAAAATTGCAGAAGACTTGTTTCTTAACAAGTTCCTGCTTTCATGCATTTCACCTCGCCTCTGCCTTTTTGTAAAGGTTAAAGCTTTGGTCCATGTTGTTCTTTTGAAGTCTGTTTCTTAAGTGGCCGGATAGCTCACTGGGTGCTGCGTTTTGTTTGGTTGGGAAGCAGCAATGCTGCTTAATTCTGCTTTCTGTTAAAAAACAAATATGGCACCGGTTCAAAGATTTGGTTGTGTTTTTGCTCTCTCTAGCTAGGCAGGCTGTGCTAGGTCAGTAGTCTGCATGAGTGTTTATTTTTGATTCCTGCCATTTGTCAGTTATGAAACCTTATTGGCTTGCAGAGTACTTTTCTTCTTGGAAATTCTGCATGAAAGGTCATGATTTTCATTTTGCTGTTCTTCAGTTGCATCCAACTCTACATGGGCTGATGACCATTATTTCACCAGGATTGTCCACTGGGAACTCTTTGTTTAAGTTCTGGTAAGCTTATACAACTGTATGTTGAGAGCAATAGTATCTAGCCAACTTGTTCTTCGTTAACATCTTTTTTGATTGATTACCTTAAATCTTTGTAGACATTGTAGATTTTTTTTTACAATGACCTTTGCCTTCCAACTGTATATCCAAAATATTTCAACTCTAGGTTGGCTATTAGTATTTTCAGTTCTTATGTTCTAAGAAGATCCAGTTGTAGGAACAGGAAATTAGAGCAAAGCCAGGACAGTTAACATAATATATTCAATTCAAAGCATAGGAAGCTTGCTTAGATAGTTGACTGATCTGTTTATCTTGGAACAGTCTTCATGAATTGGTTAGAATTTTTCCCGGAATTCAGATAGAAGTATTTCTTAAGTCTACTTTCTGATGCAAAGAATTAAATCTAGGATAAAGCTATATGTTCTTTCACTGGTATTTGGTACTTTGTTACAAGGGGACATATAAATCTCTCTCTCAAAAATTCAGCGGGGAAAGTGGTACTAAAATTACCACTTGTAATTTGCTTTGTATCAAACAACATAGATGGTGTACATGTCTGCAAGTAAAGACAGAAAACTAATTCACTAGTGCCAAGATATGGATTCTGTTATGAAATGTATTGCGCTATTTATTTTCATTTAAAGAATTTGCAGCCTCCCTTTCAGCAGCTCGCTCTCTGCAGTATTTCAAGACAGCTATGAGGTTTCCTTGAAACAAATTATTGCCAAAATAAGCTAAGATAAAATGAAATGAAGTATTACGCTACCGATTACAAAAGAGATGTTAAAAAAAAGTGTTCAACAAATGATATAAAAGATAGCATATAGCCATTCAGCTCAATAGTAAGTCCTTACGCAAATGCCAAATGAAGCATTTTCTTCTATCTGAGGTCTTGGCATCTAGTGAGCCTATTCTCTTGTTTTCTTGTATCTGGAGAGCTCACCATCATGGTAAAGGTTCTCAAAGTAGGAGTTTTATCTAAGTGCAACCAGGGTTTACACCACCTGATACTCCAAAATGCCAACAGGGTGGAAGACACCCAGACGTGATGAGGAGCATCATTCCAGAGAGCAGTTATTGTGACAAAGCATGCCAACTTTGTGAACCAAACTGATTCTGTAAAAAAAAAAAAAAATCAGGGGGGGGTTGATTTCCAGGATGGGCCAAACCCCAAAAGACAACATTTAAAAGCATATCAAAAGAGTGTACAATGTATTGATAGAAATTGACTCCGAAACTGAACTAGTCAAGGATTGTATGATAAAGTGGGGACAAAATTTTGGGCAACCTATCATGATGGAAACGTGGGAGAGAATTTGGGTGAAAAATGTAAAATTTACGCAAGCGCAACATTTAAGAGAGAACTTTTACAAAATGTTTTATAGATGGCATCTAGATCCGAAAAAACTATCATATATCTACCCTGACCTCTAACCTAAATGTTGGAGATGTGAAAGTATGGAGGCTACATATTTTCATGTATGGTGGACCTGTAGAAAAATTAAAGCTTTCTGGAGAAAAATATGGTGGACACTTCAAACCATTTTGAAAAAGCGTATTGAATTTCTACCTCAATTGTTTTTGTTAGGGATCATAAAAGACTGTACCACTATAGAGACGAACTTAATTTTGAACTTGATCACAGCAGCGAGACTGTTGGTGGGACAATACTGGAAGAAACCAGAATTACCATCTATCGAAGAATGGACTTTGAAAGTCATAAATATGGCAGAAATGGCTAAAATATCGGCATATTTGAAGGGTCATTCAAATGAAAAATATATGTTGGACTGGAAACATATACAAGAGAAACACCAATCAAAGAAAATGTATCTGGCTTATTTATTTATTTATTTATTTATTTATTTATTTATTTATTTATTTATTTATTTATTTATTTATTAGACTTATAAGCCGCTCTTCTCCAGGGGACCCAGAGCGGCTTACAACATAGATAATAACAATCGCATTAAAGTCTAATATAAATTAAATTAAAATGATCATAAAATAAAACAATACCCCAAATTTTTAATAATAAAAAAAAAACATTCATCCAACATTCAGCACCAATCATTCCCAGATCTGCCGACACAAATAAGTTTTTAATTCTTTTCGGAAGGCCAGAAGAGTGGGAGCGGTCCGAATCCCCGGAGGGAGCTGATTCCAGAGGGTAGGGGCCGCAACAGAGAAGGCCCTTCTCCTGGGGCCCGCCAGCCTACATTGACTGGTTAAATCTTGATATACCGAGTGAAGAATGTTTACAAGTTTAAAATGATTGTATTAAATTGTATTGAATAGCATTCAACTTGAATTTTTTCTTTGTTTACATTTACAAATATATATTTAATAAAAAAATTAAAAAAAAAAGAAAGGGCTAATGAAACAAGAGTTAGGCAGCCATACAGGTTAGATAAATAAATAAAAAGGTAGTATTGATATAAGGAACTAAAATCTTCAAAACAAACATACAGGTAATCCTCGACCACAACTGAGTCGGCTGTTAAGTGAATTTTGCCTCATTTTATGATGTTTCTTGCCCCAGGGCCAAGGCAGCAGGGGGGCCGTTCCCTCACTGTTTCCAGGATGGCTTCGCGGGCCTTGTGTTTGACATGTCTGTCCTAATTGAATTGTTGTAAGTCGAGAACTATCTGTACTAGTTCAATGGAATTAACTTGAAAAAAGTCCCCCCCCACACTATTGAACTTCATACATTTCTATTACAGAATAAATGCTATATCTTGATATATTGAATAAAGTGATCCTGTTATACGATAATAGCCTTGTTCAAGCATAGCAGGGTTAATTGAATTATAGTTTACTGCACCAAGAAATAGGGTTGTGCTTTCGTAAAATCTTCCCCTTCTATCTTCCACCTTGATGAACTTTCAGCTGAGCTCTTTTCATGTTCTCATCAATTAATTTAAATTGTGATTTTAATCTATAGCTGTGATTTATATGCTAGAACTGGGGGGAAAAATGGATTGCAAACGTGGAGGTAGAATAGAACAGGAGCCATGCAGATGCAAGACTTGCTTGAATTGTATAGAAATGGTTAACTCTGAAGCAGATCAATGTTGAAATGCACAAGAACAGTGTCATTATTCAATCTGCCAAACCAAAGCAAGTGCCTAGTTGTCACCAGAAGGGTTTTATCCCACCTTCTGTCCAAATTATAAATCAAAATTGGAGCTCTCTAGTTTCCAAAGGAATGATACTGAGAGTGAATATTATCCAACAATCCATGTAGAGTTGATTTATAGGAGCTTTGTTGGATTAACACAGGGATGTCAAACTCAATTTCATTGAGGGCCGCATCAGCATTGCAGTTGCCCTCAGGGGGCCGGGTGGATGTAACCAGGGTGGGTGCAGCCTACTGGATGGGTATGGTCTACTGGGTGGGTGTGGCCAGCTCTACATCGTCAAGGGTGCCTGAGGGGGCCTGGGCAAGAGTTGGACAGATCTGAAGGTCTCTGGCAGAAGGGGGAGGGACCAGGGCAAGTGCCAAGGCATGGTCCACTAGAGGAGCCTCACTGTTCCTCTCAGGCCATGCGGGGGGGGGGCTTATGGAGCTAAGACTGAATGCGTTTCAGCATAGATGGCCACCACAAAATTGTGCATTGGCTCCCGGCTGGCCTGGGCCAGGGCCAAGGCAGAGGGGGCCGTTCTCTCACTGTTTCCAGGATGGCTATGCGGGCCACATAAAACCACTTCGCGAGCCGCATCCGGCCCCTGGGCCTTGTGTTTGACATGTCTGGATTAACAGATCCTACCATTGCCAGATCAAAACTTTGAATTCTTTTAGAAAGATACATTTGGAAGAGCTGTGTAGATTCTTGTCAATGTGACCTTTAATTAAAGGCAAGTCTATTCCATTTTGCAGAACATGACCCAGGAGTTATTTGAGCAAGCTTTTTCCTTGTCTGCTCTTCTTTCCCAATATTTCAGGATAGGACATACCAGCCAACAAGGTTTTCCAATTACATCAATTAATTTTTTTTAATCCATCATTTTTTTGGATTATTATTTGTCCCTTCTAACCCAGAATGATTTCCTACTCAAAAACCAGCAATTATTAGCATGGAAATTTAGCTCACTAAGATAGTATTGTTTACATCTTAACCGTGTGATCTGTCTTGACCTCCATGGATTATTAAAACAAAATTTCTTCAATTGAAATCCAAACATTCAGCATCTAAGATATTGCTCATATTGTCTGGCATTTGGAATACCAAATCTCTTCAATATTTAATCCTTTTTGCTCATGTTTCTGAATGGTATATTTCTACTAAAGGTCACAGAAAAGTCATCTATGCAAAAGACGTTGCCACCCTCCGCTACAAGAAAGCCAGTGAGATTCTTACCATAGAGTTTAATAGACTCTGAATGGAAATGTTGTGAATGAGATATTGCAAAGTATTTTCTATTGTGCCCTGTGCATTTAGAACTAATATTGCATTGTTACTTCGGTGTGATTAAAATAAGGAAACTGTTGCTTTTTTGTTGTCCAACTGGAGCATTTAATGAGTGCAATTAAATGGAAAAATTGCCTTTTTAACTGATGATAGTCCATTAGTGTCTGCGGCTGTTGAGAAAAGGATAGAAATGAATTATTAGAATGACAAATGAGTCGAAGTTACTAGAGTGATGGAGAGGTGTTATTTCTTTTCAGTAATCTTCAATTAGTTGTCTTGGTAAGAGGATGTTTTTCAAAAGGGTAATAGAGAAGTAATGAGATCAGTACGAGGTCAAATCCAGCCTTCTTTCTTTGACAGTTTGATTAATTTATTTCTTTCTGGCAGATCACTGTAATGGCCTTTTGTCACCCAATATTTTTTCACTCGACTTTAATCCAACTGACTGGATCAAATCATATTCATTCACTTTGCCTTATTTTTTCCCCCAATTAATTAATAGGATTCCAATGCAGTTTGAACATTTTTAAAAATACTTCCATTTTATCCAAGGTTCAAGCATTAATACATAAAATAAAGGTTTTATTGACATCACCTTAGAGCAGACTAGTTAGGAAGAGGACCTGGGATCACTTCCAGTGTGGATTAAACCCAGTGTACCTTTTATCTGAACATATGAAAGTCAAAATGAATTTGGTATTTTGATTTTCTTTGATTATTTTAAGGAAGTGATCTTGATCTTAAATAAAGTCTCTTTTTGACTGACTTCTGAATATGAAAGAAGTAAAGTTACTGAATTGATATAGTTTACAGGAATATGGTGCTTACTTAAGAATGGCTGAATAAATGAGGACATGTGGGTTAGTTTCAAGATTTAATATCAAGGAAATTTTCTTAAAAGTTAAAGGTGTTGTGAAAGCTTTTTGATTTTTGCTGAAAATAAAATAGTATTCTGAATATTAAGTTGACAAGTAGCAATTTACGACAATTATCATTTAAAGAAAGAAAGAAAGAATGAATGAATGAATGCTTTCTTAAGTATAGGAGCCAAATTTCACTGCTATTAGCCATTGTTTATTGGACTGTAAAGGTGGTGTGTGTATGTGTTTGTTTGTTTGTGTAAAGAAATGTACTTTTTATACTTGCGGGATTGATGCTGATCTTGCAAAGTAGTCCAGACAAAAAGCGTACTCAGAAGTACTACCTTTAACTTTATTGTAAGGTAACACTAACAGAATCTTGTCCAGGAAAAATATCAACCATTCCAGCAAAACAATCATGGCAATTGGTTCCATTGCCCCTTGCTTTGACCAACCTATATAGATTATGCAGAATGTAAATCTATATTATTTTCTCCCATAGTTTTATTTATTACTGGTTATTTTCCTCTATGCATAGGTGACTCCCAGCCTTCAGCGATCATTTTTTAAGGAGGGCACAAAGAGAGAGGAGAAAAGTAGAAAAGATCTGCAGTATGACTGAACTCTGTTTATGCTTTTCTGGATCCTTCCTGCCCCAAAAGCCGAACATCCATATTGGCCACTCAAAGTAGTTCAATTTCTTGGGCCACCTTATAAAGGTGTCTTGTGATCTAATAAGCAGAAAAGCTTTCTGCCACAATAAATGACCACATTCAAAGTCATGTTGATGGATGTCTGAACACGAAATAGAATTAAAAGAATAAAGTGCGGAGCCGAAATTCCCCTTTGTTTGCATCTGTGGTTCTGTCACTTAAGTATTGAAAAATTATTTTAAGATGTTGGCGATTGAGCTTGCCATATGCTGATTTTTCCCCTCTCAGATACATATTTCATGAGAAAGCTCTTGCATTCTTATGTCAGTGTGTTTGTTAATTTACATGTAGCCTAAAAGTTTTTTTTTTTTAAAGAAATGGACTTTGCTTTTCTCAGCTTTCATTATTCTTCCAGGGTTGAATGGTGAAAATATTTAGAAGACATGACTGTTGTAATATCTTTTTGCCTCAGAAGGAAGTGGATCTGTTATCTTTTTTAATTTGGGATATTATATGATTTATGTCCAGTAAATATTTCATGCACTTTGAGTTTGACTTTGTAGAGGGATGTAAATGGAAAGTAAATCCATGTGTACTTTAAGACAGTAAAAAGGCATTACTTGATGTTAGACTGCATAAACATGCAGATTTGATTCCCTTTTTTCTTTTTACAACAGGGGTAAAGTTAAGCCTTACCTGGAAATGTAAATGCACTAGCCCTAATGTAATGCTGGAGAAAAATTAAGACAAATGATACTGCATCTCTGCCACAAACTGCAGCTCGTACAGAATTCACTTTAGTTATTATACTGTGAATATGTGAACTGAACTCTCCTCTGTGTATGCACAATTTATGTTGAATGCAACATGAATCATTTTAATAGACCAAGCAAAAACTCCCCAAAGTCAATTTTCAAATTATGAACCTTGGAACTGGAATATAACAACAAGGAATTGAGGCTTTATTCTGAACTATGGATGAACTGTTAAGGTATCCTGGGCGTGCGGCTTCTTCCTTAACTGGTATGAACACAATTCTTGTAACAGTTGGAAAGAATCATATGTCTGTTCCTACGAAGCAGGCTGGACAATGGTTAAAAGCAACAATAGATTACAGCATTTGGAAATATGTAACGAACCTTTTACATGTTGCCACGTACAAACTTAAACTTATCATCTCTGCTCCATCTTCCTTGAGTTACATGACTTGTGTTATCCTGGATGCCATTAGCTGGCTGAACAGACAGATAAAAATCACCAGAGAAATTGGCAGTGCCAGGTCTTAGCAGAGTAAATTACAAGAAAGGAAGTTCAAGGCTGAATTGTGGAATCCTTGATGTTCTTGGACTGTGGTTCTTTGCCTGTAGATGTTTACCCAGCTAGTTAACATCATCAATGTGAGTGAACTTGTGGATTTCCTGTAGAGTGAGCTAGCTAGATTAGCTCAGTCAAGAATGTCAAATTAGGTAGGTATGTTTGGGACAACATATAAAGATATAAAAAGCACATTGCACAGCCAATGAACTTGACTGTTTCCTGATGGCTGGCATTCTCTCCAACCTAATTAGAGCCTCACCAAAGGAGATACAATCTCATAATTTGGAAACTCCTTCATTTCATTTACAAACCAGATTGCTAAAGGGGCTGAACTTCATTACATCTTCTTGTAATCTCAGATTTCTGGGAAGATGGGGAAAACCGATTCATAAGATTTTGGTAAGCTTGTGTCCTCTAGTTGGGAATGTGTGGGACGTGCACCTTCCATTGAGGAATCAATCTGTGCCTTAGAGTTGTGTGCTCTTTTGGGAGGGCCTAGTGCTAATGACTCAGCCATTTAAAAAAAGGTTTCCAATGAACATTTTATTACTATAGTTATTCAAGGGAGATGGGCAATTAAGAAATATGAAACATAAATAAATATTGAGGTTGTTCTATTTTTGATAAAATCATCTTCTACTTCTCATTCTTCTTTGTTTGTTTGACTGATACACCAGTTGTGTCTGTTGGGCTGGCGAAAATTAGAGGTTGGAAAATAAGAAATAAAAAAGGCGTTTTTAAAAATTGTAAAATTTAGAAACTTAGAATATTTCTGATATCAATGGAATTACAGCAGGAGAAAAGGCATAAAAAAGATGCTGGATATGAAATGGATGTGGATACCACAGCGGGGGAGGGGAATCATTCTGTACAGGGATTGACCTTTCAGCTAAAATGTTTCCTTGATCAGTTGTTTGGGGGTGGGGGAATGTAGTTTATGCTTAACCCTGAAAGACCAAAAAAAAAAAAATATTAACACTACAGGAAGACTACATTTAATAAACTTAAATTGCAACACACCAAACATGCATTCAGATTTTACCCAGAAAGATTATTTCCAAAATCTGTTCAGAGAATCAGTGCATTACAGTGAATAGATCTTCCTAAACAGTGTTTGAGTTTTTTGTATCCTGCTTTATATTTTTTGATAATGCATCTCATTTGAACCAAGTCATTCATCCTATTTGGCGATAGCAGTATTTCAGTCATTGCCCTTAATTTTCTTTTTCTATCAGAAATAGCAATGACAGTAATAATGATAAAAAAAAGCCCTACTTTGATTTCTCTTTGGAGATCAGTATCCGCTCATAATATTTCTTGCAGTTCATTTCGGTGGTGTTATTGTTTCCTTTCCCCCCCGATTTTTATACCTTTAGAACAGCCAGATTAATTTTCCAGCAGTTGTTCTCTACTGTTATGTGCATAAGCAAAGATATATTAACACCGATGGGTGAATAATACAGATATCTGTATATGTTCCACACTTAATATCTTATTGATTCAGTGCATAATGGAAAAAGATTGAAGTCATTTTTTTTTCAAAGCAGAAATAAGTCTCCTTATAGGTAGTAAGTGAATGCTATAGGCCAGTGGTGGCGAACCTATGGCACTAGTGCCAGAGGCAGCATTCGGAGCCTTCTCTATGGGCACTCATGCCATCGCCCCAGCCCTGCCTCCCCCCCATAGCTCCCTCCTCACCGGCAGCTCCCCCCGGATGAGAATCACCCCCGGGTGCGGTCTGTGCGGAGCTGCACAGCCAAGCACATGGCAGCTGGGCAGCAGATGATGCTGTGGAGAGTGGGCGGAGGGCGTGGCCACCATGGCGCTGCAGGGCCGCCTGAACAATGTGCGACGTGCCGTGGATGGCCCTGAGGATGGGCGGGGTGAGGGCGGAGCAGGACGGGAGTGGGCAGGTGGAGTGGGGGGGTTTTGGGCACTCGGTCTCTAAAAGGTTCTCCATCACTGCTATAGGCATCAGGAAGGACGTTGGGTCAGTAAATGCTCAGCTTCAATCAGTCGCCCGGACCCCACCCTAAATCAAGGGATTACGGGCTCATAAAAAGAAAAAAAATAGTAAGTGAATATTAAAAACTTTAATATATAACATATTTTGACATTATCATCATCTGTAAAATGACCAACTAAAAGTATTTGAGATATAGGCTATTGTTAAATTTTACACTTGTAATGTGAGAAGCATCTCTTTTTCCATAGGAGTGTGTGCATTTATACCTTTAATGTTTTTTTTTTTTTTGCAAACAGCATCGCTGAAACATTAAAATAAATAGCCGTGCTGGTACAGCTAATTAGGAAAAAAAAAGAAGAAGCTATATTCAAAAGAAGTCTACTGGGGCAATTTGGAATTAAAAACTAATTTAGAATCTCTAATAACTTTAAGCACTGAACACTACAATTTGGGCTAAGCATAACAAAATGCTTTGTTTACGTGATTGTAATTGGATCATTGGAATCCACTGAGCATAGGATATAATTGGTTGAGTAAAGAAGCACATCATTCTGATCTTCTCTGGCTTTTTGGACTAATAGAGAAAATCTTGAAGTTCCTAATGAGATAACTTGCTGTCTGGTGTCTCCAGTGGTTGGTTGGTTGGTATCTCACACTAAGCCATCATCTGCTTTGTTTGGTGTTGTGGTATTATGCAAAAAACTAATGTAACTGGTGGTATCTGGTGTCCAGTCATGTATCATCTGAGGCTGGAGGAAGAGTTTCATTCACTTAAACCTACTGAGAAGCGGTGAACGTGCAAGTCCTTGACTTATCATCATCATACGTTTATTGACCGTTTTTGCACTTCTAGCCAGCGCAGCATCTCTATGGTCACTTTACAAACTTTAGCAACTAGCATGTATTTACAATGATTGCGGTGCGATTATTTACGACCTTCTGAGCCAATTTCCAAGCAGAGTCAGTGGAGCGAAGCTGGGCTCACTTAATGATGGCTTGGTTCATTTAACAGTTCATTTTACAAACTTCATAATTTTGAGGCGATAAATTTTGTGCAATGAAATGGAAATTGATTCTCTTAACAGCCAAAGCAGAAGTTGTAAAATGAGGCACAACTCACGGGACAACTGCCTTGCTTAGCAATGGAAATTTTGGTGCTAGTTTAGTTGTAAGTTGACTGCCTCTGAGACAGTTTCCAAATCTGCTTCCGGTGGATAATATAACAACAACAACAACAACAACAACAATAATAATAAGCGGTGGTTAATAATAATAATAATAATACTTAGAAGGGACCTTGGAGGTCATCTAGTCCAACTCCCTGCTCCCTACAATTTCAGACAAATGGTTGTCCAATCTCTTCTTAAAGACTTCCAGTGTTGGAGCATTCACTGCTTCTGGAGGCAGGTTGTTCCACTGGTTAATTGTTCTAACTGTCAGGAAGTTTCTCCTTAGTTCTAGCTTGCTTCTCTCCTTGCTTCGTTTCCATCCATTGCTTCTTGTCCTGCCTTCAAGCGCTTTGGAGAATAGCTTGACTCCCTCTTCTTTGGGGCAGCCCCTGAGATAGTGAAACACTGCTATCATGTGCCCCCTCATCCTTCTCTTCATTAGACTAGACATTAGACTATTTTGTGCAACCATTCTTTAGTTTCCCTTTCTAATTGTTCCTATACAGTCACACAATGTATAGAAATATAGAAACCTTAGTGTGGTACAAAAAGATGATTTCTAATTTATGACCTCGGATCTCGGACCAAAAGATCTGATTTAACAGGAGTAGAAAAGATTCTTTCCTGAGAACTAAACAAGGTGGACATATGAATTATTCTGATCCAGTGTAAGGCAAGTTCATACCTGGGCAAACTATAGAAACAACCCATGTCTCTTTTGAAGCAGTGCAATGCAAGTAGCACATCTGATGTTGAGCACAATATTGAACCAAACAGTTGAAAATTTCAGATTTCCCATTGCGCCTCCTGTTTGGAAGAACAACCGTCAAGGTGTAGGTGGAAAAATTAAACTTAAAAGAGGATGGATAATGCCTGCCAGAAAGAAGAGGATCAACTGAATATAACTTCTAGTTGGCAAGCAGCCGTCAAAGAATTATACTGAAACTTGATCTGATGATGCAGAATGAATTATGTAAAATATGTTGAGGCATATTCTAGGCCAGTGTTTCTTAGCCTCTACAACTTTTAAGATATATGGACTTCAACTCCCAGAATTCCCTACCAGCATGAGCTGAAGTCCATACATGTTAAAGTTGTTACAGTTAAGAAATACTGTCTAGGCAAATTTTGCTTATTGCTTATTTCTGCTTGATACAGAAATTAGAATTTGGATTTTCTCATATTGTAAAGATTTGCCTGCACATCAGAATATTTTATATATTGCTTTAATCGTATGTATGATAATCTGTCAGAACGTCACCATTTTGCAACTGAAACTGTGACTATATGTATCTCCCAACTGATGCAGCCTTTGATTCTGTTTCTTGTACCAATAAGTATATAACTTTTCCAAGTTTGCAAATTGTCTTTTCATCTTGTTCCTGTATCTACAGAAATAGTTGGCACGTTATTCTTGGCAATAAGTACAACTGTATATTCTTTAGGGCATATAATGGGATGGGATTGATGGGAACGATAAGTTCTTTAGTAGAACACTAAATGTTTTCCATCCCTGAGATTTGTATGACAGTGATCATGGTTCATATGCTGTAATTCTTTGGCCGTTACAGAAAACTTGTTAGATGCTTAGTTACCTCTCTAAGCCAGGGCTTTTCAACCTTTTCACCCATTGTACCACTTTTGGGATATGGCAACATCCGAGTACCACTTGGCGCCTAGCAAGGTGTCAAAAACTTGATGACCCCCCCCCAAAAGGAAAAAGGTGATAAAGTACAGGTAGTCCTCGACTTACAACAGTTCGCTTAGTGACTGTTTGAAGTTACAATGGCACTGAAAAAAGTGCCCCCCAAGGCACAGCCCAGCAAGACACCTGCCTGCCCGGCTGGCCGTGCTCTTCCTCCTGTCCGAAGTTTTCATTGTTGTGAGCATTTCTGTTGAGGATTGGCAGTGGGGGTGGGGTGGGGGGTGTTTGGTTTTTATTCTCCCCATCTGCTGGGTGGTTGCAGCAGGTTTTGGTCACTTCACATGACCCTGAGACACTGTGACCGTCATAAATATGAATCAGTTTGCATCTGAATGTAAATCACAAGATCCTGGAGATGCTGCAACATTCCAGCTGATCGGCGCTTCTTCTGGGCTCAGCAGAAGCGCCAGGATCAGCACTGAGCTCCAGCTGGAGCCTGGCACTGATCCTGGCGCTTCCACTGAGCCCTGACGAAGCCCCGAAGAAGCGCTGATCAGATGGAAAGCGGCACTGATCCTGGCGCTTCCGCTGAGCCCTGACAGCCCTGCAGCTCCAGCCATCTCTCACTCAGGGTTGTGCGGTGCTGCCACCGGTTCAGCTCATTCCCCTCCCCCACTATCACTTTTCTAGGATGGTCGCGTACCACCTGCCAGGTGCCAATGTAACACAGGTGGTACCCGTACCACTGGTTGAAAAGCCCTGCTCTAGCACATTGTCATCAGCTGCTTGGATGAAAAATACAGACAAGGCAAGGCATGTTGTCTTTTTTTTTTTACTGTGGGCACAACGGCACACATCAAAAATGAAATTTAGTTGCCCGCTCTCAAAGTGAACACATACATGACACACACCTAAACATACTATATACAATATATGCATAGACCCACACCCCTACATATACATAACAAATAAATATTAAACACTGTCCATCTTGAATATATAACGGAAGGAGGACGCTTGAGAGTTCACAAGTTTAATGCTGCATGGAATGAAACTATGGCTGAATCTGGATGTTCTGTTAATGTAACAAAGGCTTCTACATATATTTAATTTAGAAACTTTCCTTCTCTACGTGGTAGATATTAGCCAGTTTTATGAGAAGTTGTATAATGTGACTGAATTTCATGGTTGCCTCTTGCAATATAACCTTCCACTACAGAATTAAGTGACGTGACCTTAAATTTTGTAGGGCATTGCTAATAACTATGGACAAGAATTTGCCAGGTGATCTAGCTCATTATGTGGAAATATGTGTTCTTCACAAGCTTCTTAAATGACTATACTTTGAAGTCTCTGAATTGAAAGTGTTATCAGTAGTTTTCTCTGGAATATATTACTTCCTACCTTCTGCAAGTTTATTTTCCCTGTTTTGTCTTTCAGCGTCTTTGGTCTTAAGTGATTATTCATCTAATGTTTCAGAGCTATTCAAGGAACATCTTCATAATGAATGTTTTTGGATTTGATGTTATAGAAAAATTGATGACAGGAATATTAAACATCTGGTCTACTCATGAAGCATAGCTTTATTTTTGCCTGATCCTCTTCAGCCTCAAGGTTTCCAATCCGGTGTGTTTGGGTGTGGGGGTGTGTTTGTGTGCAAGAACATCTTCAAGTCAGTTTTGGACTCTTGAAGATTGAAATAGTCCTTGGCAAGATTTCAGAAGTGATTTACCATTGCCTTCTTCCTAGATCTGAGAGAGAATGAGTGGCCTAAGAGCAAGTCCCAGTTTCCCATGTGGCCTCTTGGGAAAATTAATTGCCCACCCCTGGCCTTTAGTCTCTATGTTCCCACAAGCGGTCTAAATCCAACCCCTCTTGAACGCCATTAAATCATATATATATAGTGCCAAAACACTGCTTACTGCTAGTTGACTAGACTCTTGTGCATAGGCATGAGCAATGAATCAGTTTAATTGGAACTTAATGTGTGGCTCTAGTCTTATGCGCCTGACACCCAGTAGGTTATATCATCTTGCTGTTAGGACTTGATTAGACAGGGAGTGTCATTTCCATTGGATCATCAAAGCCTTCAATAGAACTAACGCTTTCCCTTTGTGTTTATTTTATTATTTATTTTTTTTAATGATCACGCACCAAGGTTTCGTATAATATACATGTTAAAAGTGTAATTGCATAGTTATAATACAATTCATTTTATGACTTGTAATATTAAAAAATGTAAAAGACATGCTTGGTAGTCTTCTAATATGGAAATGATCTGTGAAATTCTATTAAAACCCGGAGATTCTATTCAGCCGTGATTGAAGAAAACTTTCCTCTTTGTGGTGAGATAGAAGTTAGGATTGTCTGCTTACGAAAAGAGCATGTTCTCTTCTATAAGAGAGCCCAAGTGAATAACAAAACAACTGTTCCACAGTCACCATGCAAATATGATTTTAGAAGGAGATGTTCCTGTAACTCTCCTTCAGAGCCATTGATAGCATGATATTAAACTTGCTGGGTATACAAGCCCTTCTGTGAGGAACAGAAAGGATATGTAAATAAGTTTAAAAAAAGGATATGTAAATAACTTAAAAAATTTAAAAAGGATATGAGTAAGATTAGCCTTCCTTCCTTCCTTCCTTCCTTCCTTCCTTCCTTCCTTCCTTCCTTCCTTCCTTCCTTCCTTCCTTCCTTCCTTCCTTCCTTCCTTCCTCCCTCCCTCCCTCCCTCCCTCCCTCCCTCCCTCCCTCCCTCTGATAAAACACTGTGTGTGAAACTAAGTGGGAAAAAATGACTATTCCAGATGCCATGTTGGGCCAATGTGTTAGGTCATTTTTCACATCTCCTTCAACCTTTTGAATCCTGTCCCAAGAGCTATTACATCATTCTCTGTTCTCTGTCATTATTCTTTTCAATGTATTGTCCAAAGACACAAAAAAGTAAGTATATAATTAGCATTTTTCACTAGGCTGGAGAATATCCAGCAGGTATGGAGGATACTGGATGGTATTTATGAATGTATGTCATTCTTTTGACAGGTTGATGAAGTAACATGTTTATTTCTGGTCAACTAACTTATAAAAGTGGTTGTGTGGGCTGGTCAGTCCAAATTCCTGTGGTTCGTGGTCACGTCAGACATAAATTTGACTTGTTCTTCATTTATTTTTATCAGAGATACGTAGTTGAACTATAAAGTCAAATCTGCACTGAGTATGCTGAGTATTCTAATGATAAACATGTGGCATTTATATAGATTTTGTTGAATTACTTTTCACTCATTTCCAAACCTGATACACTCTCAAGTTTAAAATGAAAATTGTAAGTGTAAATATTTCTGGAGATTGAATCCACTACTTCCCCCCCCCCTTGTTATTTCCCAAGGCCGGGGGGAAAAATGGGATATTAAAATACTGTATATGTGACGTTCCTTTTTAGTAGCTTTTAGTTTTGTTACTTTAAAAGCATAGTGTGTATTGATTCACATGTAACTTTATCATCTTTTGTATGTTTATTAAAGGTAAAATATACATTTTTACTAATTGAATTTATTTTAAAATGCCTTTATCTTTTGTTACAAATGGAACTGAAGAAAATCCATGGTCTCTTAATGGTATGACTATGAGAAATTGGCAAAAAATAAAGTGGAAAGTGGATAACACCATCAACATGATAATAAAACAGAATTGATTTACTCTGCCCCTAGACTCCTCCACATTTTAGGATTTTAGAAAAAGCTCAGGAAAGATTAAGCAATTCTTCCATTCTGTTCTGCAACAGCAATGAAGAAATGATTGGGACGTTAGCCTCATTTTTCAATATTTTCATTTGATCTTCATATCCAAATTCTGCATTGGCTTAGTTAACCACAGCAACTAAATTATAATATGCTTCATTTTGGCTTGGCACCAAATCTGGATTCTTCCAGATTATAAAACATGGTTTATAATGTGACATACTAATTGAATTAGAGGTTATTTGTGATTTATTTAGCAGAACATAGTTCAGCACTCAGAATTTACCGTGAATTATGAATCTAAACTCAACATTACTTCTAACTTCAGAGAATAAGATTTTTTTTTTTATAAATCGTAATCTGAAATTTGTTTCAGTAAACCAATAGGTGGGATTGGACATAACATTAAATTGTTGTTAGTAAAAAGAAAAAAGAAACATGATCTGTACAAGAAAAAGGGACAATACTTTGGGATTGTGTCCAAATGAATTTCACTGACTTAACGGTACTAATAGTAGGACAATTACACTACTGTCACTATTCATAAGACAACTGAAACAAAAGTTAGGTGATTGCTTAAATATCATTAGCTTATTTTTAAATGTAAAACTTGGAGAATAAGCTTGAACGTATCTATATAATATTGTTTGAAGATAGTTCAAGCATTTTTTGAGTTGTGTACATAAACTCTATTGCGTTCCCAATTTTCAAAAGAAAGCTCAGGGCTGTATTGCTTGGAAACAATGGATAGACAGTGGCTAGAATGATGATGGTGACATAAACTGCAAATAAATAAATAAATACATAAATAAATAAATATAGAATTTGTTAAAACAGCCTCCTTTTGGCCTCTTAATGGTGCTATGTTCTAAAAAAACTCTTTCCAATTTGAATCTTAGGTGCAAGGAAATAGGATATATTGACTTTTGTCTAAAGCAGTGTTTCTCAACCTTGACAATTTTAAGGCATGTGGACTTCAACTCCCAGAATTCCACAGCCAGCAACGCTGGCTGTGGAATTCTGGGAGTTGAAGTCCACATGCCTTAAAATTGTCAAGGTTGAGAAACACTGGTCTAAAGACTTACTTGTGAGTTCTAGAAAGGTTAGACCTTGGATTACTTTTCACCTGATCCAGTCTTCATCTCAAAAGAACCAGAATGAGAACAAAACATCTCTTCAAAAGACCTCGTTCACTTCCAATCTTTTCCTCATGCTAAATCTATTTTGAAAGCAGTCAAGAACATATTAAAGTCATTCAGAAATTGTGCTGCCTCATTAGGCATTCCTGTATTTCAACACCAGCACATTAACTGGTTAGCCTCACATAGCAAATAGAAAGAATCTGAAAGTCCATCTTGTTAGGATAGAGCTGTGTGTCAGAGTTAAAAAAAAAAAAAGGAACAAAAAAGTTTGGGAGATGTCCTATCTAACAAGAGAAGGGTCTTCATTTGGTTAAATTACAGGATGGTCTTTAAAATGAGTTTTTTGGGGCCAGGAAGGTGAGAATGAGTGAAGGAGAATAGGAAATGAGGGGAGGATGGTCACTGCACATGAGAATACAAATTGAGATCGGTAGTGTATAATGTTACTTTGCTACGAGCCGTGTTACCTAAATGCCACGTTCCTTAGCATCAGCAGTTTTTTGCAGCTTTAACTTTACCAATGCCCTTGATGAGGTGCAGAGTTGTCAGTATTCTCATAAAATTCCCTCCACAAAGACTTATTCGGTTCCCTTTATTTCCTTAAGTGAACATCTGTCTAATTGTTCACCTCCATTGCTTTAGTGCTTTCCTCATGCTTTCTCTCTTTCCAGACAATAAACTTTATTTTCTTCATAAGAATTCCGTCTATGCAAGGTTATTAGGAAGCTCGTTGGCACCTTTTAATTTCTGGATGTTTTCCAGGAAGACTTTCTGCAGTAATTCCAATAGGTTGTACAGTGGTTTGTGCAACATAGCGAGGCAGTGTGTTCAGGTGTCCTTCTGTTTATAAACATCTGTCGAGAAAATGTTTCTGATGAAGCTTTCCTGTTCCTTAAATCATTGTATTTTTGGACATACCAGTTTAAAGGAACTGCAGTTTGTGAAAGGTGGAAATTTAGATACTGTACAGTGAATGGAATAAAATACAGTAATTTAATAAGGACTAAAATGTTGGATGTTGGATTCAAAGCAGAACGGTATTGAAAGGTTGATCTATAAATAAGGAACTTTGCACTTTGAATCCAAGATCAACTAGAAATTCTCTAGGCAAAGCAGCTTCAAAAGCATAGAGTGGGGTGGATATATTAATTAATCATGCAAGCTCACTGTGGAGGTCACAAGCATCTATAGCTATTCAGTGTTTTTATTGCTAAAATGGAAAATAGTATAGTACAGTCTAGATAACTGAGGGAAGCACCTTTGATTTAACGCAGTGGGATAGAAGAAGAAAAAAACATACTCAGAAGAATTATGAACCGGAAGATACCAATCTGGATCCTTTCCACAAACCTGAGTTAACTGTTTTTAGGGGATTGTGTTTTTAGTTGGGTTTTTAAATATTAGGCCAAATTGTTTAATTTATTTTTAATAATTTTAATTTTTGTGCGTTGTTGTTTTAATTGGGCTGTACACCGCCCCGAGTCCTTTGGGAGGGGGGCGGTATAAAAATTGTAAATAATAAAAAATAATAATGAGTTATCCTACAAATGGCTGGGATTTGATTTGTTGTTTATTGTTAGTAATCCATTCATTTCTCATTTGGCGATGCTTGTTCTATGTACACATGTTTACTAGGATAGTTGAGCTACACCATATGGTGGGGATCTACATATTAAGCTTGGATTAATCCAATGTTGGAACAAATTTTTCCAGCATGGGAGAAGACAACACACAGCTTAGATTATGCTTTAATTAGAACTAACAGATTAACCTCATTCACACAAGTCAGGGTGTGATTGTTTTGCCTTTTGGTTACAAACCATAACTCAAGGTTATGGATAGTCTGGATCTTCAGAGCCCTTTAAATAAATTATAGCTGTTTTTTTTTTAAAAAAAAACTTCAATGAATGAATAGGCAGAATGCTCTTTTATATAATATTATAATCTCCAAACTGTCTATTTCAAGTGTTCTAGGCATGGTCCTTCTCCAAACATCCCATCAGCATTTCAGAAAACTCCAGAACATTCACAACGGACTTTTTCAGAATGAAAAATGTTTGGCATACATCAAGTCATTTTAAATTATGATGCCAGTTTAATGCAGTGGTTAAGGCATCAGACTAGGAACCAGGACCCTGTGAGTTCTAGTCCTGCCTTTGGCATGAAGCCAGATGGATGACCTTGGCCTGCCCCTCTCTTCAGTCCTAGAAAAAAGGCAATTCTCAATTCTCAAGCCACTTCTGCAAAATCTTGCTAAAAAGCTACAATGAATAGACCGGGCAATCACCAGCAGTCATCATTGACTCAAAGGGATATACATGCAAAACAAAGTGATTTTAAAAGTTGTACGTCAGAATTTTAAAACAAAAACGAGACAACAATAAACAAATCTAGAACTTTTATTAATCTTTGTGCTCCATGTATGGCTTACTCAGTGATAGACTGAGTAGATTTTGTTTTTACCATTGCAAAAATCTTCATTTTTTTTTTAAAAAAAAATATATATAGAACATCCCATAGTGGTAGCTTCCTTATCAAGCCCAATTATCATATATACATGCCAGTGAATGTTTTAGAAAAATTTGTATGTGTGATATAACACATATTCTTTAAAAAAAAAAAACAAGACTAAGCTTGTGCTACAGTCTTAATCTAGTTTCTGGCAGTGGAAGCTGCCCACGAGCATCAGTGATCTTAGAGATGGTACTTTGTCTCCCATATAATCTAGATTTCTCTCCCCCCCCAATTGTAATAAATAAATGTTTGGGCTTCCCTGGGAAAAAAAGAAATGGTGGTTACTATATAATAAAAACGAACCACTTGTCATCACTGCAGCTGACATTTATCAGCCTATTTGTAGGTGCTCTTTCTTTCTCTGTGTATAATATAGAACATAATTTGTCACTTTGTAAATACATTCCCCTCTAAATCCCTGCCAGCATCTGTTAGCGTTTGAAGGATTAATGTGCAATGCAGCGCAGGCCTATGCTTTCAGGCAAAAGCATTGCTTACGATCATGAACTCGGGGAAGAGGGAGGAAAAAAAAAGAGAGAGCTGGAGAGCCCTTTCATATTTGGTTAAACATATTTATCCTTTGGACATGCTCCAATCTATACTTGTCATCTGCACAAGTGGTATTCAATGTCTCTACAGCTGGAAAATCTCTCAGTTTCCACCAATTGCAAGCAAATTGGTCTCTGACTCCTCGGGGTCCCACACAATGCTGCCTACAGCCAACCAGCCAGCCTGCCTGCCTGCCTGCCTTTCATTGAATTAATTCTTTGAGAATCCGAACACCTTGCATTTTCCAAAGGTTCAGAGTGGTTTATACAGCGGTGTTGTTCTTTTAATTCTGGAGTGCATGCAAGGAATTTAGGAACAGACGCAGCTGAACCACCAGTAAAATTCTACACGTCTTTCAGAGCGTATGAGTGGAAATCTAGAGTTAGCATGAGTGGTCATATTTTGCAGGAATAAACCATGATGGCTTTTCCATTCCACTCAAGGGCAATTGGCTTGAAGGGCACATTTGTATTATTTCATTTCCAAGCAATAATTTAGTCTATTTTAATTTATAATATTTTATAATACTACTTTAAAAAAAGATTTTAAAAATCTTAATAATTGAGAGAGAGAGATGTCTATAAATTTTAAAACATATATTGCATTGTGGAAGTGAGACTTTGTTCTCTCAAATATGACCATTGCAGAAAGAAGGGACAAACTAGATCTCTTTGTTCTGTGGAGTTCTATGCTCCATAATTCTATGAAGCGACATTAAAAAAGACCATTTTAAGATAATATAACACTACTACTGATATTATTCTGTTTTATACAATATACATTTTTTTAAAAGCATTTTGCTAGCCAGGGATAATCACCAAAATAAAAATGCAAAGCTGTGGCTCGTTATAGACTGTGTAATCTAAATTTAATTGGTCTGTATCTATTTTAATTTTTTCTCTCTTTAAATACAATTGGAAATATGTCTTAATGGTACTTAAAATATTGATTAAAAATAAGTAACTGATAAAAATACTGTCCCACATGTGCTGAGCTGGTTGGGTTCCACTGTGTAAAACATGAGAACTTGAAAACGATAAAAAATAACATCTACATTATCAATTAATCTTGGGAAAGGAAGATGGCAGTTCTGCTTGATGTTTCTTGGAGAACATCACTGCCTTTTGAGTGGTGGCTAACGGGGAATCTGAAGAAATAGGTTCGTCCCAAGAATACTCCACTGTAAATCTCCCAGGGCCATAAAGATAATACCGAAACTGCTTACTGAGCTGTTGTTTGGTAGGATTGTATCGTTTGTAAAACACTCCACGCAAAATGTGAAATATCTTCTAGGAAAATAGCTGTGGCATGGAGGAAAACAAGAAAAAAATGAGCCCAGAATTATTCCAGCCATTAAGGCCTCTAATTGACCTCAGAAAATTACCGGTATCTCAGCGGCGTTGAAGGAACCAATTCTGAAAGCTGATCCAACGTATCTTCACTTGGCCTCAACATTTTTGCCCCATCTAATTCATGTGCCCCACACAGAGGCCTGAAAAATAATCTCAGCAACTTCAGAAATACATGGATGGCTTAGAAAGCCTGCCTGACATAAATATTCCCCTGCAGCAAGGGCATGCATTAGGGATTATAATATTTACAGTCCTAAACTGGAATGAAAGCATTTCCTTGTTTTCATCCATCTTGCATAGTGATCATTATTACGGCCAACTGCTAGACATTCTTGTCTGTAAGAACTAATGCCTCAGAATTGCCATGTGTTATTTTAATGATACACTTTGGTCTGGATTTAGTTTCTTTGTGCTTTTTCAAGTCTTTTAGGCTGGTGTCCATTCATCTTGTCTTCTTACCCGTTTATCTACTATACAAGGGATAGAAGCTCTTTGATATCCAATCCCCTTTAGCTTCTGCCCCTCCTCTTTGCAGTCTTTCCTTTTTAAACACGTTTTATCTCTTGGACCATAAATACAGTTTCCTCTGTCTTGCCTTCTGTGTTTCCCAGGTGTAGGTGACTTGAATTTGCTTTATTAAACTGGAGGACAAGCTTTCTTTGCTACTAAAAGGGCAAAGAAAGTGGTGTACTATTTAGGATTTATTTGGAGGTGGGAGGAAAGTAAGGTAGGGTGGGTGCATGGACTAAAGCTTTTAAATACCTGAAAATGTACACTGCCTATCTGTGGAGAATATAATTATGTACTAAATTAGCTAATGTCCACTCTGTGCTTTTTAAAAGTACATCTTACATTTCCTCTGCTGCCTTCCACCAGCACTTATATAACTTATAGGAACTGCAGTTTTATTTATTAAGAGTCTTCAACTGTATATAAAACTCTAAGCAGACCAAGTAATGGTATTTGCTGAAGGATTCTTTATCATGTGAATTTACCTTTAGTCATCTATTATTTATTTCAGCTCTTTTATATGCCATTATAATAAATATTATGACAGAAAGCTTTTATGCTTCAACTTATTATAGTTCTCTTTCCTATCTTTGCAGTCCTTCAGGAAAATGTAACCACACTTTACCTATATTTAATGTAAATCATCCTTTGCATTAGAATGAAAAATCCCTGTGAAAAAGGCTCCTTCAGTGTCGAGGCATAAATGCACCATCATGTTTACTGCCAAACTGCTGTAGCGTGCAGTGTTCATTTTTAAACACTCTTTAAGCTGTAAATTGAATACATTGCCTATTATGAAATTGCTAGCTTTCTGAGTGTTTTAACTTTTCTGGTTAGAACTTCTGGCTTGATAAGCATTTTTCTAAGCATGAGCAAAAAATATTGCCAATTATATTCTAAACAGTTTTAATAGATTTGCTCTGTGTAAACATGGAATGTTTTTGGAATTAAATAAGAATGTTGTCTAGTGCCTATTCTTCTTAGCACTGGGAGTGTTGGTGGTGCTAGGGGAGAATACTACAAACTGTGTAAGAATTAAATTTGATTTTGCATACCATCAATCATATAGTAAACAAACAAACCTCCTTGAATGAATGTTTTCCTTTGGCAACGCATTTCACTTTGATGAAGAATAGTGATTTAATGAAGAAAATATAATTAAATATGGCATTCATTTAGCGAGCCATTCAAGTCCACAGAAAGGGGAGCCATAACGAAAAGAGTAATTTTCCTTAATGCTACTATGTACTAATGTCACTAACTTTCTAGAGTTTAACCTAAGGAAAATAATATTGCATGGCTGTGCCACATGGATCCTTGAGGACAATGATTGCGTATGGCTGGACAGGATGTAGGAAGCCCTCAGAATCTCTGCAACTCTCTAATGTCAATTTCGGCAGTTCTCTAAGGAGCGGGAAGCTAAACCTGTCCACGTTATTAATTTCATCTTTTTTAAAGAATGTTAACTACGGCATATTTGGAGATGTTTAATGTAAATCGTTTCAGTGTATCCATTATGGTCACCAGGAATGGGAAAGACAGATGGTAGATGGAGGTGTGGTTGACTGATTTCAAACTTCCTGAATGGCACTAGATCACCTCTTCCTTGTAGTATCATGTAAGCTGCCTAGGAATTGTGAGATAGGTGGTATATAGACATGAATGAATGAATGAATGAATGAATGAATGAATGAATGAATGAATGAATGAATGACTGGCAGGATCTGTCCAAGGGTCTATCCGAAGATCTCAGCAGACTCTCAACATTGCATGTGAACATCATGACAATCATGGGTTTTCAGTGTCGCAGCTATAAAAAGAATATAAATATATAAAGAAAAGAATATAAATCCTTCCATTTCCCACCAGTCACTTGGAATTGAAGAAGCTTCTTGAATGAGAAGGAAGTCCAGTTGCCTTTTGGGGGGGGGGAACTCCTTTGGGACAACTATGACCCAGATGATTGAGAATCTTCATAGACAGTTGCAGCTGTAGTTAAAGCAGGCATTGGGGGGGGGGAAAGTTGATGTATAGCCTTTGCTACCACCATAAACATCTAGTTCAGTGTTTCTCAACCTTGACAATTTTAAGGCATGTGGACTTCAACTCCCAGAATTCCACAGCCAGAAATGCTGGCTGTGGAATTCTGGGAGTTGAAGTCCACATGCCTTAAAATTGTCAAGGTTGAGAAACACTGATCTAGTTGAATATAACTAGCTCAGTTGTGTTCAGTAATACGTTCCCTCATTTCGGAAGAGTTTTGTAGCACAAGTTCAAAGGTAAAAGCTAAATGTAAGCTGAATATTAGATGCCTGGGTTTATGTATTCTTTTTCTTCATTTCCCCTGGTTATGAGAAGATAAGACACATCCGTTCCTGCTTTTATGTGCACCAAACAAGAGTGGTGACTCAAGAAGTGCTTTGATAACAATCTGGGATAGCTAGTTAAAAAGAGCCAGTGTTTTTGATCTGTGTGGTTATGGTCAGAATTGAAGAGTATATGAGCAAGCTAATTCATCAGAAACAAATGAACCCATGATTTAAACGAATCGTTCTACAAAACGTTCCAAGTCCACCCTGCTGATTTTCCCCTTAAAGTTACTTGATTATTAAATGATGATGAAACTATATCACTTTCCCACAAGTGGTGCACATACACATACATGCGGATAGCTACAATTTATTTATATGTTTCATTATTATTCATCTTATGGATGTTCTGTAGAAAGCCATGGCTTAAAACAAGCTTCTTTTATCCTTTCTTATATTATTCCCAGCAACTGAGCTTTGCAACTATATTTAGCAGAAAACTGTTTCAAAAGTTAAGTTCAGTGGAGTTTGCCTGGCAAAACTTGGTGGATAGTAATTTTTAAAGGATATCTAGGCATAAAAGAGCTGTAGAGGCACACACCAAAATGTTTGTTAACACACCGCCACTTAAAGCTTCATGACACAAAGCATCATGTAATATTAAAACAATATGGGATGAAATTATAAGAGTCAGCTGCACAATAACCTTATGACATTAGCAGAGAGCTTGAAGGATGCTGTTAAATCATCTGTTTTAAAGTTACTGATTATAGATTACTGTTTCTATTATGAACCTAAAATATTGAAAAAAAAAATTAAAAGTACAAGAAAAAAAGAAGAAAACTAGAAAAAAATGAAGAAAGCTATAAATAAGAGGCTTTTGATCTTCATAGCAATTACAAGTACACTTATATTTTAACCTCTCTATGTAAGGTTACATCATGACTCTTCTTTCTATAATTTATCCTGTCTAACCATCAAAAACCTTAAATCACATTTTTTTTTCATTTTTATGCAAAAAGTCCATAAGAGCTATTAAATCGTTATATTAGGCTGGTCAATGACCAAATAAAAGTTTATTGATTGAGTAAACCATTATAGTGTGGGGTTTTTTTTTTTTGCTACAAGTAGCATCATTAAGACTCAAAAGGATAGTTTAAAAATACACTAGTTTTTATGAATAGTGAGAACAGCTTGTAAACGTAGGTTAATGAGGGGTTAAAAAGCCAGATTTGAGAAGATTTAATGACATTTTTTTTTTTACTCTATAAGCTAGGGGTCATTGTGTATGTTTCTGTCTTTATCATTTATGTATGTTCATGAATGGTACCATAGAAACTCTCATTGTTATTTTTATAATTATTTGAATGTGTGACCTTTCAAAGCCTTCCACTTAAGGTGCTTGAGAAATACTCCCACAGAAGGTGGTTCTTCTCACTAACCTTTCTTGTGCTAAGTCTACAGAGCTGTAGAAATTCAGAATAATTTAACAGTTGGGAGGGGGGAAAAAAAGGAACCCCAGTTGCCTTCACAATAGAAAGTATCTTGTTTTTCCAAGTAAGCAGGGGGTTCAGTTTATGGCTTGAAATGTCAGACTGCAAGCCATATTCATAGCTTGGATAATCTATGTTTCAAAGTTCTCTATTTATTGATCTATTTTCATAGATCAATAAATAGGAACACCCAAGCAGACACTCATTCGCTCTCTGTTCCCTTCATAATATGGCAAGTGCTGTCTCTTCTGTTTCAAAACCAGCAGGAGAGACCTGCAACGCTGCCCAGAATGAGCAAAAACATTACCTGAGTAATAGTGTGTAGACTTGAATCACTATTCCCAAGAGCATGCTAAGTAACAGCTTGTGGTTTAATCTGTTGAACTGCTTGATGGTTTTTGACCCCTTGTTGTCCTTGTCTTTGTGGCAGCCTTTTTATTTTCTCCTTGGAGACGAGAACAGAGCATTGTACCTTTTAAAGGAAAGAGAGGGGGGGAAAGGCTTTTTTCCCCCTCTTCTGCACCAGATATCTGCTGGTTGTGTCCATTTTGTGTATTGCAAAGTTGTTTTGGCCAAGTGCAGGCAGGTTTGAGTTAGGATTATGATGATGATGATGATATAGTATGTAATCATGGAGTTGTATGTGCTATCTGAGCACTGGGATCATGGCTTATGTCACCATGAACTCATAGAGCAAAATGGACATTGCCAATAAATTTGGAGTGCTTCGGTATTGATACAAAGGCATTGACTTCCCTATCTATCTTTCTTGGTAAAATCCCATTGGAGGAAAATTCCACTTAGGGTTAGGGTTAGGTCGCCATGGACTCATAGAGCAAAATGGACATCATGAACAAATTCGGAGTGCTTGCATATGGTTAGGAGGGCACTGACTTTTCTAGCCTACCCTATCTATGTTTCCTGGTAAAATACATGGGAAAATCCCATTGGAGGAAAATTCCACTTAGGGTTAGGTCACCATGAACTCGAAGAGCAAAATGGACATTACGAACAAATTCGGAGTGCTTGGGTATGTTTAGGAGGACACTTACTTTTCTAGCCTGCCCTATGTATGTTTCCTGGTAAAATACATGGAAAAATCTCATTGGAGGAATATTCCGTGTTTCTGTGGTGGTAACGGTAGACTTGGTGGGACTAAAAAGTTCAATCAATTCCAACTTTGCGAGATTTTTTTTCCCCCGCAAGTAGTAGAAATTGATTCATTGAACCTTTTTTTTTTTTTGCACATGGCGGCGGAGGCTTAAAACTAAAAGTTTTTATAAAACTCAGCTGAAAGCCTAGGACTGGGGCGATTCCGCATGTGCTCTGTGTTCCACCTGTTGCATGTGTGCCATAGGTTCGCCACCACGGGCCTTAGTCAAGTATAGGGAAATAATAAGATGTCTCTCCTATAAATCCATCGTCTACTTTTATGAGGAAGTAAATTCCAGCAATTGGTTCAGTGGAAAATTCATAATGCGTTCCAATTGCAAAATTTAATTATTAGCAAGATGATGAAATCTTTTAAGATTCTTCACAGTGGTCTAATCTACCTTACTGGTTTCAAGATGGATAGCCTAACTTTAAAATAATTGCACAGATAAAGAGGAATGGTAAGAAACGTCATGGAATTTAAAAAAAAACTTGTCAAACATAATTCAGAATATTTGCTGGGACTTACTTATAAATGGCTGGAGAAGTATGATTCAGAGTCTAAACAAGCAAAAGAATGTATGATTACAAAGGTACAGTATTTGAATGCAGTGATAGAGGTGTAGCAGAGGAAATTACAGTGGAAAAAGAATATTACGTTTACTCTGAACATTATACTTAGACAAAATTGATATAAGATATTTTATTACTGGTATATTACTCCAATACCGTTTGCTAAAATGAACAATTCATTCTCTAAAAATTGCTGAAAATGTAATGTTGTATTATTTTTTTTAATATTTGCTAGCAATATTGTAAAGCACAACAATCCTGGAAACTAATGCACAGTAGAATGAAATCTTAACAGTTGAATTTAAACTACAACAGTTTTATTAAATTTGATAAACCATTCATTACTTTAAATTATGCTGAATTAGCTTTGCATATGCTAACTACTGCAAGGATACTATATGTTTTGGGAACTTATGTTTTGGAAAGATTGATTTTTAAAATGCCTAGTGTAAGTTAATGAGTTGATTTTTACCTCATTTAAATTCTTTTTTCAACGTATAGACTCTATATTTTAACTTCACGGGAAAATGAGAGTAAATTCTCAGAATCAATTCAATTTATTATAATTCTGGTTGGTGATTTTGTATGTGTTCCTGATCTTTATTTTTTTTTTTCAGCTCGGGGCTTTATAGTTATTTTTAGGATTTTTAAAAAAAAAACAAAACAAAACGAGAAATACATTCTATTGTTATGTAATTAGTTAGGTATTGGAAAACTGTAATTCCCATGACATATTCAGATCCCTTGTTTACTCATTTCAATTTCACTTTCTTACTTTTCATCGTGTTTGTTTATATTCTTTCTTTTCTGGGGGCATGATGGCTCAGCGGTTATAGATGCTGAGCTTGTCAGCTGGAAAATTGACAGCCGCGATTTGAGATCTGAGTGCTACACAATGGGGAGTAGCTCCTATTATTTGCCCCAGCTCCTGCCCACCTAGAAGTTCAAAAGCATACAAATTGCAGGTAGATAAATAGGTATCACTTTGGTGGGTGGTAACAGTGTTCAGTGTACCTCAGCATATGCTGGCCACTTGACCACAGAAAGGATCTTTGGACAAAGCTGGTTCCCTTGACTAAGAAACAGAGATGAGTTGTTGTTGTTGTTAGTTGCGAAGTCGTGTCCGACCCATCGCGACCCCATGGACAACGTTCCTCCAGGCCTTCCTGTCCTCTGCCATCTTCTGGAGTCCATTGAGGCTCACGCCTGCTGCTTCAGGGACTCCATCCAGCCACCTCACTCTCCGTCGTCCCCTTCTTCTCTTGCCCTCAATCTTTCCCAGCATCAGGCTCTTCTCCAGTGAGTCCTTCCTTCTCATTAGGTGGCCAAAGTACTTGAGTTTCAACTTCAGGATCTGGCCTTCTAAAGAGCAGTCGGGGTTAATTTCCCCTTAGAATCGGACATAACTGAACAGGGCAAACCTTTACTTTTATATTCTTCCTTTAAAATGTCTAATCCCCCCAAAAATCTGATGACTGTAGCCTCTGAACTGGATATTTTTAAATATTGATTTAAATTACTTAAATACTTTTTTGTTCCTAAAATTTAATATAATCATTCATAGTCGATTTTGCTTAACTCATCGAGCCAAGCAGATTTTAACTGATGAACTTTGGATAACTTTGTAATTTTAAGGTACTTTTAGCGAGTTTTGTAAGAGTTATGTTTGTTGGCAGAAAAGGCCAATACATTTATGAACAGTTTGATTTTTTTTAAAAAGAAAGAAAGAATACTGCTCAGGTAATTCGGTTTTATTTATTCTGCTGGTAATGGTGATAAGAACTTAAAAAAAGATCTAGCAAAATTTTGTGTCAACCTTTTGGTTTATCTGGAAATATGTTGAGATATTTGAATATCTCTTTCAGGATTTACTTTGGCTGCATGCACCCTCAGAATAAACCCCCCCTTTCTTTAAACAATCTCTACATATTTCGAAGTGTTGTAATCTGTAGCACTATGATTAAATAAGAGTATTTAAACATATGTTGTTGCTTGTTTGTTATCAGACGATGCTGTGGAATAAGTATGTTGATCTTTTGAACTTTGAACTTTTATTCATTTTAGCACAAAGCCAAGGTAGAAGCAATCACCTTAGATCTTGCATCTCTTCAAAGTATATGGGAATTTGCTGAAACCTTCAAATCTAAGAATCTGTAAGTACTTAGGAACAATTACTTTGTTCTTATTATATTAGTAGAGTTTGAATTGCTGTTGCTGAATCAAAGTTACCATAGGTGGGAGGCTATTGCAATATACATCTCTCTCTCTCTCTTGAATAATATGGTCTGTGTGCTTCAAATGAGATTTATGAGCTAAGTAGTTTTTATACTTTTGTTTATTATTAAGGGGCATAATTTGCAGAGTCGAAGAGTGAGATTTACAAATTCACAGGCTATGAGTGAGGTGGGTGGTATAGTATCTAAATTTGATAAATAAAATAAATACATTTTTTGTTCTCCCTTCCCTCTGTGCAACTCCAATAAATATATTGTTTTAAGACCAGTAATTATAAATGTGAATCACAGAAAGTGTGAATGCCATTGAGAGTTATGACAACTTGACATGGGAAAAAGAAACCTATGAATGAATGTTGACTATGATATATGGGACTGAGTATTTTTTTCATAATGTATAGGCACAGTCATATTAGGAATATACATAAAATGCAAAATGCCATTTTCTATTCTGAATTTGGATGGGTTCCAATGGCAGACAGGATCAACTGACTGCTAGCAGCAACCCAATACATTTCAGAAAAAAATGGTCAAAAGGAATAACATAGCAGTCTAAGCATATGCTAGAACAGATGAGGAAGGCTGGGTTCTAGATTTAAGAGGTGGCTGTTTGGAGGAATACAGTTTCATTAATATCTCTCCAAGCAAAAGCTCAAGATCTTTTGGAAGAAACCATGGTGAATGAAAAGTAATATTAAATACATTTCTTGGTTTGGATTGTTTGAGATGGGAATGGTCAAAATAACAACTTTTGAATCCATGTTCTTTACTGGTAAATGATTCTCAGACCAAGAATGTTGAAGAAATAAATATGCAGTTAACACCTACAGCACGCATAAAAATTGGAATCAAAAACTCTTTTGCAAAGGGAGATACAGGAAAAAAGCATGTTGGTATGGTATTCTGTCTTGGCCTCCAAACACCTGCTCAGTTGCTGTCACCAGGTTGTAAAGGCCATAGCTCCTGAACTGTAGTAAAGATTTAGTTCCTTTGCAATGGTCCAAATCTTTAAGTTGAGCTTAAATTATGTTTGCCTTGGGCAGCCTCATCCATGATGCTTCCAGTACAAGAAATAGAAGACCCAGGTACAGATCAAAACCAACAAATAAGATAAAATGAGGCACAGATTGGACATGAACAAAGATGTGGACTGTGCAAAATTTTCTATACTCATATCAGGCAGAGTTTGAGATTTTTTCCAGTCTGGGAATTTTTTTGGAAAATGCTCTGCTGGATCTGAATGTGAAAAAAAGACTACTGCTGACTGGTTTTTGACCCAGATCTTTGGCCCAGGGGAAGAAGGGCTTAATTTCATCCATGTTTAAAAAAAAAATATTGCCTTGTTTGCATTCTAATGAGCTCCCACAGACTGTTCCCTAAATGCTAAATATGCCAAATCAGTCATTCCAGCTGATACCTAAGCTTAGGAATGTTCCAAGTTGAAGAATGACAAATAGCTCCCTTGGTTGAATAGCAGCTTAATGAAGGAGCCTTAACCAACAAGCAAATGATTCAGTGGAGAGAGTGGTGAAGGACGTTTTTCAGTGTGCATAAATAACATATGACTGAGTATCTACTATTCAGGGGCAACAAATTGGAGCTGCCTCTTCAATAATAGCAAGCAAAAACATATTTTTATTTCATTCTTAGCAAATTGCCCACAGTGATTGAGGAGCTTTTTAAGGATTGGGAGTCAGGACACCTAACGTTGTGTTGTTGATTGTTTAAGGAAATACAGATAATCCTCAACGTACAAACACAACTGAGCTCAAACTTACTGTTGCTAAGCAAGACAGTTGTTAGTTCCCCCCCCCTTTCATTTTATAACCTTTCTTGTCACATTTGTTAAGTGAACCACTGCAGTTGTTAAGTTAGGAACGTGGCTGTTAAGTGAATCTGGCTCCCCCATTGATTTTATTTATTTATTTATTTGGGTTTGTATGCCGCTCCTCTCTGGGGACTCGGAGCGGCTAACAACATATATATAACAATAAAATTACAATAAAAAAACCCCAAACAAAACACACATTCAATTCAACAATCAACCACAATCATCCCCAGGCCTGCCGGCAAAGATGAGTTTTTAGATTTTTCCGGAAGGCCGGGAGAGTCGGCGAAACGCGCACTTCAGGAGGCAGTTGGTTCCAGAGGGCGGGCGCCACAACAGAGAAGGCCCTCCCCCTAGGGCCCGCCAGACGACATTGTTTCGCTGACGGGACCTGGAGGAGGCCAACCCTGTGCGCTCTCACCGGTCGTAGAGAAGTATGTGGCAGAAGGCGGTCCCGTAAGTATCCTGGTCCCATGCCATGAAGGGCTTTATAGGTGATAACCAACACCTTGAATTGGGCTCGGAGACCAATAGGCAACCAATGCAGCATGCGGAGAGTTGGTGAAATGTGGGCACAACGCGGAAGGCCCACAACTGCTCGCGCAGCTGCATTTTGCACTAATTGTAGTCTCCGAACACTCTTCAAGGGTAGCCCCATGTAGAGAATTTTGCTGATCAGAAGGTCGCAAAAGGTGATCACATGACCCTGGGATACTGCAACCGTCATAAGTACATGCCAGTTGCCAAGTAATCCAAATTTCAGTCATGTGATCATAGGGATGCTGCAAATCGTTGTATGTGTGAAAAATAGTCATAAGTCCCATTTTTCAGTAATACTCTAACTTTGAACAGTCACTAAACAAATGGTTGTAAGTCAAGGACTATCTGCACACCTGATTAATGCCATTCATTTGTATTAAACTGACTAGATGAATTTTTGTTGCAATATAATGCTTCTTTGTCAATTTATATAGACTCTTTTCCTTGGGCATTATGCTAATAGTTTTGTTCTTGTCTGATGTTTGTCATCCAAGATAAGACAGTGTCAGTGCTAGAGCTTTAAACGGTGAAGTAGTAGCGTTGTGTCCCGCTAGAAGGATAGAGGTTCAAAATATTAATATCTTCATCTCTGGCAATTGAAGGTTACTTGGCAGGGGAATTTCTCATGCTACCTCTTCTTGACCTTAGAAAATATATTCAGGATTCATGCCAAGAGTTTTGTTGGAGATAATTACATAGCAGAGCACGAAGCATCACAAGTCTAAAATGGTGTGATCATTATGGCCATTAGAGCAGAGGAAGGATTCTGCTGGATCAGAACAAAACTCATGTACTGCAGCAAGCTAATTTAAAAGCCACACATTTTACACCCAGGAGAAGCCAACATATACAGGATTTCTGTACTTTATATATAGAATTCCTCATAGGATTTATGTTTCAATAGACACAGCAAATAAGCTTTGTAAAGATGTAGCTTAAATTTGGGTGGATTATGGAACAATGGTTAGATTCAGAATGGTTTGAATGCAGTGTGAATGAGGATATTAGTAGAAAAGTTAATGGCTGTTGTGTACATGTAAAATGTGTGTATGTATATAGTATGAAATAAATGTTGCTTAATGAATGTGAGATAGATTACTTTATTTCAGCAATATTTGACTGCCGGGATTTTCCCCCCAGAAGTATTCTGAATTAAAATTTATTACAATTGGTTTGAAGATTTTAGAATTCTTGCAATCCCTGTTCTGCATGGAAAAATTTAAAAGGAATACAAATTCCCATTAAAAATGAAGAAAAAACATGCACAATTCTTGCAGCAGTGAGGCAGACTCCGCCCTTTAAAATGCAAAGATAAAAAAAATCTATGATAATCTCTAAAGTAGAAATGTGCTAAATTTCAATTTCTGCTTGTTTTAATAGCCTTGGCTGTTTTAGTTACTGCACTGTGTTTTTATATTGTATCTTATAATTGTGAGCCAGAATATCTAATTAAACCAAAGGGTGAGTTATTAAATTTTATAAATACAATTTGTGTTGTGCGGTTTCCTCCATTGGGTGACACTAAAAGCAACAGAAAGCATACAACTGAAAGCTCTTCTGGATTTATCTGGCCACCTTGTTTAACCAAGTTTTCATTGGTGCTTCAGGCAAACTTGTCTAGATTATCTGATCAGATTTTGTAGAGGTTTATAACATTTGTAATAGGAAAAAATTTATGGCTTTTCTCACAATAGTAGAAGGCAGAAACACCTTCCCAGTTGATGTGCAGCAGATCAGTCTCACACAGAGGAACTGGTCCATTGCAAAACAGTCCCAGGCAAAGTGTCTTCCATGGGGACATACGCATACTTAGCAGAAACCTTTGAGGAAATAAATAGTTCTCAGCATTTCACAGATTATCACATATCGTTGTTTTAAGCAACAAGTTCAAATGGTTGCTTGAGTTGCCTTCTTTAAGAAGATTTCCTTCTAGTCTATCACATATCATTCATTCGCGCTTCTGAATTAACTTCGTCTCAGTAATAGTGCAATCTTTTATAGTCCCTAACCAAAGATCCTGAGGTAGAAGTTTCATAACCTGAGATAGAAATTCAATCCGCTTTATCAATATTCTCTCTTCTGCAAATGCAAGTATTTCCCTAAGGATGTTACTATCTTCTTCTGAATTCCCAATGGTCTCTTTTTGCTTATGATCCTGTTAACACTTTCTGTTCTGCTTCTGGTTTCAGATACATGTGTCCATAGTTGCTATAGAAATTAGCACCTTATTCAAAGTCAAGGAGATAACAGCAGACAAAATGCAAGCTAAACAGAGTTTCTGAAAGAAGCTTGAGTGATTTTTTGCTTTTAATAGGAGCGTACAGAGAATAGTTCAAATACAGCTCACAGTTCCAAGATGCAAGTCAAGGTTGTCAGCTAGTTTGGAGGTCAGAATTTCACGAGCAGATTCAACACCCAAACATCACAAAAGAGCTTGGGATCAGATAGTTGCTTCCAACAAGAGATCATAGATTAGAGCTGCTTTTTAAATCGGGCTGGGGCGAACTGCTCAAATCAAGAAAATTACTTATAGCAAGGAGCCTCATAGAATATTTCTGTTCTGCTTTCCTCTCTGTTCCCAGGGCCTTGATGTAGTATCACATATGATTCTTGGCTTTATGTCTCCTGAACGTCTTCCAGGTCTTACTGGAGTAGCTTCTTAATGGCACTGTCTAAGTTTAGTGTTGAACAGTCGTAACTGCACAGAAGCTGAATGTTTTTCAAAGGCTACTTTTCAGTGACATAGAACCTTTTGTGCCTTAGTTTCACAAAGGGGCATTGTAGTTGTGGTCTTAAAAGGAGAAACCATGCTTGATAGATAGTGGTGCCTCTCAGATGTGTTGCAACTACCGTACAATTCCTTGACCAAACGATCTCAACCCATGCGAAAGCAGAGTTCAAGGTACATTTGGTTCTAGTTGAGTTAAAAGGTCTTATCCTTTGGTAGAACCAGCCATGAGGGGCATGTTGGGAAGATAAGCATGTAAAATATTTATGATTTAATATGTACAGCTATAGTATCTTTTGCTGCAAATAAAGCCGTAAGCATTTTGCAGTTTTATAGCTTTTATGGCTAATGAGAGAATTTTTTAAAGGGTCTGTGTGTACAGTATTTTAATTAAAATTTTAATTTAAAATAATAAAACCATGAAGAATATTACAAAGTACAATAACAATCGATATAATGGAATTTTTAACAAATACGTTGATTAAAAGCACTACATGCTATAACTTGTTTTTTAAAAAAGTTTTTTTTAAAAAGTGGATATGAATCTTTGGACTAATATACATGGTTATACATTCGTCATTGTTTTTTAATAGAAGTGAAGAAAACTTCTTAATTCTGGACTTTAAGCATGTTTATTTATGAAGTAATGTTTCTTTTTCAGTATAACTTTTGCATCTGGAGTACAGCCATGTAACTTATGAATGTAATTCATGGTTTTCTTTTGAGTGCTGCTAAAATGCAGATCAAAGTTTACCTCTGTAGAAGAGAAACGTGTGCATTTCAATACCCAGAGTATCATCATTGGGAAGGCCATTGTTGAGAATCTTGGGATTTAAAGTCCCCAGATTTGGAAGTTACCAAGGATGGGAAACACAGATGTAGAGTATGAAACAAGTGACATACTGATCAAGTAATATACATTATGATAGCTGAAGATTTGGACCACGGGCTATTTAGCACTTAGCAATAGCACTAGTCTTAGACTTATATACCGCTTCATAGTGCTTTGATGCCCTCTCTAAGCAGTTTGCAGAGTCAGCATATTGCCCCCAACAATCTGGGTCCTCATTTTACTGACCAATCGAAGACTGAGTCAATCCTCAGCCGGTGAGATTCAAACTGCTGGCAGCCGGCAGTCAGCAGAAGTTGCCTGCAGTACTGCATTCTAACCATTGTGCCACCACGGCTCATTTAAACTTGATAATAACCATTATTCTTCAGATCATTTAGCAGTTCCTATTCAGTGGGATCTGGAAGTTTTGTTTTGCTTTAGTAGCAAATGATTATCTCATATTTGTAAAATATTCATTGAGTTTGCTCCACTTTGTTGTGATGTTTCTTGAGATAGATATGCAGAAGGAATTTCCTCCCTGGAAACCCAACCATATTTTTCTGTATAAGAACATGGGACAGATCTGTCAACATTGTAGCTCTGTGACAGCGATTATGAGGCATGGTTTTTCAAAATGGCACTGAGACTGTTTCATTGGCTAGAAATAAGGGCACAACTCATCTGAAGGCCACCATTTTTCTGAAGATTGCTCTAATTAAATATACAATGTCCACATTTGTGTTTACAGAGCTCTCCACGTGCTAGTCTGCAATGCTGCTGTGTTTGGTCTTCCTTGGCAATTAACTGAAGATGGCCTGGAGAGGACCTTCCAGGTGAATCATTTGGGACACTTTTATCTCATTCAGCTCCTGAAAGATGTTCTTTGCCGCTCAGCTCCTGCAAGAGTTGTGATGGTCTCTTCTGAATCACACAGGTTAGTGACGAAGGAATGTAGTCACCATTTTTTGAAAAGCAATTGAACCTTTTTCCTGAGAGTTTCACTGAACATTTTTAGTGTTTTGATTTTATTTTTTACTTTTTCCCCTAGTTGCTCTGAAACAATAGTTTGAGTCAGTTCCTAAGTGGGAAAAAAATATTTTAATACGATGTTAAATTTTGAGGTTGCCTGACTCCCAATGACTGGGGAAGCTCCCAAAATTAAAACTATAATTTCATACAACAACAAGCTTCCATAAAGCAGTTACCATGACCAGATATCCCTCCATCTGAAAGGATCCCGTTTAACCATCTTAACCCAAAGCCAGTGCATAGTGTTTAAAAGAAAGTTGTGATAGAAAACAACTATTTCGTAGTGCAGTAAAAGGATGGCCAAATTGTCCTTTTTTGGATGTGCTGAACTTATTCTACCAATCTAAGAACATAAGAACATAAGAAGAGCCATGCTGAATCAGGCCAAAGCCCATCGAGTCCAGCATTCTGTGTCACACAGTGGCCCACCAATTGTACATGGGGATCTTGAGCAGAAAGAGAAGGCAAAACCCTCCCTTTCCCTTGACTCCCAACAAATGGCACCCAAGGGAATCCTGCCTGCCTCAACCAACATAGAGGTGGCACATGGACATCCGTTTTAATAGCCACCGATACACTTTGCATCCATGAATCTATCTAGCCCTGCCTTGAAGCTGTCAAGGCTGACAGCTGTCACGACCCCTTCTGGAAGTGAATTCCATAAATCAACGACCCTCTGGGTGAAGAAATATTTCCCTTTATTTGTCCTCACTTTCTTAGCTATGAGCTTCAGGGAGTGCCCCCTTGTCCTGGTATTGTGTGATAGAGAAAAGAATTTTTCTCTATCCACCTTTTCTATCCCATGCATGATTTGATACACTTCGATCAAGTCACCCCTTAAACGCCGTCTTTCAAGGCTGAAGAGACCAAGGCGTTGCAATCTGGTTTCATAAGGGAGGCGCTCCATTTCCTTGATCATTCTTGTTGCCCTTTTTTGCACCTTTTCCAGTTCCATTATATCCTTCTTGAGGTGCGGTGACCAGAACTGTACACAGTACTCCAAGTGTGGTCTCACCATCGATTTGTACAGAGGCAATACAACACTTGCTGACTTATTTTCGATTCCCTTCCTAATCATGCCAAGCATGGAATTTGCTTTTTCTGAGTTATTTTAGTCAATGACGAGGAAGTTGGGAAGCCATAGTACAAAATAATTGGAGAGCATCTATTACAGTGCTAGGTGGTCAACCATAAAGCACCCAGAATGACTCTGATTCATTCACACAACTCAACTTTACTTCACAGCGTTGTTAAAAAGAAATAGATGAAAAAGATTTGCTTTCTTTCATGTGGCATTTGAGTAGTCCTCTGAAGCTTCAGGGTAGGAGGAACTTGAACATACATTGAATTTAATGTTTGATTGATCACATCTGATTGATCTTTGTCTTTCCCGATGCATTAAAAATGACAATGAAATGGGAATGACACTAAGATTGTCCTCTCAAGGCCTTTAGATGCCACGTGGTTTTCTTTTTCCACAAATGGCAGAGACCATTTACAGATTAACGCTAAAGGCTGTCCTGGGAAAGATACTTTTTGCTCACTGCTATGGTTCTTGGGATCTTGTGTGCCAGAGTAAATAAATAAAATATTCAGATGCTTCCTGGAAAGTAGGCGAATTGGACCGAAGATCCAGTTATATGACTAGATTGTGCCTCAGTCTTCATACTGAAGCAGAGGAAGGCTTTCCTTCTGCCAGCTGATGAAACAATAATTGATTAAATCTGAATGGTGTGACTTTTTTATTGATTTGTCATTCAACATCTTCAGTACCGTGCCAGGAAGAATTCACCTTTACTCTAATTGGAAGCTAATGCAATTACTTTTAGATTAAATACACATTTGTGATTTTTTTTTTCTCTCTCTCTGAATATGTATGTGTGGATGTTTTTTAATGGCTGGGCAAGGAATTTCACGAGGACCAAAGGGAGCAGTGTGTTCTGAATGCTTTCACCACTAAATCCTGATTTGGAAACTCTTTTGCTTGAGATTACAATACGGCATAATGTTTTCTAGCGGCTAGGGAATGTAGAATTGGCAAAAGTGTGGTTGACTAACTCCTGTCCTCTTCTAGCCACCTTTTTAGCAAAGCCCACCATCCTTGAAAAATCTTGTTCAAAATGCCTAACAATATCAAAGCTCCTGCTTTTGGTACTCAGCTAGCAATCTCTGCCCCTCCTCTCTCTCTCTGTCTGTCTGTCTGTCTGTCTGTCTGTCTGTCTGTCTGTCTGTCTGTCTGTCTGTCTGTCTGTCTGTCTACCTGCCTCTCTCTCTCTCTCTCTCTCTCTCTCTCTCTCTCTCTCTCTCTCTCTCTCTCTCTCTCTCATCTCTCTCTCGTCTCCTCTCTCTCTCTCTCTCTCTCTCTCTCCCTCTCCCTCACCTCCCTCCCCCTCCCTCCCTCCCTCCCTCTCTCTCTCTCTCTCTCTCTCTCTCTCTCTCTCTCTCTTCTCTCTCTCTCTCTCTCTCTCTCTCTCTCTCTCTCTCTCTCTCTCTCTCTCTCCCCAAGTAGAAAACTAGCAATGTTTTTTGTTCCTCAAATAAAAATAAAACCCTTTCTTCTGTGCTACAAAGTTTTGGCTAGGAATGTCTAGAATGTGTTTATTTTTCCCCTTCTTCATGTTTCAACTATGCAGTGGGAAGCATGCTTCTCTTCTCTTCTTTCTTTCTTTCTTTTTTTTTTTTTAAAAAATCACTTTTCCTAAGATGTACAGTAGCTCCTGGGATTAGCAGGCAGGGAATGGCCCAGAGTTAGGCTGAATCCTTTTATGAATGCCAGTATAAGGACTCATGATAGAAAGGACAACATCGCCAAAAGATTTACGGTACTTTAGCCATTTTAAATGGATGATGGCTGAAATGAAAGGAAGCAGGGCAAAATGCCTATATCAATCCTGCCCAGAGTGACCACGATGTGAACTGTCAATTAGGTGAGAACAATCCCAGCATCAACAAAGTCCTGTATGCCCTTATCTCTATAAATTGTGCCAAGTTTTTCTGCGTTTCTGTGTTTCAAGTGTGTGAAAGCAAGCAGTGGAGTTCCATTGCAAAGCAGGCCAGTTGGACTAGCTCCAGAAATATGAGTTTAGCTCTAAAAACATGCAAAGAATATAATCCCTTCTAGCTCCCTTCCATGTTGTAAGATCTAATCCTTCCATCACCCCCTCCACCTCCCCATCCTGCCCAAACTGATGAGGCTTCCTGGATGAGAAGTGATACGTCTTCACGGAAAAAACAAAGTCCAGTTGCCTTTTTTTGGGGGGGGGGACACCTTTGAGACACCATAACCTGGAAGACTGAGAATCTCCATAGACATTTAGCACAAAAATTAAATCTCCCGAATGGGGAAGATATGATGCGGATATATATACATGAGCTGTAAATATACATGAGCTGTAATTTAATGGTGATTACATGGAATTGTCAGTGGCTTGTTTCGTTGTACTATCATTGAATTCCAGCAATTTTTCATGCTTTCCTTCTTTGCTTTGGAGATCACTTTTTCTCAGCCCATCACTTCGATAGCATTAATAGCTTTAATTCCTCTGTTTGAAGAACTTTAAAGCTCGATTAGAAATCAAGGCTGAGAACAAACAAACAAAATATTGTCCTCTGCTTACTTACACAAGATCAGCCAAGGTTTCTGGAAAACCTGTCCCCCAGTATGTAATTGCTGTATCTCCTGATCCAACCACTAATTGCCTCTCCATTTCTCAGGGTTTGTCGTGCATTAAATTAGATGTTTAAATATGATCATTGAAAATGGCCACGAGTTTTACCATAGCCGTGAGAAATTAGCAGGACAAGTTCACTAGCTGCTACGTCTTATCACATACATTGGCAAATCTGTTTGAAAATACCGAAGCCAGTGTCAATCATTTATTTTTTTCTTGCTATGCAAAATAATTCCAATTCTCCTAAGCATTATATTAGAATAAGTGGGAATATTGGTTGTTGGTTTGTTGTAAATCTAATTCCAACACTAGACATTTTTAAGAAACTTAAAATATAGGGTTTCCTGCCTGAGCAGGGGGTTGGAATGTCCCTTCAACTCTGTTATTCTATTCTATTCTATTCTATTCTATTCTATTCTATTCTATTCTATTCTATTCTATTCTATTCTATTCTATTCTATAGTTCTATTCTATTCCATAATTCTATTCTATTCTATAGTTCTATTCTATTCCATAATTCTACTCTTATTCTTCTTCTATTCTATTCTATTCTATTCTATTCTATTCTATTCTATTCTATTCTATTCTATTCTATTCTATTCTATTCTATTCTATTCTATTCTATAGTTGTATTCTATTCCATAATTCTATTCTATTCTTATTCTTATTCTATTCTTATTCCTATTCTATTCTATTCTATTCTATTCTATTCTATTCTATTCTATTCTATTCTATTCTATTCTATTCTATTCTATTCTATTCTATTCTATAATTCTATCTATTCTTATTCTGTTCTGTTCTGTTTCTATTCTATTCTATTCTATTCTATTCTATTCTATTCTATTCTATTCTATTCTATTCTATTCTATTCTATTCTATTCTATTCTATTCTATTCTTCTATTCTATTCCATAATTCTATTCTATTCTTATTCTTATTCCTATTCTTATTCTATTCTTATTCCTATTCTATTCTATTCTATTCTATTCTATTCTATTCTATTCTATTCTATTCTATTCTATTCTATTCTATTCTATTCTATTCTATTCTATTCTATTCTATTCTATTCTATTCTATTCTATTCTATTCTATTCTATAGTTCTATTCTATTCCATAATTCTATTCTATTCTATTCTTATTCTGTTCTATTCTATTCTATTCTATTCTATTCTACTCTACTCTACTCTACTCTACTCTACTCTACTCTACTCTACTCTACTCTACTCTACTCTACTCTACTCTACTCTACCCTACCCTACCCTACCCTACCCTACCCCTACCCTACTCTTAATCCAAAAGGCCATCAACTTAATCCAGCCTCACTTCTTTATATCTATTTTTGGACTTCAGTTCCCTTCCTCTGTAAGTATTGGCTGTGCTTGGTAAGACTGATGGGAATTGGAATAGCTGAAGGGATATAAGCTTGCTCTGGCTGTTTTCAGAATCACTTTTTCAGATGTTGAGAGAATGAAGAAAGGAAAAGGAACATGTTTCCTGTTCATCCAACTGAGAACTGGAATAAGTTTGCAGAGCCATTTTTGAAAGCCCAACAAAGATCCAGAATATTTGGGAGTTCTGTGCATTCAGGAATATAGCAATTGCGATAGCATTTAGACTTATATACCCGCCCCACAGTGCTTTACAGGACTCTCTGGGCTGTTTACAATGTCAGCACATTGCCCCCAATTCACAAATCATGAATTGTGAAAGTCCATCAATGTATTAGGAAGCGTTAACAGCACTTCAAAGCATGATATCTGTCACAGCGTAGCATATTGTGTCTTAACGCCTGGCTCTGTAGCAGACAGTTTGGAGAGCAGGTTACACCAGTTCCTCCCTCCCTCCCTCCCTCCCTCCCTCCCTCCCTCCCTCCCGTCCATTAAATATTTTTCTTTTTTTTTCCTACTCCTATGCAATCAAATGTGTACATGTATGCTTGTAGTTATGTACAAGAATCTAGCTACTATTTCCATGGTTTGCTGCTTTGTTAGAATAACATCCAACAAACAAACAGCCGGTGTTTAGTGACTGTCAGACCAAACTTGAAAACACTTAAAAACATTAGACTCTGCCACCACTCCTTCTAGCTTTGTTCACATTTTTCTTTATACCTTAAAAACTATTGATGGTGAATCACCTCGATTACTGCCCCTTTTTAAACCATCAATTTTTAATCTAAGACAATGCTGAGAAGCAGCAAGTCTCATCTGTAGTTATTTGAGCACTTAGATTCCAGAGTGTGGAAGGCTAGTGCACTGGAAAGCAGAAAGAGGGGAAGATCAATGGCTAAAGTTGTCCTATTACTCAGCTTGGACTTGGGAAGAGGGGAAACACATAAATCTTTTGCCCCAATTACAGTGGTTGCTAATTGCAATTATTTACTGTTCTCATTCTCTCTCTCTCTCTGTCTCTCTCTCTCTCTCTCTCTCTCTCTCTCTCCTCTCTCTCTCTCTCTCTCTCTCTCTCTCTCTCTCCTCTCTCTCTCTCTCTCTCACACACACACACACACACACACACACACACACACACACACACACAAAGAGAGAGAGAGACAGACAGACAGACAGACAGACAGACACATCCTTCATTATTTCTGAGGACTAGGAAAAAATGTCCTTTCCTTGTTGGAAAGATTATTTTGGAAATAAGAGACTGAAGTTCATTCTGTCCTATTTCCAGTGTCCTGTCTCTAATTGTTTTATATGTATATGTATTAATATTTTTGTTCTGTTGCTTTTAATCCTGTGTTCACTGTTCCGAATCACAATGGTGTATGACAAGATAAAAAGCACAAGTATAAAAAGTGAAAGAGGAGCACATAATTAAGGCAGAATATCAGCAAATAGCCCGGGCCTGCAAAGATATGAAGTGAGGAATGGAACCATATCTACATGGAGGGAAGTGTGTAGTGGGGTGCCCCAGGGCTCTGTTCTGGGCCCAGGACTCTTCAACATCTTCATCAACGATCTGGACGAGGGGATAGATGGGGAACTCATCAAATTTGCAGACGACACCAAGCTGGCGGGAATAGCCAACACCCCAGAAGACAGGCTTAAGATACAGGAGGATCTGGACAGACTTGAACACTGGGCGCTATCTAACAAAATGAAATTCAATGTGAAAAAAGTAAGGTTCTACATTTAGGCAAGAAAAACCAAATGTACAGGTATAGTATAGGTGGTATCTTGCTCAATAGTAGTAACTGTGAGACCTCAAAGTCCTAGTGGACAATCACTTAAATATGAGCCAGCCATGTGCTGCAGCTGCCAAAAAAAGCCAACACAGTGCTGGGCTGTATTAACAGAGGGATAGAATCAAGATCACATGAAGTATTAATATCATTTACAATGCCTTGGTAAGGCCACACTTGGAATACTCCTTCCTTCCTTCCTTCCTTCCTTCCTTCCTTCCTTCCTTCCTTCCTTCTTGCAACACTCATACAATTTTTTTGTTTGTTCTGGCTTTGAAGGTTCACGAATATTAAAGACAACTCAGGAAAACTTGACTTCAACTCGCTGTCACCATCAAAGAAAGATTACTGGGCTATGTTGGCCTACAATAAATCTAAGCTTTGCAATATTCTTCTATCAAATGAACTGAATCGTCGGCTTTCCCCCCATGGAGTTATCTCAAATGCATTGCATCCTGGAAATATGATCTACTCATCCCTTCATCACAGTTGGTGGTTGTACACCCTCCTGTTTACTCTGGCTCGGCCTTTTAGCAAGTCACTGGTAAGTGCATGATATTTTATACATGTTGATTGATTGAAAGATTGGCTTTTTAGAAATTCACATACCTAATGCATTTTCAACCATTTTTAAATTTGTTGATCTTGACCACTGATATAATTGTGGCCCTTGTGGTTAAAATAGGCTGCATCCCTTGATTGTTTGGGTTGACAAACTCTTGTGCATTTTCCGAGTCATGTAGTTTGGCTCTGCGTGTCGTATGTCTGAATACGAGTCCCTGCTACAGTTGAAATTTGAGAGAAACCAGAGCTATAGTTTGCAACATGTTTAGGGGGGAAAATACCAATAAAAACGGGTTACATTGACAAATATAAAAAGAAATATTGACCTCTATATGAAAAATGAATAAGTAAGCTTGAAATATACTGTATGAATGATTAAATTCTATACCACCTCACTGATGTCTAAATTTAGGAGTTGTATGTTTGCCACAGTTCTGCCTTAGAATAAAATGTTGGCATTGTCAAATAGGAGAGTAAATAAAGTATCATGTGTTAAGGCTGAAAGAGCCTAGCAGATGTTCCAGCAAACTGAATTTTTAAATCTTTTGCATTAAGAAAGGATAGAAATCTGAGCTGATTGGGTTACGCTTCCTAATTCAGTGCACAGCCAATGGTGGTGGTTGAGTTTTAACAGATGTGTTGTGTGCTATCTCTCTTTAAATGAATGGGAATATAATACTGGGACTATTGCAGAATTATAATGTATAATCATGGAGGGGAAAAAAACCCACTCTGACCATTGGCAAGTGATATGATTTTTAGAAATGAATAGAGGAAATAAGGGAAATTACAGGGATTTGAAAGCTGACTGATAACAATCTCTGATTTCTTATTTATTTCTTTTGCAACATACATACGACTTTAGTTCTGTACAGCTGGTAGCTGGCAAGATTTGTACTACAGTGTTTAATCATCAGTTAGTGTGAAAGAAATGTGCTGGGTGGTTTTTGTTTTTTCTCTACTGGTATATTTTTGCACGCTGTTTATTTAACACATTTATGTAAGCCTAGGAACTCTGGATAGTGAACGTGAAAAAGAGTAAATCCAACTGTAAGATCTTAGTTAAAAGAAACTAGGTTTCAACTCAACAAATCCAAAAGACCCATTTAGCTCATCAAACAAACCACCTCCACACCACGATCCATCAATATCCTTGCCCCAATGCCTGCAGGAAGATCTAGGGCAGGGGTCTGTAACCTTGATAAGTTTAGGACTTGTGGACTTCTCAGTCTCCCAGAAGTCTACAGGATTGGCACTGTATATCTCTCGGGGGTGGGGTGGGGATGGTAAGGCACAAAGAGAAGATCACTTTATGGATCTCACTAGGTGATCCTATTCACCACTTGGGCTTGGAGCAGGCCCATTTGCCAGATCTAGTGGGACAAGCGTTGGGGACTGGGTGTGAATTATTTTGTGAATTTTTTTTTTAAATATCTGAATGGCAGATACAGGTAATCCTTGACTTACAACCACAACTGGGATGGTTGTTAAGTGAGTTTTGTTTTTGTTAAGTGATTCACTGCAGTTGCTAAGTGAATCGTGCACTTGTTAAGCAACCTTGGCTTTCCTCAGGGTCTTGGCTTGTTTGAAGCTAACTAGGAAGGTTGAGGATGGCAAATACATTGACCCTGGGATATGGCAACTCTTGTAAATACATGCTGGTTGCCATTTTGATCATGTGCCCATAGAGATGCTGTAAAGATTGTAAGCATAAGGACTAGTTCTAAATCCCCTTTTCAGTGCTGTTCTAACTTTGAACAGTTGCAAAATGAATAGTTGTTAAGTCGAGGATTACCTGCAGTTCTGCCTTTGCCTTTTCTCCTCAAAATATAATTAACAAAGAGAAGTAAAAGTAAAAAAATATGATTTATCTGTGGACTAAATGCTCAGAAACAAAGAACTGATGTTCACGATCAGACTTTCCTATTCTGAATGGCTTTAGTTTAGGGTGAACTGTATTTCCTAGTTTGCTTTGGTTTGTGTGCTGCAATGCCTGGAGAATACTAGAGGTGGAACAGCTGTCCAGAGAGAGCCAGTTGCACAGAAGACAATTTATCAGGATGAGGATGAGTTGCTGCACCACAAAAGTGTTGATACATAGCCCAAATCAACTCAAATTAGCTGAGAAGTGATTGTGCCTCCAGCTTCATAATTATGGAAAGTTTAGATTTTTAAGTCTATGTATCTCAGATCTAACCACTACAATAGTTTATAGCTTAAGTATAGATCTAATGGGAATTGCAGCCATAATAGTTATTTTAGTTTGAAGAGTTACAGTATTTGCTGAAATATTTTGTTTAATTCTATTAGTTTTATGGAGCTCATATTCAAGCTCAGAGCTTCTGATTTTGACTGCTTCGTTCTGCCCAAATTGTTGAACTCATTATATAATACTATGCTGGTCAGTGACCAAAGTAAAGATTTTGATTTGATTTGATATTCCATAGCCCAAATAATCAAGAGAGTCTTCAAGCAGCAGATGTTTCAGTTGTTATCCTTGTACAAAATCCGCTGGCTGACCCAAACCACTAATTCAGTTTTTTTTTAAAAAAAAAAACCAAGACAAGTTGAATCTAAACAGACACAGCAACCTTGAAAAACCCTTTAACTCATAAAAAAACATCACTAAAGTGGTTCCAAGTCTTCGTTCTAAGTTGTCTCAAGATGCCAACATACTGAACTAATAAAAGTTCCCCATTTCAACCAAATGGTTTATTTTGATTCTATGTAATTTGGGAACAAGGCTAGAAGGCATGAAAACTTCTAAGTGTGATCCTCAAGCTTCTTGTGTTCCACAGTAAATCAGAACAGAAACCTGTTGTGTGTATAAAACAGGCACCATCTCTATTGATCCTTTGGTGTCTTAAATCTGATAAAAGTACAACTATTCAAATAAGGTAAGCTGTGTTATTAAATACTCATTTGCGTCTGTCCACACTTTTCTATCTTAAGGAAAAAAAAGCTTGAATTTGCTTCCGAGAAAGTTGAAAAATAGGATTATCCAGTTTTTTTCGGGGGGGGGGGGGAGAACTATTCTATTGTAATTGTATCTTGTATTTTCCTGGTTTTCCCATTTGATCCATATTCCCACTTGATGGGAAAATGTTCAATGTGGCAGAAACACAGCAGATAAGACACAGAAGTTTGCGGGCAGACACGTAACATGGCTTCCCAGAGTCCCTAAAGCTGGGTCACTTAAAAGTTACGGTGCCGTTTCCATACCTAGCATTTCCATTTTTAGTTTCCCTTTCTTGTTAGTATCTTCCCACAAGAGAGATTGTGTTATTTCTGCCTTCAACACACACTTTATTGAGTAAGTTTCGAATATTTAAGGCTTACATTTATATTTATTTATTTATTTGGGTTTATATGCCGCTCCTCTCCGGGGACTCGGAGCGACTAACAACATACCGTGTTTCCCCGATAGTAAGACACCCCCGATTGTAAGACGTATCGGGGTTTTCAGGGGGTCGGCTAATATAAGCCGTACCACGAAAGTAAGACATATTACTCCTGCCCACTTCCGCCTCCTGCTTAAAATACTTAAATACTTAAAATACTTAAAATACTTAATATACTTAAAATACTTAAAATAAAACTGACAATTGTTTTCCAATCAATATAAGCCGTACCCCGAAAGTAAGACATAGTGGGGCTTTTGGGGATAAAAAGAAAGTGTGACGCTGTCTTGCTTTAGGGGAAACACGGGTATATATAACAATAAATTACAATAAAAAAACCCAAACAAAGATATCTAAAAAATACAGTAAAATACACATTCAATTCAACAATCAACCACAATCATCATATATACTCTCCAGCTCAATTTTTTTGTTATATACAAAAAGGTAGGTTGCTTGCTTTTTGTTTGTATTAAAAGTTCGCAAATAGCGTCTAAGACGACAATCAGTTGCTGAAATGGAAAACAAACAATTATTTCTTTAAAAAGAAAGGGGGCAATGTTTACATTTCTAATAAACCCATTTGTGTTTATTTATGGCATGTTATGTTTGTTCAGTAAATACTTTAATTTTGTTTGTAAAACTCACAGTGCTTGATACTGACACCCAAAGCACAGACTTTGGCCAAAAAAAAACAAACAAACAAAGAGACTTTGGCAAAGATGTACTTTAATTTTAAACATCTGTGCGTTAGGTAGCCATAGTATATCTCAAAATGGGGGTTTCAGAGAGTCCTTTAAGCCAATGATTTCTTTCGCCTGTAAAATTAGTCTGCTACAGATGACATTATATATTGAAACTAAACCCTGTCATATAATTATAAAATATTTTTGTTCGAAATAGTGAGATTCACGAAAAACGGGGTGGTGGTGATGAAGAACAAAGTTATGTCAAATTTCTAGTGGGAAAAACATGGCGAGGGTATAATCAGCCAACAGTTTAACTTACTTGTTTTTTTACAGAGTTGATAGAAAAATCAGACGGTTCAATTTCTCCTCTAAATGACAACTTCTCTAACATGACATTCCTACCGCCATCCTTGGCTGTTGTTAAAAAAAGTGTCTAGAATCTGAGTCATAGAAAAAAGCATTTGCCATAGTTTTGTTTTGTTGGTTTGTGCTATAATTAAACCACATTATTTGCCGAATAAGAATGTAGTTTTCTTACGTAGGAATTTATGCAACATTGTTAGTTATATAATGCTTATATAGTGTCCTTCAAGTTTGCATCATCAGTTGATTAGAGATTGGAAATTTTAAGGTTTAGAAAAATCAGGGGAAAAAAATCAAGTTATGTCAGGAAAAGATATATACTGTACTTTGACCCGCACCTAAGTTAAAAAAAAATGTGTTTTTCTTTGGATCTGAAAGTCCCATAGGATCTTACCTTTCTTTCACTTGAAGAATGTGTGTGTGTATATATTTTGTTTTTTTAATTTTATAGTATTATAATATTTTTAATTCATTGTTAAAGTGACCTTGCATCAAAATCCATACTGATTCATTCTATACGCTTTATTAGAATAAGAACAATTATTCCTCTTACATATTCAAAAGTTATCCAAATATGCTACCTATGGCTTTCAGTGACACACATGGGTCTGAATCTGTTTTATACCAACCTTTTTGTTGTTGTTGTTCCCTGTCCATAAGGTGGCATCAATCAGTGCTTAGAAAAACAAGCAATTCTAGACACTGAATGCAAATACAAGAATAATAGAGAAGATGGATTCCTTATTTCTTCCTACTTATTTTTGGTCTGCTTCCTGTGCTTCTCCTTCTAATGAACGTGGTGCAAAAAAGATCTATCAGGGGGAACTACATAACATAACATTGCTCTTTTCCGCTTCCGTCAGTATTTGTTATAGCTCCAAGCTGTATGTGTAGGATACAGGATGACTACTCTGCTCTTAAAATAGAAGTTCATAAAGCCTGCCTCCACTTCCATAAAGCTTGACCTCCATGAAGCCTAGCCTAGAACTTAGTATGTGGTTGGTTTCCCCTCCTGCTTGACATTGCAAAAAATACAGGGAAGTGCAGACACTTGATTGGTCATAATATTGCTCCAGGAGGAGAGCCTTCTCAGCTGTTGTGCCTACCCTTTGGAATATTTGTTTCTCTGGAGTGAGGTCAGCTTCAACCCTCCTGACCTTCCAAAAGAGGTTAAAAATCTGGTTCTGTCTGTTGGCTTGGGGCTTCAATGGAGGGGTTTCACATTGGGGATGGTTGATAGATCAACAACAGATCCCACCTCTCTCCCTCCCTCCCACCCTACTCCAGCCCTTCCCATCTTTTAATTAGTGTGCTGTATTTGGATCTTCACCGTATTTTGTTTACGTCTTTTAGCTTTTGTATAGTTTTATCTTCCATCCAGAGTTACCCTGTAATGAGATGGGGGCTAATCAATTTTAAAAACAAATAAATAACGATGGAAAGGTCCCTCACAGTGTAGGCCTGTGCTGAAGCAAGTGATTCTCTTAACACAGGTTGCCCCACGTCATGCTAAGCATGTTATATACCAGTGATGACATGACATATCAGCTGTGGTCTTCTATGTAATCTCAAATCGCATGTATCTCTCGGAAGGTCAGGAGAAGTCAAAGCCTAACATTATAAAGTTTCTCAAAGTGTACTTTGTGCAGAGAAAATTTTTCCCCCACTTCCTGACTTCTAGAAATGCCCTGGTTCTTTTCCTTACGATGGTCTTTATTTCTTCTCCTGCCATCTTTGAAAAACTGCAAAACCACTTGAAACCTTTCCCCAATCAGTTTCATGTGATAGCTTCTCTTTAATCATTTACATTCTGAGGAAAGTCAAATATTCCATAAGAAGCCAAAGTAATCTAGCTGAATGTATACTGTTTGTGCAGCTGGATATTTTATTTATTTGAAGTATTGAAAGAAGTCTCCTCTGACTTTGCAGGAAAAAAAAAAGACAGTGAATAAACAGTAAGAAGGGCCAAGTAATCTGAGCCAGAAAGTTGCTTCTTTTAGAGCGAAGCCTTGACAAAATATTTTCCATATTCCAAAAAAGAAGCAGAAAAGCTCAAAAACTTCATAATGTTCTTACAGTATTACTGGTTTTCTTCACGTTGGCTGTTCTTTAAATGACAGTATTGCAAAAGTGAAGTGATTGTCGGTTCTGTTATATTTCATTCATAATATTCTCCTTTGGACAGCCAGTTGCGACCCTATTTGGATCGGGAATCACTCCTAATAGTCACTCATGCCCTTGTCATCTCGAGATTCGACTATTGTAATGCTCTCTACATGGGGCAACCTTTGAAGAATATCCGGAGACTGCAGGTTGTCCAGAATGCGGTCACGCGAGCTGTCTTGGGTCTTCCTAGACATGCCCATATCACTCTGGCTCTTCGCGAGCTGCACTGGCTTCCATTTGGTCTCCGAACACAATTCAAAGTGTTGGTTATGACCTATAAAGCCCTTCATGGCAATGGACCAGGTTACTTGCAGGATCGTCTTCAGCCTCATGAATCCCAGCGACCGGTCAGAGCGCATAGGGCTGGCCTCCTACGGGTCCCGTCCAACAAACAATGTTATTTGACGGGCCCTAGGACAAGGGCCTTCTCTGTTGCTGTCCCAGCCCTCTGGAACCAGCTTCCCTCGGAGGTGCGTACTGCCTCCTCCCTCCTAGCTTTCCGTAAACTTTTAAAAACCCATTTATGCCGACAGGCTTGGGGGGTATGAACTTTGTTCTGCCCCCGGGCCGAGGAATCGCCTTCCATTGCTGAGTGTTTATTTGATTGTGTTTGCTTGTTGTATGTGTCGATTTTTTAATTGGATGTAATTATTGTTATTGATTTTATCTATGTCTATGTTCTTGTTGTGAGCCGCCCCGAGTCCTGGGAGAGGGGTGGCATACAAATTTAACAAATAAATAAATAATAAATAAATAATAAACACATGACATTTAAATAAGTTATTTTTCTCCTTTGGGTGGTGGTGGTCATGTTCTCTTATGACTATTGCCTTGCAATGTTTGAGTAACCACCTCATAGGGGTCTCAGGAAGGACTCACTGGAGAAGAGCCTAATGCTGGGAAAGCTTGAGGGCAATAGAAGAAGGGGACAACAGAGAATGAGGTGGCTGGATGGAGTCACTGAAGCAGTAGGCGTGAGCTTAAATGGACTCCAGAAGATGGTAGAGGACAGGAAGGCCTGGAGGAACGTTGTCCATGGGGTCGCGATGGGTCGGGCACGACTTCGCAACTAACAACAACAAGGGATCTCAGTATGACATTTAAGGATTTTCTTGATGTTCCTTAGAGACACTTTGACTATTATTGTGAAAACTATGAGCATGAAAGCCCATGTAAGACCAGGAAAGCCACCAGAAACTCTGGCCTGACTAAATATTCCAGCAATAGGTTACCAATGTTGACTTCCCAACTGAATTCCTAGGTTGCTTAGGGCTAATATAATAATACAAATTTATCTGTCCCACTTCTTATTTAATTATTATGGAAATAAAGCTGGAGAAACAAAGAGAAAAAACTACTATGTTTGAATGTTGCATTTATACCTTTACTATTCAGTATGGTTATTTCTCTGGAGATTTTTGTCAATGAAGGAGAGGAAGGCACCATGCAAAATTTTATTTCCTGTTTGCAGAGGCCAGTAGATATGATAAATCATATCAATATCTGCCTGGTATCAGAATGATAAATATAAAAAGCATAGTCATGTTCCATCTATAATTTTAGTGACACCATATTTTTGCAGTTCCTTAATACCAATATTGATATGATCAACTCTTCTCTGACTGTCAGAAATCCATATTACAGTACTTGAAGAATTATATTAATTGGAAAAACATTATTTCTATAGCTGCTACTTGAGAGGAATTATAATATTTTTTCTCCCAGAAAAAAAGATAACTATAAGCTCTTGGATGATAAAAGACATTTCAAATAGGCCATTTTTGATGCGTAGAAAGACTTGTTCATGTAGAAAATGAAATTTTTGTTATTCAGCATGTACAAAGTTTGCCTGAGAAGAACTGTTGGTTTTTGAAGCAAAACCTTCCAGATGGAGTCCTTATTCTCCCTTATTGCAAGGAGGGGAGAGGAGAGGAACAAAGTCAGTTGACTGCTTCGCTTATTAATAGCATCTCAGCTCAGGTGAGGAGAAATTTGTGAAGAATTTGGGAAAACAGTAATCAAAGAGACTCCACCTTAATGATACTTAATTGTGTACTTCTAGTTTTCTTGATCTTGTTATTATTGAGTTGTTAATCAGCTCTTTTGTTTTCATTTCTCTGGACTAATCACTATCTCTGAAAATTTATATAAAGTGATTGGTCTGTGGCAATAGTTCTCAGCTACATGTGTCACAGATGGACTCAGTAATAACCTGTGTTGGAGTTTGTAAATCTCTGAATTTACAAACATTTTCAGTGATTTACAAACTGCAATACTATTTGTGGAAATAAGACAGTATTTCTTTCTACCCTGCGGGACTTAGGTTTTGACAGGGATTGGTGAGAATTAAAATATATAAAGCTGAGATCCATTGGTTTATGGCATGCCATAAACAATGATACATTTCTTTGTGTTCTTAAAGGTAAGATGGCATTGTTATAATGCTTAACAATTTTCTAATTCCAATGGTGGCTGCTTGTCATCATTATTACTATTTGTCCAGAGAAAACATTATTTTGAACATCCAGAGAAGATAGTACCAGGTACATTCTATAAGTAACAACGTTCACAGGGATTAAAAATGGCACATATTCACTGCTACTTGTTTGAAAGCCAAGGTTGGCTCCTGAATCGATACGCTGTCTGGTATGCGATAAGTAAAACAGCTTTTAGTTTGGACAAAGCTCAACTTTGTAATCTGTCAATCTTGATTAAGTTAGGAAAGTGTTGGAGCAAATAATTATGTGCACATGGTACCAAACAATAAACAAGATAGCTTCATATATTTCAATTTATAGAACCCTCATCGAGACACATTTGTACCTGAATGTTTTTGAGCGTTACTTAATTTTGAAATTATTCCTTGCCCCCGACATTCCCCCATTCCCTCCCCCTTTTCCCCCTTTTTCTTTCTTTTTTCTTTTTTTTAAAAAAGAGTGATATTTCCTTGGTGGTCTTGGGAGACTTGTACTGCTCTGCCAGCTTGAATAGCTGGCCATGTTTCAGTGCCGAATGTCAAGAGTAAATAGATGAAAGTGTGTGTTATATTTTTACTTTGTTGTCAGATGCTATTGGTTTGCCATTTTCTGAGAGTTGTATTTATCGCAACCAACACTTTTACCACTACAGCTCAGCTGGACAACTTTTTATCAAAACTATTCTCTCGAGGTCGACTAAATGAATTATCAACTTTATCCCCCGTTATCCATCGAAAAGATTTTGCTGCTGACACTTTGGAGCAAAGCATTTATTCTTTTGTTGGTTTGCAGTAGAACAAAAGCCACCAGATCATAATGTTAGCTGTCATTTTCAGAAGACAGAGGCTGCTGAGTTTAAGACTGGGAGGAAGACTAGAAAATAATATACCACATGGGACTCGGCATTTAATATCCTGCTGCTTGCAAAGCCATGCAAATTAAATTATAATTAATTATTAAATTATGAACTGGTCAGGGCAGACTGAATTTTAAAGCTGAGATCACTCACTTCCATGTTTTATGTTAGGAGATCTGTGTTTGTATACTTACACAAGCTGATATGCTTAAAATGTGTTCAGAAACACTGCTTCCTTGTGTTATGCATAGTTTGTTGAACCAAGGTTGAGTACTTCTCATTAGAAAGAGATTTGGCAGGTTACTGCTAGTAGGGCCACCAAAGGTGTTTTAAACCTTCAGTTAATGAGCAAGTGCCAAATTCTTCTGAAGGTGTTATTAGTTGTAGAGTGTTCCATAGGACTTTTTGTTGCTGTCAAGAAATCCACAACTATAAGTTTTTATTAGGTATGGTACTTGGCGTCTTAGGACACCATTAACACCCAACCACATTTTTGTTGAAAGTTGATTTTGTATATTTCAACATACTAATTGAGATGGGCAACTGTAGAAATTGAATGAATGAATGAATATTTCACCACAAAAAAATGTGCCTTCTATCAGCAAATGAAGTTGGGGAGAATGCAATTTTTCGTACAGTAGAATTAATATATATAAATAATTCTATTTGTACCAAAAAATTCTATTGAGCAAAAAACACCATGACTATAGTCACCAAAGTACCTACTGCATTAACAACAACAGTAATAGGATCTTGCTCAAATTGTCACATGCACACATAGACGTGTGTGTGTGTGTGTGTGTGTGTGTGTGTGTGTAATAATAAAGCTAAGGCAAGTTTATTTCTAACATCTTATTCAGCTTACCAAGATTTATGTCTGCTTAACTATGAGAATATGTATTCCTATTTAACATTTGCATTTTTTGGCTTTATGATTACGAATTATGAACTTTAGACTCTTTTAATTCTGTGTTTCTATTAAGGGAACCTGCAAATTTCCCTTCCTATTTTTAATCATTAGGACCCAGTACTGGCGCAAACCCCACAAACAGGACCTCCAGCCCCTCTTAAGCAAGGATGATTGCACAGTTTTAAAACTTTTCCAACAGCTGATATAGCCTGGATCCCAAAGAAGGATCCTCCATAGACCATTTTTGGCATTTTGCTGCAATTAAACTCCTCTGGTTTTAGTCCTCAGGCAATTTAGTACCTTTTTACGTATGCACATTGTGAACTTTTGATCAGGGTTTGATACTCGTATATTAAAGAGCAGCTTTTGAGAACAGGCTTAACAAGTTCCTTAGAGTATTACATCCTCAGCCTGTTGTGGGAAAGGTAATTTAACCAACTTGCAGAGGCCAAATCTCTCTCTCTCTCTCTCTCTCTCTCTCTCTCTCTCTCTCTCTCTCTCTCTCTCTCTCTCTCTCTCTCTCTCTCTCTCTCTCTCTCTCTCTCTCTCTCTCTCTCTCTCTCTCTCTCTCTCTCTCTCCCTCCCTCCCTCTCTCTCTCCCTCCCTCCCTCTCTCTCTCTCTCTCTCTCTCTCTCCTCCCTTTTCCATGTTTCCTTGTTGCAAGAGCTCTCAGAGTGTGTGATTGATCTTTTATTCAGTAGCTAACGAGACCTGTGATTCTATTAGTGCTCTACAAGGCAAGGGAACAGTGATTTAATGAAGTGTCTAGTGAGCTGGTCATAGATTTATCCTGTTGCCTCTAATTTGCAGAGCCATTGCAAGTCAGTAAAAGAAATGGTGCTCATGCCACCATCAGGCAGGCATTTTCTTCGTAAACGGTTGTAAGGTCAGGTGTAGTTACCTTCGCGGAGACGATGCCTTCCCTCCTCAGTGTCTCCTGATGACAGCCACTGCGCTAAGCGAAGCGGAAACCTGAAGATCAGAGGTCCATTTTGAAGTCTCCCTCAGCTGATGCAGGAGCAGATGAACTGCCAACAATGGCTAATAGAATCATAATTGGCGACCAGAACTGGAAAAGCACAATGACATCTCAATACAAACTGGTGTGTACTAAATCCACTGCCAGCTGGTGTTCAACACAGAGTCATGTGCATTCTCCAAATTTCAATTCCAAGCAATTAGATAATGTCTTTAGATAGTTATTGGGCAGCTGTTAGAAGGAGCAGGGTGGAAGCTAGTGGAGGGAAAAGAATCACAGGCTCATCAAAACACATCCACTGTAAATTGACATTAATGTGCTGTCTGTAGACTTAGCTGAGCATGTAACTTGTGAGCTTTAACTCTGAAATCATGCGGTAGAAAGTTGGTACATATTGTTTTAAATAGCCAGCGTTTGTGCGTGTGTTTGTATATACACACATAGACACATCATATTTATTTATTCTTTATTTCATTAAGGGGTCATAGATTTTTGAAGTTATGAGTAGGAGGATCCTTATTTGCTTTGCTAAAGTGAGCTATAAATAGTAATAAAATTATAATTATGTTATATTGCAGGTTATTCTTTCTCTGGGTTGCTAAAGCTTACGGTATGTCAGAAGATTCTGTTCCACAAATTAACTACAGATCAGCTTTCTTTAGGAATAGAACTTGGAACAACAGAAAGACAGGGCATGGCAAATATTAAAATGGTAGATAGTGAAATAGAGATGCTTCTTCGTCGCTTAATTAACAAATGTTTATCCTCTGCTCTGATAATTCTCAGAGAAGAATTATAGAAATATTTTAATCATTGTTAGCTGCTGCCTTGAAAACTGCTTTGAGTAGGAAGATTGGATATAAATCAAATACACAGTGATGTAGTACAGTGTAGCAACTAGAAAGCTGTAACATCTCCTAATCTTAACAATATGTTTTGTGCAACTTGCTTGTTTTATATATAAACTTGAAAGAAATTAAAACAATTCATTGGATGTTAAAAGCCTATTAGTATGGCATATGCTGGATTCTAAAGGTAGCTTCTGTGTTAATACTAACTGGTTCTATATTCTTAGGTGAGGCAGCATTTGCTTTGAAAACCTTCTGTTCAAGATTTTCCAGGGCCACTTGATTATGTTAAGAGAGGAGAGGGCAAAAGAAGACTTGATCCCAGGAATCTGGAAGTTGAGTCATGGCAACTGGGTTTCAACCCGAAGAGGTTACTTGGATAAGCAGTGAAACAGTTTGAACCAACAAGAGAAGAAATCCAGTTGTCATGACTCAACCTGCAGACAGTTCTATATGGATGACTGACAATCTTCATTGACATATGATCCAAGGATGGCTATATAAAGTGTGGGACACTTTTGTGGGGATTGTAGGCATAAGAACATCAAAATGGTTACCACAGAGGGGAGAGGTTGTTCCTTCACAAAACATCTGGTGTGATAGGAGATAAATTGATGAGGTAGATTCCTTCTCCCTCAAAAACTCAAGAATGTTTTTAGCCATTTATCACTTTTACGTCCATCTCACACCTTTCTTGCCCCAGGCATGTAGACAAATGTCCAAGCAAAATCTTCAATCTTGTTATTTATTTGATTTCCATTACAATATTCTAAGCAGGGTTCCAAACCACATGAAGGATTTTAATCATATTCAGTCTGTTTGGTGTTACTCCTGCCTACAAACTTTTCTTATAGATACGGGAATCTGGAACAAATTGTAGGATCCTGACTCTCCTCTAAACATTCTTTCTGAAATACCTGATGAACGCCTTAGTGTGGAAATAGGGGTTTTTTTGTGTGTGTATTTTCCTTTCATCTCCTTTTGTTAATGCACCATTATAACAGATTACCGAAATAAAACAGATGCTTGTGTTCATACTTTCCAGTTCTCTGCAGGCAACAGTGTGCAATTTGGACTCTTGTCATCGTTATAGTCTGATATAAAATCTTCCAGTATACTTAACGTGTTTCAACATCTTTTGTGGGTTTTCGTTCAAAAGGGATGTTTTGGAATTGACTTTGTCTGAAAAAGCAAGATAGAAAAGTGATATTTTTCCCTCTTCATCTTCATAACACAGAAAGCCCAGTGCCCTTTAAAGCTTCACTCCATGAAGTTATATTGCAAAAGATAATGAACAGATAGAGTGGTAACATTTTATTTCTAGATTTCTACCAGTTGTAACAGCTCATCTGGGGAATGTCACAAACATGGAAACTTATTGAAAGAGGCAGTCAGGAGCAGGGAAGAGATTCCCTGTGGATGCAAAAATATCAGCGGTAAAAAGATGGCTGAGTTAAAACACCTCTCAACATCTCTAAGGATGCAGAGAGGGCCTCTGGACAGGCAAGTCCATTGTCTGCAACTTAAATGGAAAACCTTCTATTGAGGAACAGTTCAACAATTTAATCTGTGCTTTCTCTGAATTTACAGGAGTCAGAAAACACACCCTAAGAAAATTCTGCAATTGATTACATGTAGAATACCTCTGTTGCTCGGATTTCTTTGTTCTTATTCCCTACCTCATTCTTCTCCCAAACTTTTTCCTCTTATTCTTTTCTCATTAGAAAACCAGCATTTGCCACTTTCGTAAATGTCACAACGTGCCATTCGATTAAAAAAAAAATCTTAAACTGTCTTAGAAAAGGCTACTAGAAAGAAAGCCACCTGCCTAAATGTAAGTTTAAGCAAAGTTTCTAACTTTCTGAAATTGACATTTTTCTCTAATGCAAGCTCATTATAGCATTGTCTGCCTCACTTCCATTTTGTCATCTTAAAGAAAAGAGGCCTCTGATGAGACTAAACCTTTTAGCCCATAGATCATTTCACAGGAAAACTCTGTAACTGTCTTATTGTAGATGATGTGAGTCAGAGCTCATCCAGATCAATTAAAATCCCAACTGGAATTTAGCCAAGTGCTTTTTTAAAAAAATCTTCTTAATAAATAACCAGAGTTAAAAACGTGTAGTTTATTCATACTATGGGAAGATGGCACTATGCCTTAAATGTTTACATACTCATATTTTGTATGATTTAAGAATGCCTCCACTTCCTTTTTACTGCTTTAGTTTAGAAAAGACATGAAGAAGAAGAAGAAGAAAAATTAAATACCAAGAACAAAAAATAAAGAAAGCCTATCCCCCTCAATAGTATAGTAATATAGATATAGTATACTATATAGATACAGTAATATAGATATAGATTGATAAATATAGATGGGAAAAATGGAGAGACAGAGATAGAAAGATAGATATAAATATTGATAGAGATAGAGATAGAGAAAAACACAAGTTTTAAAATAAATACTAATAAGTCTTTCATTGTCTGTCTGTCTATCTATCTATCTCTATCTTTCAATCATGGCCTTGGAGATTGCCTGAATAAGGACTTGCAATTTTCTTTGGGAAAAGAATGAATGGAAGATGTCCTTATTACAAGTTCAGGAACAGCAGCACAATTCAATTGCTAAATTACAGCTTAATACTCTCTCTATGAACAGTAGCAAGTCTTGGAATTTATATACTCCTCATGTGGTACAGTCATAAAATGATTGTGAATATCCAGTTTTATTTTTAAACTTAGGACACCTTCTGTTTCCACTGGAACTCGAAAATTCAATTTACAGTAGTTGGAGAAGTTTGAAAATCAAGGCTGAATCTTAAATCACATTTGATCTTGTTTCTCTGATCAGTCACAGATTCACAAATCGGATTTAAGCCATTTTGTTAAGGCATGGTTTGTAGAAAAAGTCATACTGGCTAGCTTCAAACTTACAGCAATGTCCAAATTGTGGTTGATGAATGGATTCATGTTGCTACCAACTGAAAACAAATAAAGTACCTTTACAGTTTGGTGCATAGCGTTGTGCAGGCCAAGAGGGTATGTGAAGGCAAGCTATTGGTTTTGTACATAACTCTAAATAATAGTTTACCATCATATCCAAAAAGGTCACATACCTTCTAAAAATAATTTGCATGGTTAGAACTTTCATAACCCTTTCAATACCTTTAAGTAAATTTAATGCATATCTTGGTTGTACTTGAAATAAATACTGATGCATTATCATTGGTCAAGGAAGAAGACTAATGTTCCTTGACCATGCCTATTGACCAGTATATATTCGTGTACATGGTAAATAATTTATTCTTTGAGAAAAATCTATGTGCATTATACCCTTTGATCTCATCATGAATTTCAAAGCCAACGGTTCCATTTCGTTTCTTTTTTTTTTTAATTTTCAAAGAGGGCAGAAAGGAAAATCATTTTGCAACTTTTTTAAAAAAAAAGTGGGACACACTTCTCTATAACACTCATCCATGCTAATGAGACTACGTTAATACATTTTTTAATCAAGGGAAACTTATTGTACTCTGCAGGTGAAAAGTATATGAATACAAGACTTAATGCACCTAGTAGATTAAAAGAGAAATTAAAGACTTGAGACTGAGAAAAGATCAAAGGCTGTCTTTTCATTGTTCTTTTTATTGTTTATTGACTTCAAAAAGACTTCTTAGTTTAAGCTGACTTTAATATCTTTTGAATGCTCTTTTGTAAAATGACTTTGAAAACTCACGGATAACGTCTTCATTAAGTGGAGAAAAACCTTGGTGAATATATAACTGTAACTTTGCTTTCATTATAAGGGAAGGAAAGAACACTTTGCTTAATTATGATCTGTTTTTCTTTGTTTTTAATTTTATGAACATTTTGGGGAGGGGTGGAAATTCCTGCTGATTACAAAAGAACTGATTCCCAAATGTGTTAGTTTTCCACAGACATTTATAACAAGTTGGACTTTCATTCTGTATTCATTAATAATTTCGAGGACATGAGAATTTCGTTGCTGAATCAAACAATTGGATCTGCAAATCTGTTCTCACAAGTTCCTAGCTAGGTGTTAAAAGCACGACTATGCACATGGCTAAATCAATTAATGTCTCCACAAATTGGAATTCAGGAATATATCTGCTTTTAATTGTGGAAGTTTTCCATGGTGGAGAAATTATGAAGTCATCCTTTTTAGTTAATATAGTATTTTGCAGGAATGTTCTGACTTAACAGACATCATTGAATCCTGTGTTCATTTAGAGTTGATCCACCTTGTTGTTCTCCCAGCAATGCAGATGTGAATTCAGAATAAATAGTGGGATTAGACTTCAAGACATGAAAAGTCCAGTTTCCATATATTTGAGAAAATTTGGATGTCTGAGCAGTGTAAGACAAAAAAAAAATGTTGCAATTGTTTCTTAATTCACTGCAGTTCCTACAGTGGAAATTACTTAGGGTATTTTCTGTTACTGAGTAATGCAGAGGGAGATATATTTAGATATCTAAGGAACACTGTTGTGTTTGGTGTCTGCACCTGCCCAACCTTGGAAGACCTTGAGAAGTTTAACCAAGTTTGACTTTGGTTGGCACTTGATTAATAATCTAGACATAGGAGGCTGGCGGAAAAAAGCATCCTGGAAGAAGGGATGCTGCTGTAGTAAACCATCAGTGTGCCTCTGAAGTCACCAAGAGTTGAACTTGACTTGAAGGAGACTTGAAGGGGCACCTGCCAATTGTTTTTTTTTTTAAACCTGGGAGGGGAGAACTACTGAGGTGATCACCTGTGTCAGAACAGCCTTTTATTTCCATGCCACCTGCTGCAATTAAAAATGAAACCGCCAAGCAACTAAGATGGTGATTTTATCTACCAGCTGATATTATAATTAATGACTGTAGAGCCCCTATTATGTGTACTTCCAAGACATCAAGTGGAAAGCTGTTGTCATGCTTTAAATAATGAAAAAAAAGTTTTCAATCTTGATAAATAGCTCAGTTGGATGCAGTTTAAAAAAATTGAGAGCATATGCTTCTATCATCAGGAACTACGACTGTAGTTACCTTTCTCTGTGTCTCTTCAGAAGCATTTAAAAGTTTTGGATTCTGGATTCTTTAGGAGATTTTTTTTTTCCCCAACCCAAAATGCCAACATAATTGCCCAGGGTGGTAGGGAATTATTTCTAGTTGGGGAAATTCAATATGAGAATGTAATGAAGTATGACTGATTACTGTTATCTTTTTTGAAAATTTACTTTTTTAGAAAGCAGTAGGAAATATCTCCCCTTTTTTTTTCAGTGACCGAGAATTTAACAAAACGGTTTTGAAATTTAGATATGTGAAGTGAAAGAGCAGCAAGAAAACTAAATGAGAAAGAGTTTATGCCTAAGTTTTCATTTTGCTTTGATGTATTTTTGAAATTGTGTTTGTGTGCTCCTTCAATGACTGATGCAGAAGCAAATACTTTCTGGATTTGTTTAATTTTGTTAGACAGCTTGATGCCATCTGCAAAAGTCTGATTATTTGATTGTGGGCTTATATCATACAGGTAGGAAAATGCTTTAATAAGTGTAGGAAAAACATTCATTTATAACTTATCACATTTCTTCTTTCTTTTAACTTTTCTATGCATGGAAAGTTGCCTAGATTGTCTCAGTTGCAGTAAATAATGTAGTATGCCATTTCAACCATTTTGTACTTTCCAAAGCTGAATGACTGGGAAGCTTTTAGAAGGCAAGATTTTCTAGTGATGACTTAAAATATCTCTTTCAGAAATGTGAAGTTTTAAAACAGAATTGGTATCCACAAAAAGGCTAGCGAAGTGCACCGATCTAAATAGTAATGTTAGTCCAGGCAATTAAAATCCTAAACAAATCAAATCTAGCAGATGTTTTTCACTGCTACTGTACTCCTTCAGATTTTGAGATCTATCTATCTATCTATCTATCTATCTATCTATCTATCTATCTATCTATCTATCTATCTATCTATCCATCCATCCATCCATCCATCCATCCATTCCCAGATGGTAGGGAGTAATATGCTGACTATAAGCTTAGAGAGGGCTGTAAAGCACTATGAAGTGGCATATAAGTCTATTTGCTCTATCTGTCCATCCATCCATTCCCAGATGGTAGGGGGCAATATGCTGACTCTGTAAGCTTAGAGAGGGCTGTAAAGCATTATGAAGCGGTATATAAATCTAAGTGTATTTGCGCATCCATCCTCTATCTATTTTTTTTATCTCCGTTCCAGTTAGCCCGGACATAAGAAAGTGTCCTGGAAGAAATAAATGACAAAGCCCTACCATACTGTTATGTCTGGCCTCTCATAACGCATTAATATCCACGTAAATATGTCTTTAAGAGGTTTATTTAATACATTTCAAAAGAATTCGTTTCAAAGCAAGCTGCTGGCATTATGTTGGCCTGAACGGCCAAAGCAAATCTATTTACATTTAGATAAACATGCTCTTCTCCTCCTACATCCCAATTAACTTACTTTTCTTCTTTATCACATTGTCCAAGAGCTCATTATCCTTCGGTAGGTTTTCAAAACACCAGAATACTGAGTTCCAAAGCACTGCCAAAGTTTTCAGCCCACTCTTTGATCAACGTTGCTCGTGACAAGGGCGTAGTCTACTTCCCCCCTCTAATATAGTGTCCGATACGTCACTTCCCCAATTACTTCCTTTTTCCAGTTAACTGACACCTTCGCTTATCAAACCTTCGGAACCTCGGATTAATCCATTTATCTTCTTGTTCTAAATCTGACTCATCATTTTGAGAATCTGATTCAGAATGCATACAAAGCTCTTCATTATCTCTCTCAGCTGCCGGGAGGGGAAACCACCCAGAGGGGCCTGGCTGCTGATCCTCGGCTGCCGGGAGGGAAACACATTCAGAGGAACCTGGCTGCTGATCCTCATCCTCTGATACTTCCCAAGCTGGTCCAGGGACACTCACAACACATACTAAGACAGTTGCATGCTTGTGTCCCTTTAAGTCATCAGAAGCCCAAAAGATTTTGCTGCTAGTAACTTGAGGGCTGGACCAGGAGGTCCTTGAGCAACATGCTCAAATAATGTCCTTGTGGTTCATCATGAAAAGTGAGGGGGGCTGCCAAATGGCAGTGCTGTTTTTCTTGTTGGTAGATAGTGCTTTTGCGTGCCTTGTATTTTCCCACGTTTTTCTTCTGATTCTTCTGTTGCTGAATTGCCTCTTTGAAGTTTAAATAAACCACTTATTCTTTACATGAAATCTTGAATTGCAGCTTGATTGTCTTGGGCATTCCAGAGTAAAAGGCCCACTTGGAAACCCAAAATGCAAGCATAGATATTCCGTGGCACATTTTAACAATCTAAATATTGCTCTTAGTCTAATCGAAGCAGCAAGAGTAGTTGCAGCAGTTGATGGACTATTTTTCAAATTGATTTCAAAAATGTATTTAAGGGGATGATCTTCTACTCTAGATTACCTATTGATTTTTAATATGAAAAGCTCATTATATAAGCAGTAACTGCATATAAAAAGCTAGCAAACCTTTGCATAAATCCTTTAATTGAATTTCCAGAGCCTGTGGTTCTACTTTTTTTTAATTAAATCTATTTCTTTTTTTAAGTGTTGCTGTGTAATTTGCATGCTGTGAAGTGGCCTTGTCCCAGATAAAGTACCATTGATCCTTATTAAACCTCACCTCTGGGCTTGCTGAAAACTAACTGGAAAAAAAATTAAAAGTGTTCATATTGCAATGCACTTATGCTTCTGTGATAGGATTACAGGGAGAGGAGAAAAAATAAAACAAAAAACTAATTTCTAAGACAGAATTTACAATGCAAGATTTTTAATTTTTTCCTGCATGATAATTAATACAAAAGTCATAATTCTGAATATAAATAACGTTTTAGTTTGCAGCGGTAATTAAGAAAGACTACATTTTTTTAAAATAAAAAAACATCATGTTATAAATTGTTAATCTGTTTGTGTTTAAAGTGGGCTGATGGTGGCTTTAATTTACCAGATTAAACACTGAAATTAGAAGATGTATGTCAGAGTACATACATTTATGTGTAGGTGTGTAAGGGGGTAATTAACATATTTTTATCAAGGTTATTTACAAATTTGTACTAATGATTTATGGATTGCAGTTACCATGGGAGTGAAAAGTATAAAGGAGGAATGTGGTATTTTCCTCCCATTCTCATTTATGTAATACAAAGCATTTGTTATTTTAAAGAAATAAAATCCCCTAAAGAAATATTCATAATCAATATGAACACAAAATATGGAATATATTAACTGAGTTTTAACAATGCTCATAGCATAGCACAGCAAGTTATGTATAGTTTAAAGTGTAATCAGTTTTGAAGTTGCTTATATAAATGATAAATAGAAGCAGTATTATTTTTAGTAAAGGCTGTAACAAAAACAATACCAGGTTTACGGCCTTTTGGTTTCTTTTTATAGTTCATTAATGTAAAAACAAACAGCACATGTGCACAGTCAATAGATCCATCTTCTTGGGCAGCTTAAACTTCCCTTAAATGATCATTTTAAAATGTAAATAGCATGTTCGTTTTGCAGGCTTGCTACTTTCTACGAATACATTTGATTCCACTGAATCAGGAATTATCATATAAAATTCTTATTATTAGTCGCCTGGTCCTATTGATCAAATTTTTATGAGATGTACAGTTGTCATTGTCATTTTATCTATTTTTCTTCTGCTGCTTTGTACTAGTTTTACTTATACTACATACATGCATACATACACACACACACACACACACACAGAGAGAGAGAGAGAGAGAGAGAGAGAGAGAGAGAGAGAGAGAGAGAGAGAGAGAGAGAGATTCAGAAATCTGTAAAAGAGGAATAATTGAAATCATTGCATTGTGTGTGTGTGCATAATTTTGGTTAAATAATTTTTCAAAGAATAAAAAGTGATACAAATTTTGCCAAGGAAAAGTGAGGAATGTAAATAAAAACAATAAGCAAAGAAAATAAGTGCAAAGATGGAAATAGAAAAGAGAAAACAAGAAAACAGGAAAAGTTATAAGAGGTCTCTGATCTTCTTAACAACAGAACATAGAACATAGAATATATAACAGGTATAAGTACATTTATATTTCACCCTATTTCTTTAAGGTTACAACATAATTTCCTCTTTTCTATATTCTACCCTTTCAAACCCATAAACCACAAGTTCATTTTTTCTGGGTTCAGCAGAAAGGCCACGAGGGGTTTCCACTCTCTAATGAATATCGTTATTGTCTTTTCTCTAATCAAACAAGGCAATTTTGCCATCTCCGCTAATTCTGTCATCTTTGCCAGCCTTTCCTCCATTGTGGATATTTCTGAGTGTTTCCATTTTGTGCATATAACGATCATACAGCAATTCTCACATATAAAAACAATCTTCCATAACTATTTTCTAATTATCTATCCCTTAGTCCCAATAAGAAGAGTTCTGGTATTCAATTGATATTAATCTTTAAAATTGTGTTGTGTATTTTGATTGATGCGCTGATGCATTGTTTGGTGATGCCATAAAGTCTCTTCCAGAAGTGCTATTGATGGAGGTCTTAAAACCACACTTTTCTTAAAAGTAACTTGGTTTCTGGGTAATGGATGCTTTTGTGAAACACTTCATATATTGTGAAACATATATTTCAGCATAAGAGTGTCTTCCAGATTAGAGGGTACAAGTAACCAATGAATTGTGGTTCCTGTATAAAAGAATTAGTTACAGTTGACTGTTTTGTTCTATCTAATCTCCCTCTGATGAGTTCCCATGCATTGTTTCTTGTTGCGTCCTCCAGGTGCTATGGAGAATAAATTGATGCCTTTTTTTTCTGATCTTGCTTTCAAGAATCAAAGTAGGTTCCAAACCATGTGAAAAGGGAAACATCTTCTCTTGATCTTGAGAAGTTTTAGTAAAGTTGAGATGCATTTTGCTTCTCCTAGAAAGGGAAACGAAGCAGGTTGTAAAAAGGGGAGACAGGCATGTTGTATGTTCAAAATTGAGTGTGCTCTCTTTTTTTTTTTAATAAAAAATTCCTTTATTAAAACAATCAGCATTGTACATAAAATCTTTGTATGCATCAAACTTCATAGCATCTGATATACAACATTACGTATTATTCTTTGTATACGTCTGGTTTGGTACACATTTTTCACTCCTCTCTTCAACCCTCTATTATACACCTGTTACATTTTTTAATTCTCTATGATCCCTAACAATAGGTCTTGAGGTAGTAGTTAAACCTTAAATATAAGATCATATTAATAATCAGTCATCATAGATCACTACATATAGCACTAGGTATTAATCTTTGTAAACGTCTGGTTTGGTAAATATTCTTTACTTCTCCCTTCCATCCTCAACTATATGTCCGTTGTATTTTATCTTTTATGCTCCCTAGCAAAAGATCCTGAGGTAGAGATTCAGTAACCTGGGGTAGAAGTTCAGTCTGCTTTTTCAATATTAAAGTGTTCAACCTTAGAGTGTGCTCTCTTCTTTGACTCTTCTTACCCCATTACATTTGCCAGGGAGAATCAGAAGATCTTTTACCACCCTTCCTTTTAATATAAGATGCTAGCAAATATTATTAGTGAAATCACATTTACTTATTTGTTAGATACCTATCTTGCCTTAAAGAACACAAGGGGGATTTAATTTTAAATATACTTTAAACTTAAGTTTAAAGGTTATTTCATTAACTTTGGGCATTGGTGCGCACATTAATGTACTTAGTGTACTTGTAGTGTATTGAAATAATGTTTTTTAATAGAACATGAGATAGCTTTGATGAGGATTGCCCTTCATTTTGTGCCTCAAACCATATCTTTGAGAGTAGATTGGGCTGAGAGAAAGTAACTGGTTCCAGTATACCCAGTAACTTTTATGACTAGTAATGGAACTGATCCTCGGTCTTCTCATATTACTTCAGCACCATAATCAGCACTAAGGCATGGGATTTAATTGAACAATCAAAAGGGAGGGAGGGAGGAAAAAAGGAAGGAAGGAAGGAAGGAAGGAAGGAAGGAAGGAAGGAAGGAAGGAAGGAAGGAAGGAAGGAAGGAAGGAAGGAAGGAAGGAAGGATTATCCAGTGCATCCTATTACATGTTTCTATAGTGGACTTAACATTTCCCCAAATCTTATTTAAGGCCAACTGAGAATTTAGGCCTATGGGAAAAGAGTTGATCCTGGGATAAACTTTTGTTTGAGATGAAATAGTTGCATTTGATTTCAACTATAGTTCTTATAAAAGAATGCTTTCCAAGTGGTATAGTTTCCTAACCATCTTTTAGTGAGGGAAGTAAACAACACTGATCTGTGAAGGTGGACAGTAAGATTTATAATATATTTGTGCTAGCAGATTGCCAACACAACCAGCTTCTCCCTGTGGTGGTGTCTGCGTACTTGGAAAATCAATAGGGATTAACCCATGACCCCCTTCACGTACTTATACTGTGGTCTGCACTGCTTACCAATATTTCATTTATTTCACTTAAATGCTGTTGCTTGCTCAATAATAGGTGGCCTGTTCTTTGAAGTTGCTAATATTTAAAATATAGTGATGCTTGGAATTATGATAAAAATATGTCTTTGTGTTGGGATGTGGTAAGGCCAACATATTTACTTAGCATGTTCAATTAATGTAATGACTAAATTTACTAAAAAAAAATTTGGAAATTTCACATTCAAATAAATGCAGGGGCATATCCTATATTAAGCTTCTTAAAATGGGGTTCACAGGTCTTGGGGGTATCCATGGATACATTTAATGGAGTCTGTGAACTGGGATGGGGGAAGAGTAACAAATTTATTTTCACTAACCTTTAACTGAAATTTACTTTTTCATTCAGTAATATATGTAGGCAACAAAGTTATGGCCTCTGAATTCCTTTTTTTAAAAGTTCAAAAATCTCACTATTTAGGATTCTTATACATTAAAAAGGTTAACAAATAATAGACATCTTACCATATTATACATTTGTTAATGTGAAATATTTTGATGCCTGAGGTGGTTAAACATAATTGATTCCTTTGAATTGGTCTAAATCTATGTATTTTATTTTACTCGTTTAAGTACATTTTTCTGTGATGGTATCCATCACAGAGTCTCTTAAGAGGTTCCATGACCCAAAAAAGCTAAGAACCTCTGCCCTGGATATTTTTCCTCATTTTGTAGTTGAAACTGTTTGATATCACAGCGCTGGTTCCTCCAGAAGAATTTGAGATCATTAGCCATAATATTTTTATTTAAAGCTTGGAATAGTATCCATCATTACATCTGTAATAGTAGGGAATTCCATATTCCTTCTGAATAATCTATGGTAGCCAGTGGGTTAATGATAGCTCCGGCAATTTTTTTAAAAGACAAAATTTTGGAGACCATGGGATGGTGACATGAACCAAGTAGTTTCCACAGTTCCCTTTGAACATCATCTTTGTCCCCAAACAGTTTTATCAAATATTTTAAAACACGCAAGAACATATTTTTAGGTCTATCACATGGCAGTAGCAGATTCAATGAACCCTCTCCTTAAGCAAGTGGGCGTATTTAAACTATTAAAATAAATAACACAAGTGTGAGTGGGTGTGGGTGTGCACACAGATGGAGAAAGAGGGACTACAAAGTGTGCAAGTGAATGAATAAAACACATGGACACTCTTTGATATCTATATCCTTGTGCTTCTTTGGGCAAATAGTAACTTCCTCTCAGCTGAAGCCACCTCACAACACCTGTTGTTGTAGGTAAAATAGGACGCGGAAGGTGTGCTGGATAAGTTCTCCGCCTGGAATTATCAAAATAGTAAAGGCAGGAAATAAATGAATGAACGTTTTGCTTCTAGAATAGGGAAAACCATCTGGAGTTTTCAAGGCTAAGGGGTACACCTGGCTTTCTACTGATGCTTGTGGAGCAGCAAAGATCTTTGTGTTCCAAAGAACAAAGGACCGTGCAACTTTTGGGCTAAGACTTTGCAGCCCTGCTTGATAAACGAATTTCTCTGTTGGGTGAGGGCGAGTGGAATATTCCCCCTAGCATAAGAAATGTTGCATTTGTTTATTCATATTGATTGGTATACTCCTTTTCAATTAATTGGTTCCCAGGGCACTTTGTGAAAATATGAAGAAGTAAACAACTAAGAATAAATCAAATGCCAGGAACAAACTACCTGTAGCAAATGAAAGCAGGAGATTAAAACTGTTCAATTTCAGGGCTTAAGAGGAATGGGGAGAGGACTCTACATGGATATCAGGCAGAGCTTCATGGGGCAGGGAAGATCTTCTGCAAGTAAGATAACTCTTATCCTGAGGTGACATCTGCCTCCTCTCCTCTGATGTAGACTCCTCCAAGAGGAGATATATAACTATTGTCTCCCTACAACAGTATAGACAAAGAACATTTTTCTTTGAAAGGAGGAGATATATAACTACCGGTATTGTCTCCCTACAACAGTATGGACAAAGAACATTTTTCTAAAGATTAACGGAACTATTCAGTGATACCAAGGATGACATTCTTTGGAATTATTAAACTGGGATAGTATAAGGCAGACATGTCAAACACAAGGCCCGGGGGCCAGATGTGGCCCGCGAAGTGGTTTCATGTGGCCCTTGAAGCCATCCTGGAAACAGTGAGGGAACGGCCCCCGCTGCCTTGGTCCTGGTCCAGGCCGGCCGGGAGCCAATGTACAATTTTGTGGTGGCCATCTATGCTGAAACGCATTCAGTCTTAGCTCCATAAGGCCGTCCAGAAACAGCAAGGAACCAGCCCCTGCCGCGTTGGCCCCACCCCCTGGGTGCATGCTGGGGAGGGGTCACCCTTTGTGAGGAATGAAGAAATGCACCATGCCTTGGCGCTTGCCCCGGTCCCACCCCCTTCTGCCAGAGACCCTTAGATCTGCCCCACTCCTGCCCATGCCCCCACAGGCACCCTTGATGTGAACGATGTAGAGCTGGCCGTGCCCACCCAGTAGGCCACACCCACTCCATCCATGCCCACCCAATAGGCCGCACCCACCGTGGCCACACCCACTCAGCCCCCCAAGGGCAACTGCATTGCTGATGCGGCCCTCAATGAAATTGAGTTTGACACCCCTGGTCTAAGTCTTCTGCCTTGAGCAGGTTGTTGGATTAGAAGACCTTCAATCCTATGATTCTATGTTCTGTGAGTTAATGCAGAGGGCTCTTTTCAGGGTGCATGTTTTTTGTTTTTTTTTGGAACGTGACTGGATAAAATAAACTTTCCATTCCTTCATTGTATCCAGGTTATTATCCAGGTTTAATTTCAGTTGCTATTTATAACCCCATGGACACACTTGGTGCCTTCATGCTGTTAGATAATGTTTAATTTAGCATAACTTTTTGATCAGTTCCAACTTTTCGTTGCAATGTAAAAGCCACAAAATGCGGGGACAAAAGACCTCTTTTTTCCATGGCTTCTTGAGAATCTGGAGAGTTGGGATGGCGAAAGATTCTTTAACATTCTGGCCTTTGATGAATTCTGGGTGGGGACTCGGATTTTAAAAGAGAAATTTCAGAACAAGGAGAACGATGCAAGCAAAAGCAATATATATAGTAGCTTGGGTTGTCAACGGTACAACTTTCTTCTTGAAAGGAGCTTTTATGTCAAGTTCCCAAGCATCCTTTGGACCCAAATGTCTTCAGTTCAACAAATTAGAAGATCTATTTTTCAAGTTGTGTGAAACGATGATCTCAGTTTCTCTGCTGGCTTAAGGTTGAAGGACATTTTATACGCCCATGATAAAAGAATATATTGTTGATCTGTTTTCTTTTTTTAAAAAAGTCGTCCCAAAGAACAAAACGTTACTGCAACAATTTGTAACAGAAAAGGAAAAGATTAAAAGCTGAAAAATCAGTTATCTAAACAGTGAAAACACAACGCTGTTAGTTAAGCAATATAACAGATATGTAACAGCTGAACACCCAGTAACGTTATTACTTGGAGCAAATAATAATTTTCTTAGTTTGAGACCAAAAGGGGGGGGGGAGCTTTCATTCTTTGTTATGCAAGCACACATATTCTCCAGAGTTTTCTGCAATTTGGTATTGATCCTATTAGCTGTTGTTTGGTTTGGACAATGCACTCTGTAAGGTATAGTTCTGTACCTGGACTCTTGTTTAAATAATGTATTCATAAATTGATTAATCGTTACAGTAAAAGTTATTAGCTGCATTTATATCTGGATGTTACAATTGATGCAGTCTGGTAATCATGCATACTTAAGCAGAAGATGAGAGTCAAATTAAGAATATAACTAAGAATTGTATCAGTACAGTTTTTGCATTCAAGGAAAGCAAAGCGCTTAATGCAAAAGTTTTATAATGGCAAGAGTTGCCATTCAAATGCCTATCTAATTTGAATACAGCTGATCATTTTTAGTGGTGCCATATGTTTCTGCTTATAATACATATGAAGTCCATTGTTGAATGCAAGAATAGAAACGTTGATTATTAGAAAACATTTGTTCCTGAAAATACCTCAATGACTGGGACTCTGATTCCAGGAAAAGATTCTTTTGCCCAGATTTTTTCCTCAGTTTTCATGTTTTTCTTTTATTTGGGATTCCACACTTTACATTATATATTATAGGATGGTTAATTCAAGGCAAAATATGTAGGTTAATACTTTGCACCATTGAGACTGGTTCATACATGTTTAGCCTTTGCTTTTTCTGAACTCATGTGTTGATATGATGGCCTATGCCCTAGGATCGTGTAAGAGCTGGACGGTGCATAGGTGGGACAAAGAAACTGCCATGAGGCCTGGGACAAAGAAACTGCCATGAGGCTTGGAACAAAGGAAACAAAGGAACACAAAAGACCATGAGGCTTGACCATGAGGTTTGGGAACAACAGGAAATGAGGGAGGGGCTGATAGGTGGAGGAAAGTTGTACCAAGATTTGAATCTACCGGCCACAGGTGTAGCTTTGCCATTGGCCACAGGTGTAAGCTTTGTCATTGGCTACAGGTATAACCTTGTCATTGGCTGTTTGTAACCATGTGATGCCTTGTGTAACTGCCCACTGTAACAGGTAATAAAAAGGGAAGGCAGCCCTTTGTCTGGGTCGCTTCACCCCAAGGAACCAGCAAGGCCGCATGTGTCTCCTTAATTAGGCTATCGTGAAGGACCCGCCATTGATTGGGGCACATTTAAGTGCTTCACTCATGATGCAGTTTTGAATTACAGCCACAAACCACTTTTAATGAGCACCTAGTTCGTTTTTGCGGTGTGCTCTGAATTATGATAGATTTAGTTTGTTATGTTCACCTATCACATTTATTGTTTTTATCCCTCCTATTAGACTTATTTTTTAAAAAATATTGTAAGTCTCTATGTAGTTTTATTCTGTTGTATTTTTATGCTTTTTCATCTTTTGTATTCCATCATTCTTACACGGGTTTTTTGATTGTAATAAAGGTTTGATTGATTGATATAGCTATTGCTAAATAGGGAATATCTGCAAACATTATAGTTGCAGTTATTTCTTCTATCTGTACTCTTGAGTATTCTCTCCCTCTCCCTCAACCTCCCTCCCTCCTAAAACCAAGGAAGACATGCTGAGCTTCTTGTAAGAAGGTCCCTTTATTGTTCCTGACCTATAGACAAAAATCTTGCCAAACTAAACCAATCACTTGCATCATTAAAGTTACACTCGCAAACTAATGGGGAGGAGCTGTCTTGATCCTCTTTCTCTCACACAATCTACCTAAACTTTGCTGTCTCTTGTTCCTCTGTCTGGAAATGCAGCCCCTCCCTCTTGGAATCCAGGCTATAACCCACCTCTCTCCCCTCTTTCCTATCTGATATTTCTAACATATAGGGCAGAGATCTGGAATCAGAATCCAGAACAGTAAGGCTTGTTTTCCAAAGCATGTGGATGTAGCCACGTAGCCTTTCTACTTTCAAGTGACAGAAGACATAAATTGTTACACATTTGGAAACTAAGGATTTGTCTTTAAACAGAAATTTGGGACAAACTAGCTGAAAGGGTGGGTTTTAGCTAGATAGAGGAATTAGGAGAGACCTCCTGACCTTGCAAGAGTCCAGATCTTGCAATTATCCAAAGAATTGATGGGTTTCCTTCACTTTAAGTCTTCATTCAGAGGCTGGATCACCATCTGTCAAGAATGCTTGAATTTAGATTGCTACACTGAGCAGAGGGAGAGAGGACAGCATGGTCTCTATTGTTCCTCCACCCCCTTTTAATTAATTCAGTTGATTGATTACTCATTTAGAATTGAATTCCATTCAACTGTTTTCCGGTTTTGGCTTGACTCAAATCACTTTTTGTCATACTATCTTATAGACCTGTAGTTCTTGGTGAAGGACATCAGTGCAAGACTGATAAGGATGGGTTTTTCCCTCAAGAAGATTGCCATAGGGGGTGCTTCCAGACTACGATATTGTGATGTTATTAAATGAATCAATAAAGTTGCTCTTTAAGACAGACATACACAATTGACAACTACGATTGTTACCCCTAGCCTATTAAATAGTATGTTCAGATCTCTATTTTATCTTTATGGTTAGCGTAAGAGAGAAGAGGAGGTAAGAAATTTAGGGAGAACAGGACAGCAGGAAAAGAGTGAGGATGGTCCTGCCTATTTTTTTTTCTGAAGCCATATCTGTGATCAAGGAGGACTTTCAAGACTCAGCCTTAATTTATAAGCTCATCTCAAATAGTTTTAGTGGCAGCAGAAACATAACTTCAGGTAGCTATCAGGAATTAGAGAGGAAGGAGGAGGAGAAGAGGAAGAAGAAGAAGAAGAAGAAGAAGAAGAAGAAGAAGAAGAAGAAGAAGAAGAAGAAGAAGAAGAAGAAAAAGAAGAAGAAGAAGAAGAGGAGGAGGAGGAGGTGGTGGTGGTGGTGGTGGTGGTGGAGGAGGAGGAGGAGGAGATGGTGGAGGAGATGGTAGTAATGGTAGTAGTTTATTTTCTGGTAGTGCGAGTCAAGCTGGAGAACAATCAAGATCTGGTCCATTGGACCAGCAACTATGTAGTTCTCCAGCCTTCTGGCCACTTTTCTTATAAAGCCGGGTGGTGATCATTCTTCCTTTGTACTGAGACTCTACACATCAAGTAAATGTGTGCAGCATGAATGCAGGGTTACTCCTTTCTATTGATTCTCTAGCCTGACAAACCGTTTTGAGTTTAACTGGTGTGGAAAAGCAGACAACGAAGTGGCCTTCTTGAATCAGCAACCGCACGCAAACCTTGGACTCTGCATTCCCACCAAAGGCGCGACAGAGACGAGGGAAGAAGGGAGAAACACGAGGTTGGGAAAGCTTTCTCCATATTTAGTTGGAAAGCCATTTGATTTCATGGCGCGCTCTTTCTGCTTCATAAATTCTCCTTTAAACAGTCAACGGCCTGCTAAATTAATATATACTGTGTTCTTTCTTTAATGGGCAGGGGGGAAACTTGTCTCCCAGCAGTGCATTTGTTCAGATCTGCTTTGAAAAGGTGCTGCCTGCCGTGTGCGCGGGACATCTGCTCACAAATGAAGGGTTGTGCTTTTGATTTGGAGCAGCACCTTCCCTTTAAATGCTGGCTGAGGATGAAAGGAGCGGATTTGTCTCCCGCCTCCCCCCCTCAAGCATGTGGCTTTACCCATTACGGAGAGCAAATCCACTTCATGCAATTGTGCCAAGCTGCCCTATTTGTTTATTTGTTAATTTAATTTATCTCAACAGGTTTTCTTGTTTGTTTGTTTTGCTTTGCTTTAACTAAGGGATACAAGAAGTGAGAAAGATTTAAGCTGATAAATAGTTTCTAGCCTGCAATTGTTCTAGCATAACTTTAGCAAACTTCAGTGTTACTTAGGCAATTGATACTAAGTCTTAAATTTGGAAAACATAAAAGTCCCCCCCTCCCTGGGGCTGGTTTTCCAAATAAAGTTTGTTGATATAAACTGCAGCTACTATAAAAACCCGGGTTTTATTGTGGCTTGGCAGCAAAATGCCTCTCAGTTTGATGGTGGAATTACGAAACCTGCTTTCCAGTCTTTCTTTCTTGGTAGAATTGTCTATTTACACAAACGCACCCACCCATGTTCCTCCTCCCTTCTCAGTTCTTTGTACAGATTTTCTGTTCTTTAAGCTTTATCTTAGAGAAATGTCTGTGGATCCATCCATCCATCCATCCATCCATCCATCCATCCATCCATCCATCTGGTTTTTTTTGTCTCTTAATTCTTTGTGCATACCCCAGCAACCAAGGCCTTCAAAAGAGTCATTATGAAGATATAATGATAATGATAATAAAGTGGGAAGGGACCTTGTAGGCCATCTAGTCCAACCCCCTGCTCAGGCAGGAAACCCTATACCATTTCAGACAAATGGCTGTCCAGTCTCTTCTTAAAAACTTAGTGTTGGAGAATCCACAACTTCCGGAGGCAGGTTGTTCCACTGGTTAATTGTTCTAACTGTCAGGAAGTTTCTCCTTAGTTCTAGGTTGCTTCTCTCCTTGATTAGTTTCCATCCCTTGCTTCTTGTCCTGCCTTCAGGCGCTTTGGAAAATAGCTTGACTCCCTCTTCTTTGTGGCAACCCCTGAGATACTGGAAAGCTGCTATCATGTCACCCCTCGTCCTTCTCTTCATTAAACTAGCCATACCCAATTCCAACAACCGTTCCTTATATGAGCTATTTTCCATGATGTGCAATACCCATCTAAGTTCATGTAACAATCTTCCCTGCCTACCAGGCTGCTTCATAGTGACAGATGTCAGCTGAGAAGTCATAAAACCTGTCACAGCTGACCATTTGGTTTACTAGTATGGGAAGGCAGTGCTACAGCAATGAAGTTGGACAACTTGGTTTCTTATGATCAGAGTTTCTTTAGTTAAGTTTTCGACTTTCCTTTCAAGGTGAAAGGAAGCAGGGCACAGCCTTCCTTTTCCCTTCTTCCTTTTGAAAAATATAATTAAACTAATGAGAACCTCAATCATGCTGTATTTATTTTATTTTGTATGGCAAGCCGAAATGCAACATAGTGCATAAAATTCACAGAAACAGCGTATAAAATATGCATCAAACACCAGAGCAGTGAATTATTTTTAAAATGTGCAGTATGAGTGATGAATAAAATTATGAATAAAATTAAATTTTGCATGAGCGGTTAGTGGCATCTGAGGCAAGGAGAAAAATTGAGCCATATTTTAATCTGTTACTTTTCAGTAGGATGATGATAACAAAAGTATGGAGCAATTATACATTTGGAATGTAGGTAGATTTTAAGGGGAGATATTTGTGCTCTAATGAAGTTTGAATGCAATAGTTGGCATGAATTGCATGGAAGATATTACCTAGTTGAGTAATGAAATAATAATAATAGAATAGAATTGAGCTGGAAGGGACCTTGGAGGTGTTCTAGTCCAGCCCCCCCCCCGCGCTTAAGCAGGAGAACCTATACCATCTCAGGAGAACTTATACCATCTCAATGTTTGTAAGCAATCCCCCAGAGAGCACCAAGAACTCCATAGTTTAACCTCTTCTATTGGAATCAAATGCATTTTGCTAGAATTTACCCAGATTGGTGTAATTTCCTCTAATGGCACAGTTGAGGGAGTAATTTCCAAGGAATAAGTTAAACAATTTACCTCCTTTTGCTGGCCCAGTTAAGACTGGGATCCTGGTGCTGTGTTTCTGCAGACCCTTAAAGGCAATGTGGACGTACTACTTCTATCTGCAAAGAGTTAATGATGCCTCTGAGGGATGCCTTTCAGATTCAGATGCAATTTCCGTAGGAACGCAAATGTTGGTCATATCAGCTGCAGTTTTCTTCCTTTTTTGAAATATGAATGTAGGGAAAAGAGATACACATTATTTTGCTGCAAATACTGGTGGGGATAGCATGTCAGAAGCAATAATACTTATTCTTAGACATTACGATGCCTTTATTTGCCATAATTATATTTCGGCACACTTAAAAAGGGTTATTTTGCTTTTACCAAATATCAGGCTGAGCAGAGAGTGCAGTTGTTTCATTTTAAATTTTGAGCTAGTTAAAAAAGAGGTTTATTAATGAAACTCAGATGCATCTTTCCTTGAATTAATGACACCACCACCACCACCACCCTTTTTTTTGCTGTTATCTATTTCAGCTTCCAGTTTTATTGCTTGTATTCTTTTTCAATCAAAAACAACCCCGTTGGTGTCTCCCTTAAGACTTCAACATACATAATGAAAATGTAAAGCTTCTATTTCTGATGAAATTCAATGGTGAAATTCCTGTTGTGTTTCTCTTGTTTATGGGAAAGATTCTTTTACTCTGGAGAGGGGAACTGAGAATAAGATTTTGACAGTACTGAACTTTGCAAAGTAACAATGCATGGATGAGACATGAACACATGTATAAGTGATCTTGCAGGCCTTTAATTTTTTTAAAAATCTTTCTGGTGTTTAGATTAGTGATGGGATTGTAGTTTTGTTCCATAACTGCTTGCATTAGAGTGGATAACACTGAACATCTGTGGCTGTAGCAAAATGTGGTACAGTCTGTTGTTCATTTCTGGAATGTCCAGAAGAGCAAAATAAATCACAGAAAGTAATTTTGAAGAACCAATCAGGATTAAATCTGGTTAGTACTTACTGTAAAAGGGAGATTGTCAGGAAAGTCCAAGCTAAACTAGGAAACTAATTTTAACAATCTTTGAAGAACAAAATAAATAATTGCTTCCATATTGTCAGCAAGAAAGGTCTCTATGAACCACAGAGGATTCTATTTGAATGGATTCGTGGTTTTAATGCCTGTTTGATTTCACCTGCATGGGCAGCCTATGAGACAACAGCTGCTTTGCATTAGGAAAACAACATGCTTTGAACTGGAAAAAAAAAATGTTCCCTGGAAGTTGGAATAGGTGTGCAATTCCTCTTTCTTTTCTGATCATTCTTCTTTTCCTTTCCCCTTTTTCCCTATTCCAACCGTTGGGATTGCTTGCACTTGAGAGCACAGTAGAAAGAGAGGCAAAGAATCCAGATACGAGTTTGGACCAAAGACTTGATAAACACACAAAAGGGAAGAAACTTTCATAGCAAACTTGATTGTGGCCAGAATATTTTTGCAAACCATGCTTGTAGCCTTCATCTGATTTATGCTTCCATTATTACAGGGTATATTTATTATCTGTGACATTCATGCTAATGGCCAAACTTGTTTGATGGCTTTGGATTTCAAAAATATAAAGTTTTAGACCACATCATAATTTTAGAACTGATTTTTTTAGGCTAGGAACCTTTTCAAATTTGTTACATTTATTCTTAACAACCACCAGGGGGCATTGTGGCTTAATTGTCATTTGCAGACTCCCAACGTTTGGAAAAAAATTCCTCTGTAAAAAGCACATTTGTAAATTCATATAAGGAAGAATCCACTTTTTTAAAAAATGAATCTTAATTACTATGCCAATGTTTAAATTTTCAGTCAGATTTGCTAAATGAATTTGGATAGTCACAGGATCCAAATCAAGTTTTATCCATTCATATTCTTTCTGAATCAGAAGTTTCATATTTCGGTTGCATTCCACGAGGCGTATAGTTTGGGAAAGGCTACTATAATAAGTGAAAGGTGAAAAGCAAAATATGAAATGTAAGTTAGTTTTCATGGGACTAACTAAGTATGATAATGGCCATCTTGTGTGTATGTGTGTCTCCGTCTCTGTGTCAAATTAATGCCGGCTGCTTGAATTCTCTAACCTGTTTTTGTCTCAGATGTACATGTTGTCAGGACCGAAGAATCAGGACCACACATTAAATTCCAGTTAAGCTTACATTGTTTGTGCCTATACACAAGAAATGTTTTCAATGACTAATACTTAGTATTGTATATCAGGTGCCATGATGATTGCTGCACAATAAGTTTTTATGTCCAATGTTGATTGTTTTAATAAAAGAATTTTATATTAAAAAAAAAAGAATCTAGTCAACTAATGGTCAACCCTAAAATGTTGCTAGATAAGAGTCAATAGAATTCAAGAAGGAATGGACTTACGACTGTTTGTGAGAGTATAATGACTCTAGGCTGATTCCTTTCTTGACTCCAACCCCAGGCTCTGCCTGTGCTTGTCCTACATGTATGCATTTATACTTTATTAATATTAGACCTTTCCTAGCATTAGAGTAGCTGATATAAGAGCTTTTCCCCCATTACTCCAAACAGGCAACATTCCCCCCCCCAAAAAAATCTCCCCCCAAAATATCCAAGAACTACTGAAGACTCCCTGTGCTTAGTCATTCAGTCCCTAGTCATCTCAGGACTGGACAATTGTAGTGCGCTCTACATGGAGCTACCCTTGAAGAGCATTCGGAAGCTACACCTGTACAGAGTGCAGCAGCACGGGTACTTTTGGGGCCCCAGGAATGGCCCCTTTAACACCGCTGCTCTGCAAGCTGCACTGGTTACCAGCCTGCTTCCGGATGCAATTCAAGGTGTTTAAAGACCTTCATGGCTGGGTCCAGGTTACTTGAGGGACCATCTTATCCCACTGGGACTGGCCTGTACCACTCGTGCTGGCAAAGGAGGCATTCTGCGGGTCCCACCAGCCCGAGTATTCCAGCTGGCGGGGTCCAGGAGGAGGGCCTTCTCTGCTGCCCTTTGGAACTTCTTGCCCCCCCCAATGTGAGGTGGCCCCTCCTATCTCTTTGTAAGGGGCCTGAAGACAGGGCTGTGCCCGTCAGCTTGGGGCCCCAGTGGGGGATCAGAGCAATACTAGAAGTGGTTGATTGAGTAATTTATTCTCCAAAGCACCTGAGGGCAGGACAAGAAGCAATGGATGGAAACTAATCAAGGAGAGAAGCAACCTAGAACTAAGGAGAAACTTCCTGACAGTTAGAACAATTAACCAGTGGAACAATCTGCCTCCAGAAGTTGTGAATGCTCCATCACTGGAGGTTTTTAAGAAGAGATTTGTCTAAAATAGTGTAGGGGTTTCCTGCCTGAGCAGGGGGTTGGACTAGAAGACCTCCAAGGTCCCTTCCCAACTCTGTTATTCTATTCTATTCTAATAACAGGTCCCACCTCTCCCTCCACTCCGCCTCCCCCTCCCCATGTATCTTTGGTTTTAAGGTTTTATTTTAACATTTTTGTTTTAACGAAGATGCAACTGTAAGCTGCCCAGAGCTACCCTGTGGTGAGATGGGTGGCCAATAGATTTAATAAATAAATAATAACAAAAGTTGGCAGTCTTAACACAAATGCTTGTGCAAAGCAAGGCCAAGGCATGCAGGCGTAAAAAGTTGATTTGGGAAATGAAGGGTGGCGATACGTTCAACCTTTGTTTCCAGAGAGTAAGATGGCAGGTAAAGTGAAATCTTTCTTGAAGTTACCCCCAGCGCCCCCCAAATAAAGACCCTCTGGGTCTTTAGGGAGACGGTGCAAAATTAGTTAAAGCACAAGCTAACAAGCGATGTAAGTTATCCTCCCTCCTGCTTCGGTTTCTCCCTCAGAAAGAAACAAGGCACTCCAATTTCTAGAAGGTTCTATATCGAAGTAACAGGTATGCCTATGAAATCTGCTCAGAGCTGTTCAGACTTAACAATATTCTGTTGGAGAATTGCTTAATTTGTTCCTGCTTAAAATTATTCTAAAGCAACATTTTTGTCTTCTCAGTCCCCAATAGCTTGCTTTAATAAAATCTCTACCGTCCTTCCCTTCCAAATTCAAAGGGGGGGGGAATCTTCCTATAGTGTTCAGAAGCTTGCCAGCTGGAACAAAAGGAAACTGCAGCGATTATATCCTAACTGCTTACATATTCCAGTATATTTCTTGTTATTCTACTTGAGTACCTCGCTCAGGCAGAGGTTGCCAATAAAGTTTATTGTAGGCGCTAAGTGTCAATACATATAGTACCCCCTGCCTAGGGTGCTTGTAATTAAAATGCCACAGATAGTCTGGGAGAAGCATGAAAATTTGATAGCAAATTGATTTCAGGTTCATCTTGAAATTTGTCCTCAGCTGGACTCAATTACTCTGGCAGAGACTGGATGGCTTTTGTCAAAGAGGTTTGCTGGGGGGAGAGACGGACTCCTGGATCTGAATATTCAATGCTTACGACCATTTGTTTGACCATTTGTTTTGCTTCTTTCCACCAGCCTCAAGTTGCCTGGACTTTTTTTTTTTTTTACTTCCCCTTTTTCTCCTCATTATTTTTCGAAACTTCACGCTAACAGCTTCTGATCTGTGACTGCTTTGCATGGGTAAATGAGTTCCGAGAAAGTTTGTGGAATGTAATGGAAAAATGGGTTTTGTGGTATCAAACCTTAATATCAGAAGGGTGATGCCTAAGGCCCTGATCTATAGACTGAAATTTACTACAGGTGCCTTTTAAAAACAAAACAGAAAATTTATAAGCAGGCTTCTATAAAAGACTTTATGACTACTTTTTCCTTTTGGTCTCTCCTTCCCTTCCCTGTTTTTAATTCCTGAAAAGCTTCACAAATTTAAGCACGAACATCATGCTTATTGTGGCACCTTAACATTGTTTTCTAATTTTGGAAACGTACTAGGATTTCTTGCAAATTCAGAGGCTTACCAGTAGACTTGTTTTATTCACTCAGATTGAATATGGTAGAATCATTTTTTTCTCCTAAATTATGTGTATAATCAGTTGATTCTTATTTTATTTTATTTTATTTAATTTTTTTTAGGCAGGTACATTGGGAAATAGTCTTTAATTTGCAGCATCAGTTGAGCATGTTTCGTTTGGTCTCGTACTTCTGCCGAAAGCGTAAATACCTGATACAGTGATAGTGTATGCTGTGTAAACAAAATGGAAAGAAATGACTTAGAGATCTGTTTTAATGTGGCAGCCAGTCCATTGACATCATTGTAATGAGTTAAACCCATGCATGGAAAGTTACCCGATGAGTTAAAAACTGTGTGCAAAAAAGGTGGGAACATTTTTCACCACAAAACATTTGGAGAAGCTGAACAAAAAAAAAAGCGCCATAAACTAGCTTTATAATACAATCTGGATTTGATTTAGCATGATATGCGAAGCCATTCCAAGCAATTACCTATGGCTGTTTGCTTGCCCTATACTTGAAGAGTATTTGCAATGAGGCAAGAAAAGGAAAGACGTTTCAGTTAATCCTTCTGCCTGTCCAAGGAATGACTCCATATCTATTTTTCTATTACACTCACGTTCTAGCTAAAGTTATTTTTTCGGTTCCAATAGCATCTGTCTAGTATCTTTCTCTGCTACTATAAGATCACCAGCACTATTTAGTAGTTTATGCAAAGGAAGAAAGTCGTCTTCCTTTTGAGTAAATATGGCATTATATTTCTGTGTTGCTAAATTAAAAAAAATAAGACACCTATCTGTATTTGCAATATAATGATGAACAATAAATACCATGTGGTATTCACAGCAGTGGGCCCTCTGAACAAAAACTGGAAGCATAGTAGGAGGGATTCTTCATAACAAAATGTTTAATATTGTGCTAGGATAACCTGTGGGAAGCTGATTGCTGACCGATGAGATTATTAAACCAAGCAGTGTTATTATTTTAGCTTGATCAAATAAACCTAGCATCGAAGGATGTTGCCCTTTCTGAAATCTAAAACATCTTAATGGACAAACTGTTCCACAGTAACTTGACTGAATCCAAATTAATGAGAGATAAATATTTAGATGGAAGAATACGTAGCTTAATTTTGGAGAAGGACATGCTCTGCTAAAAAGAAGATTTTCCCCTCTAAAGCAATAAAATTAGAAGGGCATACAATAATTTGAAGGTTGATGAGTGAGAGATTTACTACGTTAATGACATTAAGTCTTCAAAGAAAGGGAAATGACCTTTCCAGGGTCATCAGCAGGGAGGGGAAAGGAGGTAAGAAAATCAAGATGGTGGTAATGACCATGTGATCAAAGAAACCATCCCTTGAGAGGGAAGAAAGGAGAGGAGAGAGAAAAAAGTAAAGGAGGGGAGAAGGAAGTAGGAAGGTTAGAGGAGAAGTGGGGAGAAAGGGGAGGAGAGGGGTGAAGGAAAGAGAAGAGGGAAGTAAGGAAGAGAAGAAAGGGAGAAAGAAGGTAGAGAAGGAGGAGTGTGGATACAGTGAAAGGGGAAATGGGCGAGCAATACCAAAAGTCATGTGTATGTATTTATTTCATCTTATTAAAAGTATCTTATATATGAATGTAAAAAGAATGTATGTTAACATCTCAAAAATATCACGGTATATGTATCGGGGAGAGTTTGGAAAAATAAAAAAATTATTAAAAAAAAAAGAAACCATCCCTTTGTACATGAGCTTCTTGACCATTCAAAGGAGACAAGCTTTAGTCTCACAATTGTGATAGCCAAGGTGACTTTTTTGATCCTTAGCCATTCCTGTAGATATTATTACCTCCTTTTAATTTTTTTTAAGATTGCCCTAATATTTATTATTATTATTATTATTTATTTGACTTCTATGCCGCCCTATTCCGGAGAACTCAGGGCGGCTCACAACATAATAGAAATCAACATATAAAAATACATGTATATAAAACCCCTTAATTTAAAAAAACCCGAATCATTCAACATACACACAGACATACACTGGCTTGGGGCAAGATGTTAACTGCCCCAGGCCTGCCGGCAGAGGTGTGTTTTAAGTAATTTACGAAAGGCGGAGAGGGTGGGGGCGACACGGATCTCCGGGGGGAGTTGATTCCAGAGGGCCGGGGCCGCAACAGAGAAGGTTCTTCCCCTAGGCCCCGCCAGGCGACACTGTCTGGCTGATGGGACCTGGAGAAGGCCGACTCTGTGGGCCCTAACCGGCCGCTGGGATTCATGGGGCAGCAGACGGTTCCGTAATAATTCTTGACATTCTCCTAAATAAATTCACATCATCCAAATGTACCCCAAGTTCAGAGGATCTTCACTTTTAATAGAAGAAAGTTTTTCTCAGAAGCCTTTTTGCCCATAGCATATTTAATGGTGAACAAGAGGGAGCTACTTTTAACATTTATGCCATCTTCTATCCTGGACAGACAATTACTACCCGATACAGAAATCACAGTTCTTATTAATCAGTTGATCTAACAAGTTATATTCAGTTTTTGAGCTTTGAGCTTTGTCAATTGATTGTTCTTTTAATCCTCTAATCTCCTTACTTTCTACATGCTATAATTATTTACGGTATGCCTACCTTTGTAATCTTCTTTATAATTATATTTCTTATACAGCTAGATTATCCAACATTCTTGTAATACATGTACTTTACCCTATATCTAGTGTTGTTTCTATGTTATGCTCTCTTCCCTTTTTGTCCAAAACTGTTATATGACCTCCAGATCTTTTCTAGACTGTTAGAAAGACATCCACGGCACGGTATCATTGCTCTGTTCCTGTGTCTGATTAATATTTAATCAGCTAAGAGAGGAAATAGTATTTATTCCTTAGCAATCTTACAAAGGATCTGAACAGATTAGACACCTTTTCTAGCTTTGGTTAAATGTAAGTGGAGACGATATTGCAGAAGTGCTTCAAGTAAAGCTAACTCTTTTCAGGAATCCGGTAAAGATCTGATATTATCTAGGAAAGGCAGTTTATATTTTTACACTGATCTAGACTTGTACCAGCAATACAATATATTGCCTGTTAATTAATAAAAAATATGTTACCTGTTAATTCAGCGTGAGTTAATAGCAGTTGCCCTAAACCTAAAACTTTTAGATGCAACTGAAACAGACCATGAAGATTTTTACTGGATCAAAGTTGTAGCTTTGGATTTAATTCCGTTTCAGTTTTTTAACATGGTGTTAGAGAACTGCAATAAAGAGCAAAGAGGGCCATGCTAAATAAAGATGCATTTAATCTAGCGTGATGTTTCTTTGCCCATAGACGATCCACCAGGTAGAAGTTGACCAGAAAGGTCAAATAACAAAAAATATAAAATATGAACAGGTAAAATATTGCAGCTTCATGATATACTGGTTTGATCTCCCATTCTTCAGTTGTATTTGGTGAGAAGCAGAGAAACTTTTTTTCTGTAGTGGTCATCAGATGGTCAATCTGTCTTCCTGGTGGAAATGAAGATGGAAGTCCCTTCTCTCTACAGGTTGGTTGCTGGAATCCTAAACAGAGAAGGCTTCCAGAACTCAGAACATCCTGAAGATAATAAAGCACTGTGTCATTTGATAAAGACTTCAATCTTCTCAAGACGGTTGATGTAACGGTCTTGCACTAGAATTATGAAGATTTAGCTAGTATACTTTATTTATAGATAAGCAAATTCTAGAAGACAGGTTCTGAAGTTTAATTTGAAGCAAGCATTCTTCCTAAATTTGTGTTAATATAGTCAAGCTTCATATAGCTGGTAAAACCAAGGAAGTATCCAGGCAGAGCTGAAGAAGCTTCTTGGATGAGAAGCGAAACGTCTTCAAAGAAAAACAAGAAAGTCCAGTTGCCTCGTGAAAAAGCATCTTTGGGACAAGGAAGTAGGAACATCATGGATTTCTAGAAGTTGGTGGAAAATACAGAAACTGTAAGGCTAAATTCTCAGTTTGATTATAGTGAAGCAATTAAAGGCAGAATCCCTGCAAATACTTTCTTCCCCTGTTTCTCACATCTGGATCACATTGCTTCTTAGATTAACCAAACTCTACTGCTTTCCCATAATCTCTCATCTTTTTGCATCAGGTTAGGAACAGATCATCATGGAGAAAATCTACCTGTGTGGCCTCTAAGAAATGACAATGACTTGACGGCACATAATCAATCAAAAATCCATGGGACAGTTACCTTTCATATAGGAAGGATTCTTTTCATTTCATCTAATTGTTGACCAGCTGAGAGAATCAAATTTCAGTTCTTTTAGAAGGAACTCATCATCTCTGCCACTTGGGGGTAGAATTGTTCCAACATGCAGGTATTTCTCTATAGGTATCCAGACATCTTCTCTTCTCTTCTCTTCTCTTCTCTTCTCTTCTCTTCTCTTCTCTTCTCTTCTCTTCTCTTCTCTTCTCTTCTCTTCTCTTCTCTTCTCTTCTCTTCTCTTCTCTCCTCTCCTCTCCTCTCCTCTCCTCTCCTCTCCTCTCCTCTCCTCTCCTCTTCTCATTCTCTCTCATTTTGACCCCTACCTCCTATTGATCCTCAAGAATCCTCAATTCTTGAAAAAGAATAGATTACATTGTGAATTTTAACAGCATAGATTTTTCAAAATTAAGTTTTTAAAAATCATTTACCTATCTCTTAAAATGGAAAACTCAATCTTTCTTTCAGAATTGGTTAGTATTCTTCATTTCAGGTTAACGTAGACTATAATATTGACATGCATTGTTTCCTTTGGAATTTGCGTGCTACACGGCGCCAGCTGGCAGAAATTAAACTCTGCTATTCCCTAATAGAAAATAATGGCAACTAGAAGTGACATGTCCCATAATTCTAATTATATGGAAAAAGCATGGATGACATGCTGGTTGCAAAAGTAGAACCCTAGAGTGATATTGACTAAATTATTCAGCTTTGTACGTTTGGATCTATTGAGATCAAATCTATTATTATTCAGCCAAATGTCCGCAGAATTCCAACTTTAAAAAAAGAAGAAAAATGTCGTACCAGTGTCCTCTTCAGTTTGCAAAAAATGGTAGAACCTGAGAGTGTATCTTCTTGTAAGAAGTTACATATGATTGCATGAGGCAATTTTGACCCACCTGCCTGTCTTTCTACTGCTGTTTGTTTGGGCTTCCTGGCCAAGGATTTAAGAGAACTGTGTCTGACAGTTAGAACAATGAATTAGTGGAACAACTTGCCTCCAGAAGTTGTGGGTTCTCCACACTAGAGGTTTCTAAGAAGAGATTTGTCTGGAATGGGACAGGTTGTTGGACTAGAAGACCTCCAGGGTCCCTTCCAACTCTTATTATTCTGTCTGTTGTGGCTTATTTAGAGAAGAGCTGAAATTTCAGCATCATTGTTGGTTCCACAGGATGATATTCACAACGATACTATCACCCTACTCTATATCTATATGGCATTTTAATAACCTATCTGTCTTTTGTTGGGGTTCCACTTTACATGTCCACCTCGTCTATCTTTAGGGGTTAGACTTGGGGCTAGTCAGAAAACATTTCCAATCGTTTCCCGTTTTTAATTAGAGGTGGCAACCGTTTTCTATGTCTACTATAGTTAGAGTAACCATACATATAAAGGACACTCCTTTATTCAAGAAAGCTGTCAAAAAAATCACTTTTGTCCATTATTCTGATCATTTCACATTCAACTGCATAAAGAGAACCACTTAGTGCACAGTCTTTCACATTCATAGGAACAATATGGACATCAAATTGCCTTTTTAAAATAAATGTATATACATTGTCTGATGTTAGGTATTTTTTATTGCATCGATGGAAGTTTTTTCTTGCTTTTGCTCTTGAATTTTCCTCTGTAAAGCAAAATTATAATTTTTCATGTGATAAATCTGAAAGAAGGATACAAAAAAACAACCACCCCAGGTTTGTTCTTTAATTTTCCCAAGAAAATAAGGTCATTGTAATTATAAAGCTATGAGTCTAACATTATCTAGATTCTCTCCCCCCCCCAATAATTTTGATTGGCTAATAGCTTTGAGTAAACCTAACTAAGGTTTGACATATGAGACAAGATTTTCTTGTTTTATTAAATGTCCCTATAAGCAGTGGAATTTTAACATAGCTATTTCTGTTGGTTATGCCTTGGTATTATGTGTCGATTTTAATAACCGTTCTTTTTTCTCTCCTCACACCAGAGAATGTGCCCACCAGTGCTACTATTGGAGTTGGGTAATGAAGATAAAATGACTATAATGATGGCCTTTCTGTCCCTTTGCTATACAGTGTCCTTCTCTTTAACTGAACACCTTTGAAATGAACATATTCTGAACTCTTGAACTGCTTATTCTGTTCACTGAGCGTATTGCTCAATCTACACTTCATCATAATGTGTCACCAAAGACTGTGTGTTTCCTTGTATTTGATATCTAGATCAGGGTGGTCGATGGCAGGGAAGACCCTTCACTAGAGTCAGCAATTGGACTGGTCAGGGATTACATTAGTTCAGGCTTATTTATACTAACCAGGTAGTCTTACAGCTATAAATTTAAAAGCGTTTCTTAAACAATTTTCGTAGGAGTAAAATGACTTTTAAATGTATCTCATGAAACTCTGTTGTAATTGAGCCAAGTCTGGAAGATCAGTTGATAAGTCATCTGCTGATATCTGCTGGACATGACATTTCTTTCCATTTGCTTCAAATGCTTTAGATTCTATTAAAAGGCTTGACAAAATTATCAAAATGATAAACTACAGGAGACTGTACTGCTCTTGTCAAGCTGGAGCATGGAATGGAAAATATTGTTTAACGGTGCTTAGTGCTGGGTAAATTCAGAATGAGATCATCTCAAGCAAGCACATGTTAGTTTGATTATTTATAAGTTTTAAATTTTGCTTCATTCTCAGCTCTAGTTTTATTTTCCCTGCGAGAGTTGTCATTAGAAATACAACAATACTTGGAGGTCTAGTGATTAGATGGCAATTCCCTCTGTGCTTCTTTCTATTATCCTCAAAATATAACCGGTAATGTTGACAACAGCTGCATCTGCAGCCTTGAATAGATCCTCAAATATTCTCATTTAAAGTTTCAAAATAAACTAGATTACTTGGTTCATTTAGACTGAAACTTGAATTCCGTCTAATGATAAATATAGTTTCTGGAGGCTGTGGAATTCTGAAGAAAGTCTATAATGTTATGATACGATCCTTATAAAATTTTACAAGCCCTGTTCCTTGCCATAGCTCCTTCTGTGATGCCAATATTAACTTGAAAACCAAGGTCTAATGCTGAGTGAGTTTTGTTTGCGTTCTTAGCCTATGAGCTTAGTCTGTAATTAATCCACAAATTCAAAACCGATGTAATATTTTTCTATGGACTCACTAGTTCTGAATGTTTCAAGGTGACAGAATTAGTAGTAGAGTTTTTTTTCCAAGTTTTTAGGAAAAGGTCTCAGACCGTCTCAGAAGGTCTCAATAAACACAGTTCTTCAGAAGGTGAAGAATGCTGACAGATGTAGATGAAAAACAGTCTCATATGTAACCTATATCTACATAACCACCCTGTCTTTACCCTGCACACTAATTTAAATCTTACACACCAGATTTGCATATGTTGGAGCTTTTTAAAGAGAATGGCCTTAGTAGCAGAGTAAAGTTGAGTAGGAAAGTTACTTGCAGCATTAAACAGTGAATCAATGTGCAAGAGCTTCTTTGAAACGTAATAGAAAATGAAGATTCTGCATGGAATCTTCTGTTTTGAGGAAGTAGACCTTTGATCCTGCTTTGTTTCTCTTCTGCTTCTATAATTGTCCATAATGAAAGTATTACCAAAACGGAAATGAATAAATGCAAGCAATATTTAGTAATATTGCTAATTTGGAAGCGCAAAGCTTCATAAATCTGAAGCTTAGTCCACAGATTCCATCTGAAATCATAGTTGTTAGGGCTTTTTCATTTTAATCTGAGTCTTCTGATTTTTAATGAACCTGAAGTTGAATGCTGGTCTCATAAGAGGCAGGCTATAGCTTCAAATAGTTGCAGTCCTTGCATTTCACAGCTAAAAATAGCTGTAATTTGAAAATAACATACTTCCCAAAAATGTGATTGCAAGAAACTTTGAAGAATAAATAATTACAGAAATAGCCATGGGAAAAGGACATGGATAACTCCCCAGATACGCAATAGTGTAGGTTTTTTATTTTGATAGCTAAAGTGTTGAATGCTCTATTTATTCTGATCAGGTAATAGTCTTGCAAAATATCCAAAAGGTGGGACATTAGGCTGCTATTCTATGTCCAAATTTATATTTGGGAGAGGAGAACCTTTTTTGCGTGGTATACAGTGCATGATGCAAGCATCGTTTGCTTTTAAATTTTAAGATTGAAAATTGTTTCATTTTGTTCAAGACTTTTATCTGTTACATCAAATCTCTCCTCTGCCCTTCCTTATATAAATTGGTCCGTTGTGCTGAGTTCTCAGAATGCTAATACGCCTTTACTTCATGAACTGGTGATGAACTGGAGTATTACGGAACTCTGCCTACGTATTACGTAAAAAGTACCCTTGTAGTTTTCTCCGAGTTTACTGAATAGCAGACTAATATCACTTGGGCGGAGAATTCATTACCCAGCAAATTCACCTTTCCTCCCATCGGGTGGGTGTGCTTGGGAGACGGTGTGGCTGTAGCTATTTCAGGTTGAGAAACCATTTAGATCTCAGGTGACAGGAGATTGGAAATTACTTTGAATGCTTGTTTAAAAAACCATGTGCACTGCAACATTTAACTCTTTGGGTGCAGTTTGACATTCAAGAGATGCTTCCCCATAATATGCAACTATTTCCCTTGTTCCAACTGAGAGAAAGGAAGAGTTGGTAGCAACACTAGTGCTGTATAATTTTCACTCTTAGCCAGGAAGATGATTGCAGTGGTTAAGATGTTTGTGGAGATTCTCAGTCATCCAGGTCATAGTTGCCTCAAAGGTGCTTCTTCAAAAGGCAACCGGACTGTTTTTTCCTTGAGGAAGAAACTTTTGCACCCACCATCCTGCCACCATCTTGGTTTGTTTGTTTTCCCTTGAGGAAGGAAGCTTTTGAAAAAGCACCTTTTTAGAGGTTAGGATGCTGTGCTAGGAGTACAAATTGAACTCCACTCTCCACCATGGAAAACCTCTTGAGTGACTTTGGGTGAAACATCTCTCTGAGTGCAACTATATCACACAATTGGGTAGTTCCGCACTCTCAGGATGAAATGCAGAGAGATTCTTACACTGAGCTCGTAAAAATGAGGTAGGGCATAAATCAAAATTTAAAAACGGGGGATACCTGCCTGAAATTCCGTGAAGTCAAAAATTTTAAGTTTCCCAGCATCACAACGTACTTCCTGTTTTTGACAGAATGTCCTTGAGGCAATAACTGCATCTCTGCCTAATTTGTGCAAGGTTGCTGTGAAGATAAACTGGCGGGTGTGTGTGTGTGTGTGTGTGTGTGTGGGGGTGGGTGGGTGTGTGTGTGTGTGTCCACATCTGGGACTCTGAATTCTGTGGAAGCAAGGACAGAATGTGTGATCCAAGGGAAAGCCTGCTCAAGAGATAAACCCTATTTCCTAAACCTTGGCACTTTATAAATTTAAAATGTGTGTGTGTGTGTGTGTGTGTGTGTGTGTGTGTGTGCATGCAAGGGAAAGCAGCAGCTGGCATGTCAGTCCTTGTCACTTTATGTTGATAAAACTCTATAAGTGCTGCTTTTGTTTAAGGGTGTATTAATTTAACTTCAGTTGTATGGAAAGGCAACAGTTTCCCAGAATTTAAACTAACAACTTCCCATTGTAAAGCCTAATATGATTGATTGTCTCCATCTGTTTCTCTCTCTCTCTCTCTCTCTCTCTCTCTCTCTCTCTCTCTCTCTCTCTCTCTCTCTCTCTCTCTCTCTCTCTCTCTCTCTCTCTCTCTCTCTCTCTCTCTCTCTCTCTCCCTCTCTCTCTCTCTCTCTCTCTCTCTCTCTCCCTCTCTCTCTCTCTCTCTCTCTCTCTCTCTCTCCCTCTCTCTCCAGCATCTGCATTTTATTTTTCCACCTGAATCATAATCTGGAGAGAAAAAACACCAAGTCCAGACATGACTTTACAGTTAGAAAAGTACCATTCCGTTTCTAAATCAGTGCTGTTTATTGTAATACAAATCCATGACCAGTTTTTTCACTATTTACCGTGCATAAAAAAAATATTTCTGTTTGCATTTGTGTTGTTTGCTAACGGTAGTAGTGAACACTACTTGTTCATCTGTTGGGAGTGAGTAGCATACTTTGCTATTTAACTATTGCAGTTGAGTAAGCATATGTTTGTGTCAACTTTGAAATGTGCTCCTACTCAAAAGTGTGCAAGATCTTTAATGAAAGTATACAGCAATCTGATCTTGCAATCAGATTTAGCAATCACAGCCTTTTTAGAGTTATATGTTTCTGATGGTACATGGATATAAAAAGGTCAGAACATATGTATAAATAAAAAAAACAAAGAATTTGGAAGATAGATGTTAATAAAGTTGACAAAGATAATATTTACAGAAACAAGGAACCTGGGTGCACACTCTTTGAGTCACTACTTCTCCAGTTAGTACAATTTGACACAATCCACTTATTGCAATTTACCATAACGTTTCTGCAAAACCTCTGTTGTAAAATTATATACTGTTATATTAAGGAGAGCCAAAATCTCCATTTCTTGAACTGTTGAAAGTTGACAGATAAAGGGAAATAGAAAAAGCTGTACTCCGGCTCCCTTGAAAAAAATATTTTGCATCTTGATAGTTTTATAAAACTAAGGCATCTGAAGACAATACTCTGTTTGGTTTCTTTCTTCTCAAATTGGCCCATTAACTGGCTGGCCTATCCATAAATGTATGGGATGAACTGCAGTATATTCAAAGTTGAAGGAGAAACAAGATTCTCCCTTGGTGAGCACAGAGGTGATGTGAATCTGATACTACAGTTACAAACTGCTGAGCCAAGCTACAATTTCATCTTCCTGGCTTGTTGAAAAAAAAAAAAAGGAGATGATCAATGGAGATGGAGGAGGTAGAAGAGGCTATTTTAACTACCATTGACTTTGTGATGTTGGCTCTTCTTGCTGTACACGGTGCAAACTTATTTTTTAATATAATTTCTATGGATTAAGAACCCTGATTCCAGAAACTTCAAAGAGGAAAATATGTTGACCCAAGTGGTAGAGGGCTAAAGGCATTCTCATCTTCACTTTTTCAGTGCTAGTATTGCCACTGCTGGAAATACATAGATCTCAAACTATAGGATATGTCAGCACTGTCCAAGGACCACGAGATAGAGTTTGAGTTTACTGTATCCAAAGCCAAGATGATTTCCTAGATAAATTTGTCTCTCAGTTAAGATCTTGTTCAGAGTTCCTTCCTAACTGTTCCTCTTTATGTTTTAAATGAAATATACTATCGACTGCTAACGTCTCTCAGCATTTTGCAATCATGTATAAAACCAAAAGGCAATTAAACCCTGCCCTTTTCAAATGTTTTTTGGGTTAGGACCCTTAGTTTTTCAGGGAATGCAGTCCAAGGAACTCATGGCTGTTCAAATTCTGTCCTGAAATAGAGTTTTTTGGGACTTTGCAACTGTCAAATCTAAATTTCTGTACAGTTTCTCTACACTTTTCAAACAGATCTTTAGAAGCAGATCATAAGTATATAGATGGAAGTGTTCTAAATTACTATCTTCCTATATTTAAACAAGCAAACAAACCTGTTTTCAGAATAACTGTCGGGTTCACACGGCTTACATCCAATATACTTACTGTCTGATTTTCTTAGATCATTCATCGGCTTTTCCATGGCTTGACTTCCATAGTTCCATATCAGTGCTCAAGCCTCAATCATGGTGGGACTTCTGATGTGACATAAAATGCCACCAGAGTTAAAGGAAGCTTGTTTCTTAAATAGAGTTGAGGAGGGACTCAAAGCATATTTTAATAATAATAATAGTAGTAGTAGTAGTAGTAGTAGTAGTAGTAGTAGTAGTAAAGTTGGAAGGGATCTTAGAGGTCATCTAGTCCAACCCCCTGCTCAGGCAGGAAACCCTATACCATTTCGGAAAAAGGCTGTCCAGTCTCTTCTTAAAAACTTCCAGTGTTGGAGCATTCACCGCTTCTGGAGGCAGGTTGTTCCACTGGTTAATTGTTCTGTCTGTCAGGAAGTTTCTCCTTAGTTCTAGGTTGCTTCTCTTCTTGAAGAGTTTCCATCCGTTGCTTCTTGTCCTGCCTTCAGGGGCTTTGGAGAATAGCTTGACTCCCTCTTCTTTGGGGCAACCCCTGAGATATTGGAACATTGCTATCATGTCCTCCCTCGTCCTTCTCTTCGTTAAACTAGACATACCCAATTCCAGCAACCGTTCCTTATATGTTTTAGCCTCCAGTCCCCTAATCATCTTTGTTGCTCTTCTCTGCACTCTTTCTAGAGTCTCAGCATCTTTTTTACATCGTGGTGACCATTTCTTTTTATCAGTTCTTTTAATGACATTTTGTCTGTATTATTACATTATTATTACTGGAATTTTATTTTCCTCTTAACATGCCATCATTAAGGGGATAAGGAGCATGCAAATTTCCTAAAAGAGCAAATAAGCATGTTTATGTGTGCGATGAAAGTAGCCCACCTTTGAATGCGTGCATTTTCAAGTGAGCATTGTAGAATGCCATTTATTATCATCAGGAAGAACTATTTATACATATCTGTTATTGTATTTATGATGAGATTTAATCAAAGAGCCTCCCTCACAAACCTTTCTCCTTTCTAAACCCATAAGAGAGAATACAAGGGGGGGTGTACCGAGCAGTTATTTGGATTGTTTGGTAAATGTGTTATATGATTGTTATCAGTTGAGTTATTATCTCTTTTTTTTGTATGTAAAAATTTTGTAAAACTTAATAAAAATATTTTTTAAAAAAAGAGAGAATACAAGGGGTGCATTTTTCATCCCAAAAGAATCAGGCGGATTGATCATATAGATTTCTGCCAGAAAATCTAAGCATGCTAAATTCTCTAGGCTCCTGTTGACATTTTCAAACAATGAATATTTAGAAGTTCAGCAACAATTCAACATGGGATCCCATATCTTTCATCTTCTATTTATATGAACATGGTTGTTCTCAAGTTGTTTGCTACAAAATGTTAAATCATCACTTAGTTTTCTCCCCTCCCCCACCCTTCCTAAAGTTGAATTTAGGATTTGCCTCCTTTTGATTCATCAGTTCCTTTCAACCCAGTAACATTTCTCTTAACACTTTAGAGCGTAGATATAAAAAGGCACACTAGACTGCACACCTTCATTTTATTTTGGACATTGTAATAAAGTTTTGATTTACTTATTTTACGGGCACGTTCAGCATGAGATAGCCTAGTTCAGAATGTAATCTTGAGTTTTCAATAAGTAAAGTTACAAGTGGCACCACAAAATGCCTTGATGCTCTATTAAAGGTTGTGTTTTATGTTGCAATTTCACTTTTTGAATTATTGGGTCCAAATTATTTAATGGGTGAAGGGTATGCTGGCAAAAAAATCTTTGCTTTTACTGTAAGATGCAAATGTTTTAATGAGAGTGGTTCTCGATGTTAATCAAGAGTATTAGGAATAAATGGTAAAATGTAAGACTGTTAGGGGTGGTGAAGTGCTTCCATCTTCAAAATGGATTTTGGACATCATGAGGATGTGAATTCAGTATCTTATATGGCATGGATCCAGGGTATCTGACGAGCTCTCCCTGATGGGAAAAGCCCCCCCCACTTGTGCCAGCAGAAGAGGCCTGCTACGGATCCCATCTGTTAAGGAATTGAAGCAGGCAGAGTCAAGGGAGAAGGGTCTTTTCTGCTTTGGCCTCCTCTGTGGAATATTCTGCCACTGGAGGTGAGAATTGCCCCCTCCCTTTTGGTCTTCTGGAAGGGTATCAAAACCTGACTTTGCTGGTCCGGGGTTCCAAGTGGGGCACTCATTATTTGTAGGTAGTTGATGGGGTAAGAAGACCAGTTCACAGCAAAGCTCTGTACAGAAATTTACACCTAAGCACTTGAAGGACTGGACGAAGTTGACACCAGATTGTGAATTTTAATATGACTGAGGAAGGTGCAATATTTAATTATTTTTTTAAAATTTTTATTTAAACTTAAAGTTTAATCGGTTAAATCCATTACTTCTGGATTGTGACAGTTTAGCTCAGCATTCAAAGGTGGAGTGAAACCCATGAAAAAAGATGCTACAGTCTTGCTTTAATATTTTTGAGAAGAATGTGCCATCAATTCCTCTTAACAATGGGAGGAATCTGAGACATTCTTCAAGGATTTCTAAACTTCATATGATTTCTTAGTTCTTAGTTCCTTCAAAAGTTGCCTTGGTATATATAGGGCCATGATCTAGTACCTGTCTGGGTTGCTTGAAAGCAGCTGCATCCTTAGACTGTTGGGTGTTGTCTGTGTTGCTGTGCATTGCCCTGAAAAAGCACAACTTTTAGATTTATTTGAAGATAGATTTACAGACAGACAGATTTATTTTTAAATTTTTATGCCACCCATCTCCCCTATAAGGTGACTTATAGCCTTTCTTCTTCTGCCCAATGGGCCGTGATCCTTTCTAGAGAATAAGCTGAGTAACAAAAGGACACAGAAAATCATTCTGTGTGGAATTCCTTCGAGGATGTCCAGGATGGAACATCTTTCTTGATTGAAAACCTGTTTTGCTTTGTTTATAAATTAGTTGTCTTTTGTGGCTGGCAGGAGCTGAACAATTTTTTTCTCCCTCTTCAGTTTCCCTTGGGCTTCTGTGCTGTTTTTGTTGCTTTATTTTGTATTAGTTATTTATTTGCACTCTTAAGTCATACTGATAAGTATTTAGAATGGGGTGACACAGACTAAAAATCAAACAGACCTGGTCTCACGTTACGGTTGCTTTGTCCTCTTCTGAACAATTCCTTTCTCACCCTTTTCTTCCCATGATAGATAACTGTTTAAGCCTCATTTAAGTTTGCATTTATTTTATTACGATATTTGCAAGGGATGGATTCTTCTCCCTTCTGTAACAACTGTCACTGCAGGCTGTTTTCTCTTTGGAATTACCCTGATGTTTAGGAAGGACAGAAAACTTGTCCAGTTGGGGGTTTGCTTTCTGTTTTAAGAAGCAACTACAACACAGCGCCGTGAACTTAGAGGTCCAACCTATCCGTGGCTATTAATCATCACCGTCCATTATTTACGGAAGGTTCCTTCATTGTTTCATGAAGGTATCTAGAGGGTCAATTAGAGACAACAGACAGGATTTTTCAAAGACACAAGAGGGTCAATTAAGCCCTCCTTGTAATTTTCTGCTTTAACAGCAAATGCCAGCCTATCATGCAACAGATATAGCGAAATTTAGAAATAAAACAAGATGCTTCTCTTCTCCCTCCTCCTCCTCTTCCTCCTCTTCCTCTTCTTCTTCTTCTTCTTCTTCTTCTTCTTCTTCTTCTTCTTCTTCTTCTTCTTCTTCTTCTTCTTCTTCTTCTTCTTCTTCTTCTTCTTCTTCTTCTTCTTCTTCTTCTTCTTCCTCTTCTTCTAGTTTCAGGGATGGGGGTGGAGGAGAGAAGCAGATGTCCGTGCAGTGAGGACATATGGTTTATCGTCAAACCATGGTCAAAGAAAGAAAAAAAAATGATTTTTAGCATTACAGCAAACCAAGTGCAAAGTTCTTGTGAGAGTCAGGCGCTTTGGGAGATGTGAGGGTATTTTGAGAAGGAAGATCCTGCTTCTACTTCATTTATCTAGGAGTCCTGCTTGCCTGCAGTAACCCTTCTTACACATGATCTGACCAAAGATTCAATAACTCAGATACTTTTTTGGTGCAACTTTAATTTCACCCAGGATGATTCATTTCAATAGTACTTTGAATGAAGCACTGAGCAGAAATAATTAGATTATCTTTAAAACAATCTGACTTCAGAGTCAACTGAAGTCTTTGCTATAACCCCATATGACACTGTCAGTCTCACTAGGTCAGGGGTCTTCAAACCTGGCCCTTTTATGACTTGTGGACTTCAACTCCCAGAATTCCTCAGCCAGGCATGCTGACTGAAGAATTCTGGGAGTTAAAGTCCACAAGTCATAAAAGGGCCAAGTTTGAAGACCCCTGACCTAACTTTTCCATATATTGTATAGTCTCATATTGGTTTAATTCCACATCTTCTGCATTGTGTCTTTTTAAACTGTGCCCTGAGTTTAAAAATCACCAGACAAATTTGTGCAATGCATTATCATTCTTTCCTGAGGCTATTTTTGTGTAGCCAGAATAGCATCTTGGGGTTCAACCCTCCCTCCGCCCCATTGCCTCTCCTCCTTTCCTGCCCATGGCAGGGGCCTTGACATAAACTGTGAAATGAGCTATGCTTTCCAAATGTAGATCAGCACTTTTCATTTCATCCCATTATTCGTTTGTTCTGGTTGGGGAGAAGAGAACTACTTTAAACAGGCATAAAATACCTTTCCAGGTATGAAAATTACCCTGCATGTGTGCATTATTATCCTATTATGTCTGTTCAATATGTGTTTTAAATTTCTGCCGGCCTCTACCTCTCTGTTGCTACTCTATTTCTTTAGACATAGAGTATTTAGAAAATTTTCAACAGGATTTCTTAAAAAAGGGTTTGTAGAACCTGCACCTTAATTCTTTATGAAATGTAACATATTCCATGCCAAAGTTTTATTTTTCTATCAGCTTGAAAACATACACACAAGTTCTTGATTCAAATTGGACTTTAAATTTGTAAGGGTTCTTAAAAATCTCTTGTACAAGCCACTCTCGCAGTGAACATTAGTGATTTGATCCTTACTACCCTCTGAAGCACCTTATTTTCTCTACTGGTTTGGCAGAGGCTTCTAACTAATTATTTAAGGCCGCATTCTGCTCTCTGTTGCTGGCTTGCAAGTTGCTGAGTCTCCTAAGAGAGTTGTGTGTGCATCCCGGAGAACCAAGCTCAGCTCCTTGGGTGTGAAATTATAGCAGCCATGGGCAGAGAATTCTCTAGCACATTCATCTTACTGACCACAAACATTGGGAAACAATGTTAATTCCAATTCTGAGTTCTTTTTCAATTTGTCTTTCATGGCAGACAATGCGTAATGGAAGCACTTCTAGACTGCCATATCTTTTATATCTTTACATTATGGTGTCTTCTTCAGTTATTTACAGAAGCTTCTATGGTAGGAAATAACAATTTCAGAGTAACTTTTGAAACAGAATCTAAAGAGATTTACGGGGATTCTTTCTGGACTGTAAATGATCCCTCTTTCAAGGGAAATTGCCTTACATAAGGTCAAAAGATTCCTTGGTCAAGCCTTTCATCATCTCCAATGTCCTGGCTACAGCCCTTGAGATCTCCATTATGTATCCAGCTTCCCTCATTTTTTAGGAATAGCTCTACAACCGACTTGTCTCTCCGTAAATTACTGAATTGTCTACTCCATCCCCAATTTTGGTTTCTGAAGACACCTTGTTAAAACTTTAAAGCTTCCTATATTACTCTTTAGGCTTTTCAACTCTTTCTCTGCATTTCTCAAAGTTACACCTTGGGAAGTTTTTCATGACTTTCATTATTGTTCTGTCTCCTCGCAGCGTTCGTTCTTGCTCACACCTGTCATATTACAGATACCGATGCGACTGAAGTGTATTTGGGGATTGCTTATGGGCATTATACATTTTGGTCTCCCAAGATCTTACAGTGATGAAATATTTATACCTTTTAACAAAAATGGATTAAAAGCAGAATGTGTGTAGTAATTTGTGGTTTGATCGATGTTAAAATGGGGTAGAACCAGTTTGATGTAGTAGTAAAGGCATTGAACTACAAATCGGGAGACCGTGAACTCCAAGCCAGTGGTGGGATTCAGCCAGTTTGTACCATTTCAGCAGAACCGGTAGCTATTTTTTTCTTGCCCAGGCCCAGAATGGACTTCTGGAAGCGGCATCCACACAGAGAACCGGTTGTTCATATATTTGAATCCCACCATTGCTCTAATCCCATGTTAGTCAAACAATTATCTGGGTGACCTTGGGCCAGTCACTTTCTCTCAGCCACAGGAAGGAGGCAATGGCAAACAACTTCTGCCAAGACTGGATTGATCTAGAGAATTGGACATGATTGAACAGAAGAAAAATGAATAATGAGGTGGAGAGAGAAACAAAGGTAGCATCCAAAATTGGTCATTTGGTAGCAAGTGTCTCCACCCTTCCTGAAGAGACTCCAGGATCTCCTCCAACCCCACAAAAAAATCTAAGGTTCCATGTGGCCCGTGGGAAATGCTTTCCAACCCTGGAATGATCCACAAATGACTGTAAATAATGTCTTAATGTCCTACTGTAGCAGTAATTCTGTGGTAGGTGCATCTGAAGAAGTGAATCATAGCTCATGAAAACTCATGCCTTTTAATTAAAAAGTGGTTAGTCAGAAAAAGTGTTACCAGACCTTTTCTAATATCTTATATCAAGGGCCTTATATCACGCATGCTGGCTGAGGAATTCTGGGAGTTGAAGACCACAAGTCATAAAAGGGCCAAGTTTGAAGACTCCTGTCTTATATGATACTATGCTCTTTGGAGCATCAACAATAATATACTTGCCTTGTCCTGCAGTTGCCTGAGTTGATATCAGAGTAGACGCATTCTACTCTAAAAATCCAAAGAAAAGGACTAGAATAAGTTATAATACAATTTGTCCTCTTGTTTTTAAATATCAACACAATTAAACTAGTCAACCCCAAACCCAGATTGCATGGCTACTGGAGTGTATGTAACGTAAAATCCATACTGGGTGAATTCAATAAATATAGCTAAATACACTACAAATTAGTATGTTGTCTGAACAACTAATATCTATGGGAGAAATTCTGATTACTGTAACCAATATGTTTTAAAAAATTGGTATTAAAGATTTACCTATCATTTGTCTATCTGTCTATAAATCCAGACACTAATCCAGACATTTCTGGAAGCATTTTTGTATAATCAATGTGATTACCTGGGGAAATAAACCATAATTTTAAATTCAGATACATTATTTTTATAAATCACTTTGGCAAAGCTTCCCTTACCTCTGCTTCTTATGATATAGAAAATAGCTGTCCTTATTATGCTTCGGTTTAGGTATTATGATCCTTAACATGCACCTAAAGCTGAACAAATAATAAAAAATGAATTATTTATTGTACATAATGAAGCTCCTATGCATCTACTGAGATCTACATGCGCAACAGTGCCTTCTTTATATATTCATTATTCAGGCTTATTAAATGATCTTGCATGGCCCTATTGATGTAGAATTACTGGAAGTTGTTCAATTATTTTGCATATCTTTATATTAAATTTATAACTTTTCACATTTCACACAACCTGTTGAGTTATTTCATTGGGATACCAGATACCATTGAGAATGCTAGTCCCTGATATTTTTAAAGACTGAATCATTTTTACACGCTAAGTCATGCCATTAAATACAGCCAGATCAAGTTCACAACAGACTAGATTTGCTTATCCAATCCTATTTTGTAGGTAAGATGGCTGGTCAATAAATTTGCTAGAAAGAGATGGATGGATGGATGGATGGACGGACGGACGGACGGACAGACAGACAGACAGATAGATAGATAGATAGATAGATGAGGGAGTCAAGCTATTCTCCAAAGCACCTGAAGGCAGGACAAGAAGCAATGGATGGAAATTAACCAAAGAGAGAAGCAACCTAGAACTAAGGAGAAACTTCCTGACAGTTAGAGCAATTAACCAGTGGAACAACCTGCCTCCAGAAGCTGTGAATGCTTCAACACTAGAAGTTTTTAAGAAGAGATTAGACAGCCATTTGTCTGAAATGGCATAGGGTTTCCTACCTGAGCAGGGGTTGGACTAGATGACCTCCAAGGTACCTTCCAACTTTATTATCATTATTATTCAAGGTAGGTAGGTAGATAGATAGATAGATAGATAGATAGATAGATAGATAGATAGATAGATAGGCAGGCAGGCAGGCAGGCAGGCAGGCAGGCAGGCAGGCAGGCAGGCAGGCAGGCAGGTGTTCCAATTCTAATCATCATCTAGCCAAACTTCTGAAAAACATGACCATTCTAAAATAAAAATAAATAAGAAGATAGTTTCTTCAGAGTTTTTCCCGATATATTTATTTGATCGCCACATTTTTAACTACCTTCCATTTTGACGTTTAGACTCCTACAGAGTCTTAAAAAAGAATTCCAACATGCATGCAGGCTTGATAACATGGAATTGTCTGATATCCATCTGAAAACTGAAGCTGATTGAGGCTGTGTTTTGTATTTCTCTGTAGCGATAGATAAGAGTTCAGAATATTAAGTAGAGACCAACCCCCTCCCCCATTAAAAGCAATAAACTGCAATAAAATGTGTTGCAGGACTAGTACACTCCTCATGTTGAGAAACCTAAGGGCCATCTGTGGGCAGGCTTGCAATCCACAACTATTTGTCATCATTTGCACCTGATGGCTTGTTATTTTTGTCTTAAGTAGGTAAACAGATGAATGGCCTTAGTTGCAACTGTTCGGGAGGCAATTCCAGGTATGATACGTTCCATAATGAGGCTACCAAATCTTCTTTACAGCCTAGTTGGCTCACCACTAGTAGGCATATATTTATAGCAGTCAGTTTACTGTTTCTGTGACACTACTATTGATGGACCAAACGTGTCTTTCATTAGGCAGCTCAGCCGAACTGGTGGAATTGTCGTGAGAGTCCTCTTCAGTGTGATTTGCAATGTAAACTCTCGCTCTGCTTCTCTGTGCGAAAGCAGCGTTGTAGGACATGATGGGGAAGGAATTTGAAAGACCCATTTTGCATTCTTTTTGAGATAACTTGGGGGGGGGTTGTCTTCTGTTCATGGTTTTGTTTTGGTAGAAATAAGTATTTTTGATTACTAATTTCATATATCTATACTGTAACTTGCTTTTCCTACCAAATGGGATGGGATGGGCAAACGTAACCCCAGGAAGAGGCAGTCCCTCAAACATCAAATGTCTGTACTGTACACAATTTATTCAGTGATGTACACATTATAAAAGTAATTTGCTTCTGAATAATGTGATACAAGTTAGAGATGTCATAGTTAAGAGTTAGAGATGTCATAAGCCTTGGTATTGATGATGTTGATGTTGAGATCTCTCTCTCTCTCTCTCTCTCTCTCTCTCTCTCTCTCTCTGTATTAAAAGTGTGTGTGTGTTGTGCTGCTAAAAGATTCTTAGAGTAAGGAAATTGAGAGAGCATAAAGGTGAGAGAAAGCGACACAGACCCAGTTTATTTTTCAATACAACTATTTATTATCCTGGTATAGGTTTCCCTCAATTTAACCATAGTTCATTTGGTGACCATTCAAAATTACAACAGCACTGAAAAAAGTGACTTATAACCATTTGTCACACTCACTGTTAGGAGGTTTCTTAATTCGTTAATTCTAGGTTGCTTCTCTCCTTCATTAGTTTCCATCCATTGTTTATTTTCTTGCCTTCTGGTGCTTTGGAAAATAAAATTTGAGGAGCATTTTTTCGAAATTTAAGATGATTGTGTGCATATAGGAAGGCAGTCTGTTCTTGCAATTCAGCATGTTCATCCATAACTATTATATGGGTAGTCTTCGACTTAAAACTAATTAAACCTGGAATTATAGTCATAAATCGTGCTGGTCATTAACCAGATCACCACATAACTGCACTCATAACTGCACTCATAACTGCACCACATAACTGCACTTCTAATATCTTATATCAGGGGCCTTATATCCCGCATGATCTTTATGATCTTTTTTGCTGCTACCGGTAGTATTAAGTAAACTCACATTAGCCAATGGACATTTCTTGCTGGAAACTGGAAGTAAATGCCGGCTTTCAGCAAATATAAATATATTTCTAAATAAATCATGGTAACATGACCTCAGGACACTGCAAACAGCTGTAAATGGGGGCTGGTTGCCATTACACACATTTACACATTTATAGTGCATCTCTGCTGGATTGGACCAAGAGCCATCTGAGTCCAGCCTTTTGGTTCTCAGCAAAGCCCAAGATACCTCCAAGCTGGAGATAATATTGAGCAAGACCAAAAGACTCTTCTGTAAATGTATCTAGTCCCCTATTAAAGCCATCCCAGTCAGTAGGTGTCAACATGTCTTCCTTAGTTTTTAAAGATTCGAACAAACACATTCTATTAATGTCTGGTTTTGAGTTTTAACAGGATGGACTTTCAGGTTGAGAGTCAGTTGGTTAGTGATGATTGAGATGTGGAACAACTTGTCTTCTACTCCTACTTAGGCCTGAAAGCCTATTCTGTAACTTTGAGCCAGCCATTCCCTGCCAACTCTTGGAAGAAGACAATGGCAAATCTAGAGATGATTGCATGGACTTGATCATGCAGTAGCCTGGGGTCAAGTTTGACACAAAGCCCAACAAAAATGCTATTGAGGTAAGAGGGAATAACTTTACGGCTTGAATGAACTGTTTTCAAATTCAGTGTCTACTTTCAAAGATTATGCTAATCTATTTCCAAATCTATGCAAATTGCCTAGTAGAAGTATTCATGCACAACACTTTCTCAGGAGCCCTTTGACATTATTCTTTGATATTTTTGTTTTGTTGTGTTCAATCCTTGTAAATATTTGAACACTATTTTCTCTAAGAAATAATATGATCGAAAGCATGGAATATCAATATCCTTCAGCAGCCAATATGTAATATTTCCCCATTGTCAAATTAAGAATCCTGGAGATAATGTTTCTGGGAGGTTAAAACATGTTAAAAATCAATTTTCATAAAATGCATTTATTTATTTATTTTCTGTTTATACTGTATACCGAAAGAAAGATTAAAATGCAAACACAGAATTATTTCCCTGTTTTCTTTTCTTGGTGCCTGCGATGGGTTATCATTTATTTATGAGACCTAAAAATCCAGAATATATGGAAATCTTGCCTTGAAGCACAATATAATATTAGCCTGAAAATGTTGTCTGACAGTTTCTTCCCCTAGTTTCCTAGAAAGTTACTATGAATGAATTTTTTTTTAAAAAAAGAAGCCTCGATATACTATGCATTTGAAAATAATCTTAAAGCATACTAGCAATGATTTCTAGCCCTCCTTCTATCTTTCCCACAATTCCTGCTGCAGATCATTCCTGTAATTTTAATGCATGATTAAACATGCAGTTTTTCCAGGCTTGAACAAAGATAGACACCTGCCAGCTTACAATTGAGGTTAAAAGACGGACATGCAACTGATTCTTCCAGTGCTGTATATTTGCTTTCCCTCTACAGCCCATAGACTCAAGAGGGATTTATTGATTTATTAAAGCAAGCTTAAGAAATGTTTTCCCAGATGAGGGCATAAGTCACAATGCAAAATGGTTGGCCCTAACATTTCCTGGTGCTGGATGGGTGGAGAAAGGCTAATCCTGTTGCACAGATGAAACTGTAAGAAAACTGATCAATTGGTGAAGCTGGGTCCTTACATTCTGTAACTAATAATTATTACCAGTACCCTAGTGCCATGTTTTTTTTTCATTCTCAGTTTCCCCATTGAAATTCAGATTATCTGAATTGTTTTTATAAAGTGAAATAAAAGAATCAAATTATTTGTAATGTGACATGGATCTATGACCTGGTGAAACCAGGCTACGTGGACAATTAAAGACTTCCATGATGTGGTGTGTGTATTAAATTGCTTTTTTTTAATATATAAAATTCTTTTATTAAAACAATCAACATTGGACATAAAAACATATTGTGCAGCAATCATCATGGCACCTGATATACAATACTAAGTATTAGTCATTGAGAACGTCTGATTTAGTAAGCCTTTTTCCACCCCTCGCGTCTAGCCTCAACTATACTCCTGTTACACTTTGTTTGATTGGTGTTTCTCTTATCTGGTTCCATATTAATGTGATCAACATTAAACCAAAGATCCTATTGCTAAACAATCATCCTAGGACATTTAAATTGCTTTTTAAGTCTGATTTTCCTAGCAGAGAACAATTGTATTAGTGTAATTCAGAACACACTGGTGCAACTGTTTAGGTGATAGTGATAGCCAGATGGGATCCTACAGACCATTGTGTGCCAGCCCCTTGCCTATTTCAGACATTTAAATAAGTTACAAAGTACGAAGGAAAAATATTAAATAGGGATCATCAAAACAAAATCTAAATGTATCAGGGTTTTAAGTTTTTAACCTGCTTGCAGGTCACTGAAAGGCTTACATACCTTAAAGTCATCAAGGTGTTGGTGGCTTTGATGTTTTGTTTGCTTAATATGAGGCTTTGGGAATATATTGCACAAGTGAATATATTTGGCAATACAAAAATAAAGTCTCTGACTTTAATTTTCTTATTCAAAAGGAGTTGATTTTGACATTCTGCTTAATATTGCTAAATTGTTTATACACCCAGGTTAATTGTTAGAAGTATTGTCTGTTATAACAGCAGCCTCTTATCTGCTACTCACAGACTTAATCACATTTTTCTCCTTCAGCACTATTGCAAAATACTGTATATTTATTTTATTTTATCCCATAGTTGATCAGGTTTGTTGTGTCTGATTTGAAATTTAAAATATGTGGTGTTCAAATGACCTTACGATGGTTGACCCTCAAAATCTAATCAGTCCAGGCTCCCATGAAAATCGACAAATATGTCAGGCATACTTTTCAGCGTCAAAAAGGGTTTTAAATATTTTGTTTGCGGGTCCGGTGCAATTTTCCACAAGAGTCCTTGTGATTGAAGGTTGGGATTGTGTGTTGGTTTGTGTAACCATCATGAAATCTTCCTATTTTTTGTTTTCTTTAAAAAGCATAAATTCCACAGGAATACATTATATGTACAAGAAATCAATTCAGCATAGGCTATGCAAAGTGGTCTCAGGCAGTCAATACATTAAAGAAAAAGAAAAAAAAAGAGAGAAAAGTTGCTACAAAAGGAGAAAGAAATGAAACCAGACCTATAATTTTGATCAGTTCTGCTTCATGCATCATCATCATAATTAGCATTTATATAGTACTGTAGGGATGTCACATCCCTTAATGGCAGAAACAATTGTCTTAAAACCCAGATCTGGGAACTGTGTTTCCTAAATTTCATCTGTAAATGAGCATATCTTTTCAGGTTCAAAGAAATTAGGGATTAAGAGAAGAATCATACTCCGCTCAGAATATACTATTTGTGTATAATTCTAAGCCTAGGATTATTTGCATATGCCAGAAGCAAACCAGAGTCTTTCTTATAGATAAGAATGTTAGATCTCTTTTTCTCTGCTTTTTGAGCTGTTCTTGCTGCCTCTGAAAATTTGACAGAACACGAAAATAAACCAGGAAAACTCCGAGAGACAATCAATTTATTCTTATTTCCTATTTAACTAAGACACAGCTGCCATCAGTAAAGTGACAATGCATTTCCAGACTAGGGTTTATTGTTCCATAAGACTAAATGACATGTTTACAGACCCTGTACAATAAACAAACCACATTATAGCCATGACACCGAATCTGAGACTTGAGCAGATAAATGAATTTGTTGTGTTATATCTACATGATGCTGTTGTGTTGGAAGCATGTACAGCATGGAAGCAGCTCTCCAAACAGTTAGGTGAAGTTAATCAGCATTTACGGCTATCAGATATAGCCTGTGTTCTGATGACTTGGCAATGCTCAAACTGACTTGTAGACATTCATAGGTTGATGAAAGGCTGGGATTATGCATTTCCTAGTCTGCAATTTAATTCTTAAAGCAGCTTCTTATATTCTTATATTGTCATTGAGGATTGCTTCTGAGAAGATTCTCACCCTTGCAGCGATGTTTCATCCATAACATGTTTCTTTTTTTAAATGACAACTACTTGACACGTGTGAACTGGATTTCAGGAATGCAAGCTTTAGTTTTACCTCCTTTTGTGTGTGTGTGTGTGTGTGTGTGTGTGTGTGCAAAAAAAGTTTAGTGTACCTAAACTTGCTCTTTGCACACAGACACACACCAAAACAAAAACAAAAAACCCAGTCCCAGAGGGAATGCATCAAAGTTACGTTACATCTTGCATATATTTTCATTGACATATCACAAATACGGAAATTTCTTTCAACACAATATTTTAGTGATTTTTATTTCATTTTTTTTTCTTTTGCAAAAGACAATCTATATATACCGGTAAATATGATATCAGGTCCTGGCAGTTGCAAATCTGTTTTGCACTGTACTGAGACAAGACAAATTGCTTTAATAAAGGAAGCATCTCCTAAACCATTTGTTGGGGGTCAAGGGAAAGGGAGGTTTTGCCTTCTCTTTCTGCTCAAGATCCCCATGTACAATTGGTGGGCCACTGTGTGACACAGAATGCTGGACTCGATGGGCTTTGGCCTGATTCAGCATGGCTCTTCTTATGTTCTTATGTTCTTATGTTCTTAATTGCTAAGCACCGAATGTAGTAGTTCCAGGCCTATTCTGGCAAGGGGAATTGTGAGTTCCTATGAAGAGTCAGTGGGGGTAGGTTTCATTTTCATTCAGGATCTATTTCCTTGCCATTGCTTCAGTGAATGCTGTGGTTTTTCCTTCCCTGCCATGGGAAGGAGAAATATCAGGGCTTATAAATGCATCCTTGCTTTTGTGAGTCAGCACTGACATCTCTGTTGTGTATGAGACCAGTGCCTCTGGTTCTGGATAATCTGGTACAGAAGTCAATGAACTTAATGCAGTATTGGTAATCCAAGGGAGTTTGAGCTAAGTGCTTTTGACATGCAGAATCAAAAGTCAAGGGCAAAGTAGACTTTAAATATTCTTTCTGCAGAGGTTGGGGTAGCTGTAATTGAATCCTTGTGTGAAAACGTATTATCTGAAGGGAAAGCTGGCTAACATCTCATCTTCAAATAGCAAGGCGTTAGGCTTGCCTTCTTCACACCCAATGTTCTTTTGACATTGGTCAACATCAACCCTCCTGGATAATTTATAGAGAATATGCAAGCATTCTGAAAAGAGGATTAGTTTACCCAGAAAGTTGTAATGTTTTTTCAGGAGTTGCCCAGGGTGTAATATTTGCAGCACTGATTGAGCAGCTGGTGTGCTTATAAACCAGGAGGTACTGCTCAGAAACTGTCCCTCCCACCCAGGGTTGAATAAACTGCATAAACATCCCTTTGAGATAACTACAACTTGGCAACAAATTGTGGGATCCTTGGTGTTCTCTGAGCTTGGTGGTTGCCTTGCAGACATTTCATAACCAAACTAGGTAACATCATCAGTGCTAGAAGGGGAATGGTTTGGTAATGAAACGTCTGCATGGAAACCACCAAGCACAGAGAGCATCAAGGACCCAACTGTTCAACCTTGAGCTACAGACATTCTCTTCTATTAGTGACAGCAAACTGTAGATATGAGATAGATGGGTCTCATCTACTTAGCGTGCCAAATGACCCGATTCCTGCCATCCACTTCCAGTCTATATCCTTTTATATAGATTTTTAGCTTCACAGTTCTGGATATCCAGAAACCTTCTCATCTTACTTTTGTCTTCCTGTGTGATTTTCTTTTTCTTTTCCTAGTTGGCCCCTTAGAGTTAAGGTAGGCATGAAGAAACCAGAAAATGCCTTAAACCTTTTTCTGCTTCTCCCATAATTCTTTACTTGTGTTCAACCAATTAAGGCCAATTCCAGATTATACTTGGCAAACAGTTCAGGATAGCAGGAATGTTAAAAGGGGGAACCTTTTTCAAGTGCAAAACTTGTAAGACTCTCCATCTTAAGTGTGAAGCTGCTCTCTTGAGTATTCTGGAAACATTTTGAATGCAAAACAGAGAGTCTTGTGTTCAAATCAGCACAAAACTGAAGAGGTCGCATATTGCATTCAAACGAGAAGTTTCTGCCTTAGTGCAGGATCTTTGGGTAAGGTTTTGTGAAGTTTACCTCTCGAAACAGTTTGCGTGAGAAATATTTTACGCTTTAAAAAAGATAAATAATTCTGTTTATATGATTTGCTTTATTATATATAATTCGTTCAAAATATATAATTCATGGCAGATTAGGCCTATCAGTGGCTGTTGCTATGGTTATTAAATAAAGCTTCAAGATGTCAAGGCAGTATATCAACCTTCCCCATTGGTATCCTCCCAATGTATTGTGCTATAACATCAGAGATTTCCAGGAATTCTGCAAATAGTATTTCCACTGAGTAATTATTTATTTATCTATTAAATGTATATGCCACCCGTCTTGCCAAGAGGAGACTCTTATAGTAGTAATACTCTACTGGTATTCCAGTAGGTTACTAATATTATTAATAGTGTACTATTAATAATAGTCTAGTATTTTAGACTATTAATCTTAGACTAGACTATTAATACTAGACTAGAATACCAGACTAGAACACTAGATTAGACTATTAATACTAGACTAATAGTATATATAATAGCTCTTTAGAAGGCCAGATCCTGAAGTTGAAACTCAAGTACTTTGGCCACTTAAATGAGAAGGAAGGACTCACTGGAGAAGAGCCTGATGCTGGGAAAGATTGAAGGCAAGAGAAGGGGACGACAGAGAAGGAGGTGGCTGGATGGAGTCACTGAAGCAGTAGGCATGGCAGAGGACAGGAAGGCCTGGAGGAACATTGTCCATGGGGTCGCGATAGGTCGGACACGACTTTGCAACTAACAACAACATCAAAATAGTATTAATGCTATTGATATTAGACTTTAATTATATTAATACTTTTATACTATCACATTGTCTGCTTGTTTGTTTATATCCCACCTTTATTATCACAGTAGACACAGTACTAATCGGATTATCTACCCAAACCCTAATTTTCCCTCCAGCATTTTCCTTCCTGCATTACTCACCTATTTTTGCCACAATTGGGATGTGTTTTTGAATCTGCTGCCTGGTAGGTAGCACTTTAGACTTGAAGCCAGAGATGCTAAGATAATGCTTATCTGCCATTCCTTAAATTGGGTTTTTTCCCTCCCTTTTAAGCAACATGATCTTAGGAAAGGTTGAATTTGTTTTAAAGGGCTGCAGTCTGGTGTGGTGTGGGGAGGGGAGATGGAGGTCAATTGTATTGTCATCGGAAAAGGATATCCTTCCATTGATTAAAGAGCTACCGTACGGTCTCTAGATTCTTCCAGAGGGTGGAAAGCAGTCAAAGAATCGTCAGCCTCCTCATAGCACTGTACTGAGTGCCATTTATCTGTGCACCAGGCCAGCTGCAATTGTATTAATGAAGTGGAGACGTAATTTAAGTGGTACAATGAAAAAAGAAAATAAGGATTGGCTGGTGGTGGTAGGGAGCTGTGTATCGCGCGGGTTGAGAACGGAAGAAAATAATGAGTTATGCTTTGAATTTTATGCTTTATCACCTCCGTGCATAGGTAAATCAAACTCAGAGAAGATTGCTCTGTGAATCAAGCAAGGGCGAGGTTTGTTTTTTGTCGGGTTTTGTTTTATTTAATCGCACCACAAAAGTTATCGTTGTCATCGCAATTGATCCAGTGCTGCGCACCTTGTTGTTTAACAGTCACAAGCCACATTCCCAATACATTTATTTGTGGGAATTTTTAAAAAATGCAGAACGGCTCTTCACATACCCAGGATTTCACTGCAGCTTTTACATCCTGCCTTCTAATCAGCAGTTTCTAGTATGAATTTTGTAATGAAATGAAATGAATTTTGTAAGAATTTCTCCTCCCATTTGAGAGAGAGAGAGAGAGAGAGAGAGAGAGAGAGAGAGAGAGAAAGAGAGAGAGAGAGAGAGAGAGAGAGGGAGGAGAGAGAGAGAGAGAGAGAGAGAGAGAGAGAGAGAGAGAGAGAGAGAGAGAGAGAGAGAGAGAGAGAGAGAGAGAGAGAGAGAGAGAGAGATGATTTGTAAGAAAATCCAGCATCAAAATTCCACTCTAGGCCTAAAGCCATCTTGGGCCAATCATTTTCTCTCCGCCCTAGTAAGGAGGCAATGGCATACCACCTCTGAAAAACCTGGCCAAAAAAAGGACTTGGACTTGTCCAGGCAGTCTCCAAAAATTGGACAAGATTAAATGGTAAAAAAGAATCAGAAAGGAAATTTGTTATCTAGAACAGTGTTTCTCAACCCTGACAATTTTAAGGCATGTGGACTTCAACTCCCAGAATTCCACAGCCAGCAATGCTGGCGGTGGAATTCTGGGAGTTGAAGTCCACATACCTTAAAATTGTCAAGGTTGAGAAACACTGATCTAGAAGCTTCAGAACTTAATAAAAAGTAGACATCAAATATTTTTTTTCCTGTGAACTCCTTGGTGCTCTCTGAGCTTGATGGTAGTTCTTGCAGAAGTTTCATTACCAAGCTATGTAACATCATCAGTGCTAGAAGCAAGTGGAGTTTGCTCTTAATTTTATACGCTACCCTGTCAGTGTTAGTGAAAGTGTTCTTGGTGGTGTCTTGATTAGGGTGTTTACTATTAGCTTGTTTGTTTGCATTGGCAGTTCCTTGATTGAGATATTGTTTACTTCTTGATTGCTAGTCTAGTGTAAATTTCTGCTTATATGGGTATGATTGCTGGTAAGGAGGTACTTCGGGTTTTTTTTGTTTTTTGTTTGTTTCTTTTTGGTCTTTTCTTTGTCTCTTTTCAGCGATATGTAGATGTTGTTTGTCTCTATGTGCTTGTTGATAGCCACCCTATTTTTCCGTGTGTTCTTTTTTCCTGTCTTGGGTACATCCACCAAAAAGCGTATCCTGTAAATCTGCTTGTGTAGATTTTTAGAATTCTTGTCTATCTATATTTCAATCAGCAGCAATGTGGACCTTTTCACCATAGGCCAGCAAGCTCCATTAGATCAGGAAGGGACTGGGGGGGGGAGAGTAAACACCAGGAAAATGGGGAAAATGTTCCAACCGTTATTGATCCCTTTGGTGGTGAGCACACGGGAACCCTGACACTGCGCGCACTTAATTGTGATTTTATTGACTATCATTTCTGCCTTGTTTATGCTGCTGGAGGCTGTCGCTCAGTATGACTGATGGCCTTCATTCCTTCCAATGTTTTGCTAGCTGACCCTCCTGGGCTTCTAGATGACCAGCTTGTTCTTAATCCTGCAGTCATGCCTGCTCGTGTTCCCTATTTGCCTACTGTTAAAGTGGAAAATGAAAACCCCGTAGCACATTTTGCAGCTCAAAGGGACTTGCACATTATTATAAACTCTGGGTCATTGTTGCAATGAAAAAGCTCTGCCAGCCAGTATCTGAAAGTCACGGTCCCCAGGGGGTGGGGGAGGCAGCGATGTTTATATTTGCAGCCCAAGGGTAAAAAAGCAATTGGGTATTGGGTAATTAAGAGACAGGGTTTGGTTGGCCTCTCCAGTTCCCCTGCCTCAAACCGTATTTTAGAAGGTTCATTGCAAATTCTAATGCCTGACCGTTTCAATGGCTGTGTTAACGATTGCATGTGTCTGTGAACAAATGGCCTTTTGTAACCATCGGAAGGAAAAGAAAGGAAGAAATGAAGTTTTCTGGGGGCCAGGGCTGCACATTGTGCCATTATAGAGGCTTGCAGCTTAGCATGGTATATTGTGATTTGCAAACTAGGATTTATGGATGGCATGGGAGGAAAAGAAAGCCCAGTTTTGTTCTTCAACCAACCAAGATGAGATTCTTGGAGGGAACTGGCCAATGGGGGGGGGCTTAAGTTTGGAAAAACATAGTAGTAAACTGACGTAGCATTAGAGACCTATGGTATAAGATTGAAAAAATATTAGGAACATTTACTCATTATTAAGATATTGCCTTGATAAGACTTGAAACCCCATTGTTAAAGGACATGGTCATAAGTTGAAAAACCATGTGATTTCATCGCTTACCAATAGCGGTTTCAGTTGCCATTGCACGGATCATTTGTTAAGTGATAAACTCATGCAACTGCAACTTCCGACTTCCCGCTGGCTTCCCCATTGATTTTGCTTAAATGAGATCCACCTGTAGAGAGTGATGTTTTCCATTTTTGCTATCCAGAAACAGTGGGTTGCCAGCTGGTCAGTGTGAAGGAAGAGAAGATGCACGTAGCATTAATTATTAGAAAATGCATGAAGTATTAATTATTATGACCTCAGAAGGAATGAGAGACATGGATGCCTCTATGTATGACTGTGTGCATATACATGTATGTGTAACTGTACGTATGTGCATAAAAGAGTGTGTTTGTGCATGTGTTCCTACTGAAGATAACTTCACATCCCCCCCCACTGAACGCAACATATTATTTAGATATTTTATTCATTAATCCTGATGATTGTCTTTTGTTCACTGTCACATTCGCTTTAGATCCCTAATTTTATATTACTGCAATGAAGCTCCGTGCTTTGTTCAAATAATCACTACTAGTCAAAGCCGCATTCCGTGGGGTTCATATTATATGAGTTTAATAACATACAGTATGGGCTTTGATGTGTATAAAGCATGTGTTTGCCAGAGTTTTTCTTTTTCTCTCCCTACCCCCCCTTTTAAATACAGAAATTCTTTTGAGTTGTGTTTATTCTTTCTGTCGGCACACTTTATAATATCAAAGGCTTTCCGGGGGAACTAAGACTGCTGAGTTACGCTTGGTTCATGTTTTGCTGTATGCCCTTTAATACTATAGCTTTAGAAATGCAATTTTCAGCCTCTGCTTATTAGAATATGATAAACTATGCCTGGTCCATGTCCAGCTCCACTAATCTCCAGACTTCATGAATTAAGCATGAAGATTTTAGTCAATGTGCTTTCAAAGACCAATGTTTAGGGAATCATGGATTTTCTACAAGCTGGGGGAGAAATCTATATTAGGAGGAACTGATTTTCAAACATCATATTCACTGGAAGAAATGACCACTTTCTGGCTTAAAAAGAGAACACAGTTCCTTATTATTATACTGAAGAACTAGTTTGAAATGTGATTTTCACTGGGAAAATAAGCACTCCGGTTTTTGAAAATATTGAGTGACAACCTCATGCATAGAACAGTAGCCACATTTTTGATGTTCTTTCTTTCTTTCTTTCCTTCCTTCCTTCCTTCCTTCCTTCCTTCCTTCCTTCCTTCCTTCCTTCCTTCCTTCCTTCCTTCCTTCCCTCTTTCCCTCTTTCTTTCTCTCTCTCTCTTTCTCTCCCTGTTTTTCTCTTTCTTTCTCTCACTTTTTCTTTCTCTCCTTCCTTCCTTCCTTCCTTCCTTCCTTCCTTCCTTCCTTCCTTCCTTCCTTCCTTCCTTCCTTCCTTCCTTCCTCTTAATTCTACTTTCTTTTTCATTGCTGGTCTTCTTGTGAATAGTCCTACTTGTACTCCAAAAATAGGAGACTTCTTATGATTGCTGGTTCAGCATTTTGGCCAAACTGTCCCTCCCAGCCCACACTCAGTTGACAGTTAAGGGGACACAAATTGTTATATTTGTGCAAATTTTGAAATGTAGTTCAATTCAGCATTCTTATATGGCTAGCTTGTATCAGATGAACAGATTTTAAACTGGATTAGACAGTCGCCAATGTAGTGAGGACCCCTCTTGTTGTTTCTCTGACATCCACATATCCTTCCTCTCTTTTATCATGCAGTTTAGACCATTTTTGATGCTGAAACAGCTTTCCAAAAGACTTTCAAATATGACTGTGGGGCTGAATGTTTTAAAACTTTTAAAATTAATACATCTCACTATGGATAATTATAGAAGCTCTTTAGAGTCCTTAAACCACTAGAACTAGAATTAGAACCACTATGGGTAATCTGGAAGTGCTGATAGCCCTGTCCTCACATGAGTTAATCCAAACCCATTTCAAAATCATTAAAATTGATGACCATCATCATACCAGATAGTAGTTAATTCCATTAGTTAACTTGGACCACTATAAAGAAGCATAGAGTCATCGGACTGGAACGGACCTTGGAATCTTCTAGTCCAGAGGTCCCCACCTTTTGGGCACCAGGGACTGGTTCCATGGAGAGAGGTTTTTCCATGGACCGGAGGAGGTGTGGTTTTGTGTGCTGCCTGCATCCCGCGGATGGGGCTTTGTTTATTTGCGCGGACTGGTTGCTGGTATTCCATGGCACGGTACTGGTCCACAGACTGGGGGTTGGGGAGCCCTATTCTAGTCCAATCCCATGCCCAACGCCCAATACAAGACCTAAATACAAGATTTCTCTACCTTTTATCTTTTGATGGGAAGAACATGATTTCCACATGTCAGGCACAAACAACCAGACCCACACATGCAGAGTCCAAGCGAACTATTATGTTCTGCCTATAATACAGGAATCGCCCCAGTCTGGCAGCCTTCCTTTGGGAACAATTAGTTAAGACTCTTAAGGAACGTTGGGAAGGTCAAAGGCGGTAGCACTTTTGCTGTTGTGCAGTGATTCCAAGTTAACTTAGTGTTTGATCTCTCCTCCGTGCCAGGCGAGGTGCTTCCCAACACCATAGCAAGCATGACTGTAGCCAAGCAAGGGATTATCTCAGCACAAACATACAAAAATAACCACTAGGTCTTTGCCCTAAAGTCTTACCCTTTTCTACAACCCATTGGAAGCAATTGAGGAAACTAAAGAAAAGCAACGTAGAGTACCCGAATTCTCTGCTAATGTAGAGTTTATTTTAAGAAATGGCAAATGTGAATGCCAGTGGCATATAATATATAATACATGGAATATTATAAAACATTTAATGTTAATTATTAATTTTCGATATTTTAGATAATAGGTCTGTAATATTTAATTACATGCTTAGAATTATATAATACATATGATTCTAACTTAAGAAGGAATGCCTGGCTTCCTTGCCACATAATTCTGCAGGGTTACGTTGCTTTGTAACAAATTTGTTAAATTTATTTGCTCTCTGTCTCACCATGGGGCCACTCTAGATGGCTTATACTTATAGCAATAAAAAAGAAAGAAATGAAAAGAGCGAATACGAAACAGAAGTAAAATAATGGGACAATAAAATAAACAATGAAAAAGTTCTCACTTGAAAGACTATGACCAACCTAAGGCCTGACTTTTTCACAGTTGAATGACAACTGAATGTGAGGATGTCCACATATTTAGCCTTTTCTTCTCCAGGCACATTGGACCTGAAGTTTTCATAATTTCTTACCTGCTCTCCCACATGCATTTGGTTATTTGATGCCATATGATTATAGAGAGCACATCTGACACAAACAGAGTGTGAGAGAGGAAGGATATTTTTTCTTTCCTGCCGTTAAAATTTCAAACATTTGTTCTAAGATTTTAATCAAGAAGTGCAAATATACAGGTTTATTCCAACAATAAAGTGGGAGATGATAGATAGATAGATAGATAGATAGATAGATAGATAGATAGATAGATAGATAGATAGATAGATAGATAGATAGATAGATGGGTGGGTGGGTGGGTGGGTGGGTGGGTGGGTGGGTGGATGGATGGATGGATGGGTAGTTAGGTAGGTAGGGAGATAGATGGATGGATGGATGGATGGATGGATGGACGGGTGGATGGATGGATGGATGGATGGATGATGGATGGGTAGGTAGGTAGGTAGATAGATAGATAGATAGATAGATAGATAGATAGATAGATAGATAGATAGATAGATAGATAGATAGATAATAGGATTTTTTTTCCCCCTTTTCGTGCACTGTCTGTTGTGAATGTTGGTGGCAGAGCATGCATTTTCAGTTTGCAGAGGAGCGGAGTTAAATTTCCCATGTCAAAGTCCTCAAGGAAGATGAAATAAGGTTGTGAAACTTTGTGAACCATGTCTGGGCTGAATATACTGTCAGAACTAAGCAAACATGAAGCCATCCTAATTACTGATGAGCAAAGGGACATTTTTGCAGGGCATTCCTTTCCCCTTTTTATAACAGGCAGGATGCTATTGTTGTAGCTCTCAAGCCCCCAGGCTGCTCAGAAAACAGGCGAAAAATCAATAGCCCACTTGTTGAGAATAAGTGAATTAGCTTGTGTTGAATGTAACCGAGTATCTGAACACTTCACTGCGCAGCTTTAGTTTTGTGAGAAAAGAGAATTGTAAGGATTGTCTTGCCACAGCTGGATTTCTGGCTAATCACTCCAAATAAGGAGAGGTTTCCTATTTATCCTGGGCACTGAGGGATAATGTTCTTCTCTGTTCCTGTGTCTTTATCACTGGACCAGTCCTTATTGCAAAACTCTTTGGATGTGTGGAAGTGGAAACTCAAAGGAAAAGTTAGAGAATAATTTGAAATCAGGACCGCCAACATTCGTAGGCAGATCTTGTGGTCTATTATATTTTTGCACTGATGGGTATGTGTAAGAAAAATGGAATAACTCTGGTGAAAATGCATACCTATGTGCATGCATACATGCATTCATGCATACTTATTTGTTTTAAGTGTAAAGGTGAACCCTGCGTGTAGATACTTTGATTACTCCTTTTGGCCTGGAGGAACGTTGTCCATGGGGTCGCAATGGGTGGGACACGACTTTGCAACTAACAACAACAAACATTAGTTTGGTATATATTTATCTGTGAAAAAAGCTGTGCGCATTTTAAAGAAAATGGTCTTAGCACATGACAGTACGAAAGGTGATGCTAAAAGGGTTGTGAATGGTTTGGAAGGATCAAACTACAAAATCAAATACATTTAAATAAATTTCCCATTAGAGTCATGTCTAGATCATAAAAACAAATATAGCAAATGTTCTCTGGTGAGGTGGCAGCAAGACAAAAGCTCACATCTTGGTTTTAGAACTTTGAGGATCATCTCCTGACTTTAAATTGGATGGGAAAGAGTTGAGTAACCATTTAGGCACGTAGTCCCATCTGGCAGCATGTCATGGGCATCCTCACAAAATGCTGATTGGCTGTGGTCACTCACTAAACTTGGGGCAACTTTTTCCTAAGCTGATAGACATGCATCTAAAGAAAATCCCTATGCTGCAGTCTAGAGATTTTATTTTATTTATTATTTTATTTTTTTAAATTTGATTTTATTATTTTATTTTTATTTTAATCTGAAAATGCCTTTATGGAGCACAGGTTCACTTCTGTCTAAATAAAGATGCTACTAGAGGTTTTTGCTTCGTAGTACAACAGGATCTCAACCTATCCTATTTTCTAAATGCCAAATGAGATGGCACATGTGTCCAACAAAGGAAATACCATGGACGTATTATTGCACACTCCTGCCGTATTCCTTACTCCTGGGCTGCAGCGTTAAAAATAATCTTATAATTTATTTCTTCTCCATTCTGTTTCAGGAAGTACTCTGATTATATTGGGGAAACACAATCAAGGGAAGCTTTGAGATTAAAAGTGTAAAACTGTTTAGGGGCTTGGCTGCAGCGTTCCCTTTTGCATTTGAACGAGACCGAGGGCTGTTTTTTCAGCCATCTGGGGTTTTTCTAATCTATTTTTCAGAAATCTGGCTATTAGAAAATTATGTGCTGTAAATTTTGTGACTGAAAGCCCATTTAATATGTTTCTCCTGTGTTGAGCGCCGCCAATTTTGTGAAACTGTGATAGTGATCAATTGGGGTAATAATTCATTGGGCCATATTTCAAGAGCTTGTATGGGTGATGGTGTGGCACAATGTTTAATTTTAAAAGCAGTGCTTTTTATGGGAAATATTTAACTTTGTCGTCTTCGATGGCAGTTGAGGATCAACAAAGAGAGAATG